>ML781701.1:1969425-1984515 GCA_009831015.1 Picea engelmannii | reverse complement strand
TTACTACAACACTAAGTGCTTTTGGAATTGAGCATATATAGTGCGCAGCTATCTTTGAAACAAAAGACTTCCCTGGGTTGATAATTTATGTTTCACTTGGTTGTTTGAAATTAATTAAGCAATTATAGTGACCAACAGATACCATATGTGATTTTGAATTCTCATACCTCTATTCATGGCTCCGGGAGGTGTTCCTGGACCAGAGCGATGAAATTGGACTTTGGGAGTCCAATTTGCCCCTGTACCTATTTCCCCAGATCCACCACTTTCCCGAATTTTCCCTTAAATGCCAAGCTCATTATATTCCCGACTAGAGGGCCATCATCTCCTCATCTGGAGATGTTCTTCATCACGCCCAAAGACATAGATCAAATGATGCAAATCCCCCGTGCTGATTTTGTTTCCCCGTTCAACCTAGAAATCCTTACAGAGCTGTATCAAAAGATGACTTTTCCCCAAAGAGCTCAAATATTCGAGATGTTCCTTTTCACCTCCGCTCAACTCGCTTCCACAAATCCCCCTTAACTGTCATCCATGTTCTCCACCAAGGGAAATTAGATCATTTTCTCCCTCTGTGCTCTGTTAGGGTACTATTCCGACCAGTGGGTAGATGAGCCCATTCTGGGTTTTCTATCTATTTTCTCCACAGATGAAAAACACACCACACAATTTGATTTCAGTACCTTCTTGGCCAACAATATTCACGAACAGTTCGTGAATTTTTGCACAGAAGGGATGTTCAGATATTCATCCATATTGGCTTACATGTTTGTTTTCTATCAAGCAAATAAATTTAGTTTTTCTATGTAGAAAATGGACGCAGATGGAAGGCCTCAACCAGTCACAGCGTGGACATCTTTGTTGAAGCCCAATTCCACAGAGTATAGCTTCAAGGCATTTATTGATCTTTTATACCACCCTGTGGTAAGCATGTTGAGTGGCAGGCCCGAGACACGAATAAATGACGAGGTCCAGAGCATTCTACATCTCTCGGACAACGCAAAGACAGGGGACTGGTACCTGTATCAAAACCTCACCGAGATCTGAGTTTTCGGGTGTGAATTGGCACCCTACAAACTGCCAAAGTATGTGCCGGTAAGAATCTTTGTGTTAGAATATATAAGGCAGATCATGAATTTAGATGACATTCATTTTGTTTCCCTGAAGAAGAAGCAGCAATTGGGAATCAAGGGGAAGATTGGCTCTTTCATCTGCAACAGTCGAGGCACCGAGGATGAAGCTGACAAAATGTTGAAAGAAATGAAATTCTTTATGAGTTTCCCATGGCACTATGATCCATGTGGGATCATTTCAGAAATGCGGGTGAAAAATAAAAACATCCCGTACGCTCATGAGTCCAAGCGCGAGATTGAAAAATTCACCAACCAGACTGTGTGGATGCCTAACACCTTGGTCGAAGTGGAACAGCAGGTTCCCCCGGCGACTATGAAAACAACTACCACGCCACAGGTCCCTAAGGAAAAAAGGCCTCGACAAGAGTCGTCTCCGCCTGTAACAAAGGTATCATCAGAAGAGTTCCAATTGCACACTAAGAGGCCAAAGACAGTTTCAACGCCTGGTCAGATTGTAGAACAAGAATCCCCGCCTACCACAGTAATCAAGCCGGTCATTCCACCCTTTGGTTCAATCCTTTATCAGGGCATCACCCCAACAGTACCGAAGAAATCCATAGACTCTCCCCTGGACACTCAGCCAGGCAAGACTGGGCCCAAATTGATCATCTTCGAGAAGTATGAGTTGATCAAGAAGAAAAATCAAACCCTTACCAGCAGTACTTATGCTCAGTTTCGGAAACAAACGTCGACTGCGTAGCATAGACTGTTGCCTGCATTCAACACAGAAAAGGGTAGGATGTACATGGCCTTCCTCCAAGTGCAGGTTCTGGATCCCAAGGTGATCTCGGACTATAAGAGGGACACCTTCGAATTCCAGGCAAAGGACGTGCACCCAACAGATCAGATGGATCTACACAAACAAACAGGTCAGATAGTATTCCATACATTGGCACATGCTTCTGCTACGGTAGCCAAATTTCAGGTGTCATGCAATAATACTCAAACGCAGCTCAAGATGGAAAAAATATCATCCTTTGCAAAGGACAATAGAATTAAGACGTTGGAGGAACTGGTCCTCAAGATTGATTATGATCCTGCAAACGTCAAAGCTGCAGAAGAGATGATAAAGAAGAAAAATGCAGACATTGCCTCCTTGAGGAAACAACTGAAACTCCTGCCTACAGAAGACTCACGGGCGAAGGAGATGGCAAAGAAAGAAGGCGAGAAGGAAAAAATGCTTAAGCTTCTCATGGAGCAGAACACCTAACTCAAAGAAATGGAAGCAGAGATGGAGAAACTGCTAAGGGAGAAAGAATAACTGAAGTCTATGGAAGCCATCCCATTGACTACTATCCCAATCTCAGGGACAAACACATCAACAGTAACAACAATCCCATCTGCAACACCAGTGACACCACAGGAAGGGACAACCAATCTTGCCAAATCCATGGAGAAAATGAACCTGCAAGAGACAGAAATCAGTAGGCTGAAGAAGGAAGTTGAGAACCTCCAGGAACTCAAAACTTCTTTCCAAACCAGCCTATCCAAAGAAAGGCAGGTAACTGAGCAGCTCAAGAAGGAGCTACAACAGCTCCAAAAGCAAACAATGGCAGGGAAGACTTTGGCTGAGGTCAAAGATAATGTATGGACAGATATCACAAAGTCCATAAATGAGATCTGGCCCATGATCCAAATCATGTTTGAACAAAACGAGTTGGTCCAGAGGAGTAAATAGGCTATTGAGAAGATCAGAGTGGAATTGGGAGATAGACCAACTCAGGCAAATGATATAATCAAATTCCTCAATTCCAAGACCAGAGAAGAGCTAGAAGAGCTGAAGATAGAAGACAGAACAAAGACTATCCTTGAGGTCAAGAAAGTTTTGACCAAGAGAGGATTAATGCTTCAATTGGAAGAAAAGGTTCAGATCATGGACCAAGGGGTACAAAAGTTTTTTAATAAGATTGAGGCTCTCCAAAAGAAAGGTTTACCTAGTCTAAAATTCATTAATGATAAACTAATGACACTACCGGATTACAAGAAGAGATTGGCTGAAGTGTCTAAGGACAGTTCCAAATTTGCTGGCATACAAGGGAGCATCACTGGAAAAGCATTCCTCAATGCTCTTCAGTTGGACATCATCATCCAACATGAGATTCGATACATATTCCTCACTAAGCCCACATTCACCAAATATACGGAAATGGATGAAGTGTATCAGAGACTGCTCAAAGTCATGGTGCCTAGTCATCTCATATGGGAGGAACTCTGCGATCTGCTCGATTAGGCAGATGAGTTGTCTAGATCCAGTCACTTTTCCAGTCAGAAGAGGTTGTGTAGGAACCTCGACAACGGCCTACCCCAGAAATTCCACGTGCGGTTGCACCAAGTCATCAAACAATTTTGATTAGTTAAATTAGTTAGACTAAAAATTGAATGAGCACGTCCTGATCAGTTGTGACAAGAACATTTGTAATTTGAATTATAAATACTTCACCTTTCGAAGTATTGAGGGTTGTTGATCTTTACACCCTGACGCTATCAGACTGTAACATTTTTGAAGAGATCTACCATTAATAAAAGGAGGCACTTTTACAGGATTCTTGCGTGTATTCTCTGGTGATGTTTATTACTCTAAGTTGAATGTTATTCTTTCTTTGTGATCATATTGTTTTCTGAAACAAATCTTTAAGAGTAGCGTATGTTGCAAGATTTATCTTGGATACCCTATTTCCAACCTTAAAGATTTTAATGTTTATCTTCTAATGTTTTCAATTAAGAAATTATTAACTGCTTCTTAGTTGAATTTATCTTTCTCATCTTTTCTTTTGTCCATCATTGAAGCTATTAAAGATCCAGTGAGTATATTATCTCACCCTATGGAAGTATTCCTTTACGTTTGTGGTTTGTCTCTCATGTTTATTTTAACACAAACCCCATAGCCCAATGGGTGTGTAGACTGTCTCAACCAATTCAAAAAACACTTTTACAACAAAACCTACCTATTCCTTTACCTATCCTAACATATAAGTTAAAAACAAAGCTAAATCCTATAGAGAGATCCCTCTCTGAAGCTGGAAGGGATAGATCCTAGCTTTAAAAGCGGTTGGATAAAGTTACCTTTGTAGATTTCTTCTATTTTCAACCTCTAGGAAATTTACCAAGTGCTAACAAATCTGACCACTCGCTCTGCAACACAAGACACGCCAGTTAAACCTGATAAGCCAAAGACTACTAATGGTTCCATACTGGACCCGTTAACATCTTCCGTTATTCCTCCATCTTCCAACCCTCCATTCGGGCTGCTTCATATTGAGAAAACTTCGTTTGACTCCTTTTTACGCCCTCCTAAGAGCACTATCCGGAAATCTACCTTCAATCCTAGTTCACAGGCTACCCAAAACTAAAACATTGTAGAATATTTGGCCCAAGCACCATGTGCTATGTCCACCTTGGAAATTCTACAACACTGTCCCAGCCAACATAGAACACTCTTAGCTTCTATCGGCACTTTCAACCTTGAGTCATCTAACAACCTCACGTTTAACCTGGATGATCATCAACCACAACTCTCCCACCAGCTAGCTTTTCAAATCGATGTTGTTGTTCACAATCAACAAATCCACCGAACTATCTTAGATGAGGGAGCCTCTACTTGTGTCATTTCTTTAGCTTGTTGGAAAGGCTTAAAATCACCTTCCCTTAACAAATCCCCTACAATGTTACGCACTTTCGATGGACGAAGTTTTCATTATCACGGATTGTTACAATCCTTAGCGATTTAGTTGGGCAGTAAAACTGTTACCGTTGATGTCGAGGTGGTCGATGCCCCCCTCGATTACAACCTATTGCTTGGAAGAAGATGGTTCTACACTATGATTGTTGTCGCCTCGTCAGTGTTTCGATGTGTACAATTCCCCCATCAAGGCAAAATTGTCACTTTCGATCAGCTCGATTTCTGTACACCCGATGCTCGCGTCCCTGTCACCAACAACATTATTTTTTTAGGAGACCACCCAGTTACATATGAAATCATTGGTGTTGGCTTGTTGAAAGATTCTAGCCTTATGGGTACTTTCCCTACACCACTTCCACCTACCGCACATCATATTGCTTCCGTCAATATGATCTTGACTATGCCTTATCAATCCTTGGAATCATCTGATCCTTGGATTGTACGTAGTCCTCTGGAATTCGATGTGCTCGGTGACACTATGCCACTCAGCCCAACCGGGGCCACATACGTAGCTATTCAATCTGCTTCTCCCTCTCCAAACAACCCACATTTGCTAGCACTTGATGCCTACTAGGTGCCCTCATGGTTGGATTCCCTATCATCTGTCGTCGATTACATTTCCCAAATTTTCCCTTCTAACGAATCTATTTTAGAAATTATTAGAATTGACGATCTACCTTGGGATGATAACCATTATCGATCCTCTTTTCTTCCGCCTTTGGAAGAAATTCACCAAGACATACACTCTGTCTTCCCTCCTGATGTTACCGATGCTCCGCAATCTCCTATCCTCACACAAGATACTCTCTCTGAGGGGAATATGGGTAACATCTCTACCACGATCGTTATTGATATTTCGATCAAAGAAGGTGTCGTGGAAAACATTAACCTTGGTGCTAATTACACACCCGAAGAAGTGGTCTCTTACACTGCTTTTTTTAAATAATTATGCGATGTCTTCGCTTGGAGCTACGAGGAAATGTCAGGAATCGACCCTTCAATCGTCGTACATGAAATCAAGACTTACCCTGGCACGAAACCTGTTCGACAAAAACTTTTCCTGGTTCATCCCAAGAAAATCGCAACTATAAAGGCAAAATTTGAGAAACTTCTAAAATCTGGCTTTATCTATCTTGTCCCTTTGACAGAATGGGTCTCCAACCTTGTTCCGATTGCCAAAAAACAAGGGACCATCTGTGTTTGTGTTGACTATCGGGATCTCAACAAAGCTTGTCCAAAGGACAACTACCCTACGCCCTTCATCGACCAAATCATTGATAATTATGCTGGGAGCGTAATCTTCTCTTTCATGGATAGCTTCTCTGGGTATAACTAGATTGAAATGTTACATGTTGATCAACATAAGACAACCTTTATCTTCCCATGGGGAAATCTCACCTATCGAAAGCTACCTGTTGGCCTCAAAAATGCTGGTGCTACTTTCCAACGGGCCACGTCGTACACTTTCCACGATATTAAGCATATCGCAGAGCCTTACCTCAATGACTTACCTGCCCACTCATCCAATCGATCTGACCACGTTGATCACTTACGGGCTATTTTTCTTCGATGTCGGTTCTACCGTATTCTCTTGAACCCACATAAGTGCATTTTTGCTATCGAATCCAGTCGACTCCTCGGTTTCATTGTCTCCAAAGACAGGATCAGGGTGGATCCCTTAAAGATTAAGGCCATTCTAGCCTTACCCCCACCTACCAATTTAACCCAACTCCAAAGTTTGCAAGGCAAAGCAAACTTCCTTTGTCGTTTCATTTGCAACTACGCTGAGATCACTAAAGGATTCATGTGGTTACTACAGAAAAAAACCCCTTTCATCTGGGATGACACTGCCCAATGGTCATTTGATGCTCTCAAGCACGCCTTGACCCACACACCTTTGTTGCACCCTCCAGAGTATACAAAGGACTACATCCTTTACTTGGCCGCCTCCACTTCCACTATTACAATGGTGTTAGCTCAGGAGGACCCCAATGGTGAAGAACATGTAATTTATTACCTGAGCAAGAGTCTATCTAGTCCCGAACTCCAATATTCACATGTAGAGAAACTGGCTCTGGCAGTCGTCATCGTTGTCCAGAGATTCCGCCATTACATCTTATTACGCACCACCACGGTGATCGCGGACTCCAACCCCATGTACCACGTCTTGACATGTCAAGTACTCGAGGGAAAATATTCTAAATGGATCGACATCCTTCATAAATTCGATCTTGAATTTACGAAGTCCAAAGCCAAAAAGTCCCTGGTGTTTGCAGAGCTCATTTTTTCTCTCCCTCGTGTCGATGATGACATCAAACCTAGAGATTCTCTCCCTGATGAATCTCTTTTCCTCATCAGCACCTCTAATCCTTGGTATGGATACATCCTTCTTTACCTTCAAACCCAACATTTTCAGCCTAACATTTCTCGCGAAGAGCATTGACGTATTCGCCACCACTCTCATCGTTATCTTATCATCGGCGACACCTTGTATCACCGTGGTATTGACACTATCCTTCGATGATGTCTGGTTCATGAGGAGGTTGAACGCGTTCTAAACGATTGTCACCTTGGTGCTTGTGGCAGTCACCTTTCTGGGATGGCCACCGCCCAAAAAATCCTACCTGCTGGCTACTTTTGGCCCTCGATTTTCAAAGATTGTATCAAGGCAGTGAAAAAATGCCCACCCTGCCCAGTATTTGACAAGAAGGCATGCACCCACACTACTATGTTGCACCCCAACATCACCATCGACCCTTTCGCCAAGTGGGGTATCGATTTCATGCAGTGTAAGCCTACCTTAGCCTGGGGGCATGGTTATATAATCGTCATCGTCGACTACTTTACCAAATGGGCTAAGTCTATGCCTACCTTCCTGAATGATGGTCGTACCGCAGCTCTGTTTCTTTTCAACCATATCATAACTCGTTTTGGTGTACCACGTGCCATTGTCACTGATCATGGTGCACACTTCAAAAACTAGATGATGAGCAAACTGCATGTCAAATTGGGTTTTCCCCATGAAAACTCATCCCCTTACTACCCTCAGGCCAACGGACAAGTTGAGGCCATCAACAAAGTTCTAAAAACCATGATTCAATGCATGGTAGGGGTAAACAAGACATCGTGGCATCTACAACTTTTCTCCACTCTCTGGGGCTATCGCACTTCTGTGAAAACCTCAACTGGATTTACTCCTTTCGAGTTGGTGTATGGCATCGAAGTCGTTCTACCAATCGAGTGTGAGATTCCATCACTCAAACTTAAAGTAGAAATCCTACCCCATACTTCTGCCGAAGAAGAATGTTTCTTGTATCTATCCAAGCTGGATGAAACACGTTGTGATGTTGCTCTCGCTAATGAGGCACATCAGAAACGAATTAAGAGTCAGTATGACAAATCCGTCCATCCTCGGACTTTTCCAGAAGGAGACTTAGTCCTCGTTTATGACCAAGCTCACGACAAATTGGGGACAGGTAAGTTAGAACCTCTGTGGCACGGTCCCTACATCGTGAAGCGTGTTCTACACAGAGACGCCTACAAGTTAGTAGATCATGATGGAATTTCCCTAGGAGAGCCCCGAAACGGGCTTTACCTTAAAACGTACTATGCTTAGATTACCCAGCATGTGTACTTTGTACATTATTGTATTTTAGTTTGGTGTGTCTATTTATTTCGTGTGCTCGAGTCTTTACCTTTTCCACTCATGATTGTGCTTGTGTTTGCATGCATAGATGACATCTTCCTTTCCTATTTTTTCGGATTTGCAGATGGCGCTAGTCGACATACCCAGAACATTGCTTCAGCAACATGGGTCATTTACCAATTTAACGAGGTGGTGAGTTCAGAAGGTATTTTCTTAGGACCAACGACCAATAATATGGCAGAATATCACGCTGTCATCAGAATGTTGACCCAAACCTCCTCCCTAGGTATCTCTCGTATCATTGTTTACTTAGACTCCCAACTCGTGGTCTATCATCTTAACCATATCTACGCTATCCGTAATCCTATCCTGCTACATCTCCACCTGCAAGTTTTTCGTCTTGAACGAATGTTTGATTACATTCAATACAGACACATTCCAAGAGAAATCAACAGTGTTTCATATTCGTTAGCTAATTATATCATGGATCGGTATCTCGCCCACATATAAGATTTAAGTAAATAAAAATTGTACATCACATGTAAATAAAAACACGTCACAGACATCATCATGTACAAATCATTTGGCACTGTAAAACTTNATATATGGCATGACTGAAATGTTTTGATTACATCAAAATATATAGAAGAGCACAATGTTGGGTCTTTATACCCATAGAACATCGCCTGACAAGGCATACAAAAAATGATCACCAGAGATAATCTAATCTCTTTGCACTACATTGTGCTACGAGTAACATATCACTATGCGCACTACGCATCTGAGTAGAGAATTGACATTCTCTGGCACTCCCATAGTGTGCCTCTGCAGATGTAAAGGCACTTCTCCCCTCCGTAGAGGAGGAATGCCCATCGTGAGGCCTTGGAGGTTTCTTTCAACCTCCTGGAGACCTATCACGGGTACTCCCAGATCTGCTACAACCGAAGCACCCCCACAATGTCCTGGTATCGATATATCATTCGGGCACACCGCTCCCTTGTCTGCATGTTGAAAACAATACATCTTTTAAAAACTCTTCTATATACCCAAAAAAATACATATACATCAAAAACTTAAAAAACAAAAACTATACAAGGTGTTGCTCAGTCTCTTACCTGACACATCCCAGTCTTCCCCCGCGGTTAGAATCAAATCCATGCTCCCGCAGAAATCTACCTCAGCATACGGGAAGTCTTCTATCTAGAGATATTATTGTCTCAGCCAAGCAAAGAAATCGCCAGTGAAACGGAACTCTGACTCCACTACTAGCCTCGGAGACAAACTAGTCCACCTCTCCATCCTTGGTTCGTCCACTTGTCGCACTACCAGTGCTATCTGGGGCTGCATCTGGGGGATGCGTTCTAGGAAAAATGAGACCAGAAAAGAGCTGTAACCGAACTACTTATGTCCCATCCTGCACCGCGAAACCTGTTCCTTCACATTTCGAGGGAACCCTGCACTCCAGTTGAACAGTGTTGGTTCCAAGCACTGTACACCATAATCCACTTGTGATCTTGATTCCAGATGCATGCTAGTACTTCCCTTCACACTCGTGATGGCAAACAAAATGGACCAGAGGGGTAGCTCTCGGATATCCTTGATAGGGATTCTACCCCCTACCAGTCCTTCTCCTGGAACGCTGTGACGTGCCAGATACATGCCCACTTGTTCAGGTAGTGCCCTTTGCCCAGAAAAAGATATGGGAACCCCTCTTTTCGAGAGGATATTCAAGAAATACACGTCTTCTAACTCGATGGTTAGAAGCTGTGTGCCAATCCAGAATCCTTTCTCTGCAACATCCCATAAGTCGATCATGTGCTCAAGCAACAAAATATCCTTCTTCATTTTTTGCAATTTGAAGAATTTTAGTAAGCCACAAGCTCACAATGTGGCCCATGTGAGAGGACTTCGCAAGGTATCCAAGTCATCAAAATCATTCTCTCATTCTTTTCACTCGATCATGGTCACCGAAATCACCTACAAAACAAAAAGAATAAAGAATTTCATTATTTCAACGTTTTGGAAATTTCAGCAATTTTCAAAAGCAATCTAAAAACCATGAAATCTAATGCCCACATTATTTAAATATACCACACCCTCTTTTAAAATCATCACGCCCTCTCTTAGCCATTCAATGTCCATCACACAACAATAAAAACGTTTTAAAATGAAAAAGATTTCTTTATGGCTGTGTGGGCATATGTGAGAATTTTTCATGGGTTCTTTGCCAAAAACGACCCATCCACTTAGGTATTGAGGCGTTGGCATCTTATCCATCACCTTCTAAAACGTTTTTGCAAAAGGAATCCCCATTTTCCATCGTTTTTAATAGAGACTGATTTGGTTCTTTTTGGGGCAACTTAGGGCTTCATTTTTTGAATTAAATGCTGGTATGAAAATGAATATTAAACCATGTAATTGAAAGAAGGATAGATGAATACCTACCTACTCCAAACGACAAGAGAAACAGTCAACTGTAGCTCCGGTATCAAGCGAAACAAGATCCACCTCCAAAATGAGAATGTCCACTACTACAAAATCCTTGTGCAAAATGAAATGGTAAATGGAATTTTCATTGTATTGCTATTTATAAATTTCCATTTTTTATAAGGTATAGTCATTTATGGGTTTCTCTAAAAATATAATGGCTTCACTAAACCCCTGGTTTGTAGTTTTGACATCGCAGGTTTCATGGCAGTTCTGATGGGTTATTTACCTTGTCGCACTCATGAGCATAGTCTTGGTTCGTTCTCAAGCTCGAAAACATGAGAACACGCCGGGTAAAATTTTATCTCTTTTTTGGACCCGCATGGACACACGAAAAAGGAACCCCCCTGGAGTAATCTTTAAACCCTTTTCAGACTCTCTAAATATGAAAAGATTTTCGAGTGACCTTGCTTCCTTTCACACTCATTAAAAGGTTAGAAAGGGCGTCTTTTGAGCAATAGTTTATCTCTTTTTTCGGTCTCATTAGACTACTGTACGAAAAAGGAACTGAGAGAGTTCTCTTTTAAGTGTTTTTCCAAACTCTATAATCTTGAAAAACCTTTGATTTTTCTATCTTTGGACTCGTAAAATCACACATCGATAGGCCCATACGGGATCGAACCCTTACTTCTTCTAGTTCGTTAAACAAAGGAAGAGGAACTTACCGAAGGTTAGTTATATCGAGCATGTGTTATCCTCCTCAAGATCATTAAAAAAAAAGAGGTACTCGTCTATCTAGATGGGGGAAAATTGAAAGAAGCAAGCCAAGCAGTCTCTTGAGAACGTTATCAAGCAATTCTTAGAGTCGCCCTTGAACATGACACTTTGTCTTTTGCACGCATTATAACCCGTTGAACCTCTGCACTGAGACAATCCTTTGAGTTTCTTTCACTCCTTTGGGTCACCTGACGTAAGTCACAGCATCCACTGCATCATCAAGCTTTGGTCCATGACATGTTCTGTTGTTGTGCCTCCGTGTTCAAGGGAAGTATCTGCCTCTAGAGTCAGCCATCCCAAATATCTTGCCTCAAAACCCATGTCATTCCATGTCCTTTTGATCCACCAATTACATCTCTACGTCTGTTTCATGTCATTGATGGGGGATAAATCAAGGCCCTCCTTCGACAAGCTTATTCCTATCGACCTCAGCACATTATTTGGGAATTAGGCTTAGAAACAAGTTAGTACTTTGGGACGTGCATGCGTCAATGGCAAGCCTCCTCACATTCGACAGTAGGTTTACATCATTGACCTCTAATCGGATGATTCCACGGATGTTCGACTTTATCTCATCCATTCACATTCGTTGGAATGTACTAGGGTACCTTGGGAATCATTGACATTAATGGTGATCTCCCTCGCACTTGTTAACGGTTCACACCATTGACCGGTAATCAAGTGTTTTCTGCCATGTTCGACATCAAGACATCTATTCACATGGTTAGAATTGTACGACATTGGGATCGGCAAGAAGACCCTGGGTTGAGTGATCACTTTGATATATACTTTTCCCAGGTTGCGAAGGAGTTTCTCTTGGACGAATGATACATATACTGTTACATAGATCCACTTTGTATTGGTCGTGGCTATGTCTTGTCACCTCGTATATCCACTGTGTATTCTTCGTGGCTACAATGAATCCAGGTCATCGAAGTATAGATCCACATTGTATTCTCAGTGGCTATACCTTTTCATCAATATAATTATGCATCCGCAGTGTATTTTATGGCGGCCATATCTTGCAAGTCTTGATCACCCAAGCATAGGTATGCCTACCTTGGGTTTTGAAATATGTCATGATATTTGTTGGATGTTTGTGTGCAGCTTCTGTCAGGTTCTCCAAATCTATACCCTTCCTTGAAAGTCTACAAAGAATTTCAGTTATCAATTTGCATCTTCTAACTTCATACTTTGGGGGGAAATCAGTTACACATCAATATTGCTCACTTCGATAAGCGTCGTAAGTGTCGCATGTTCCTCTCAACTGTCGCAAGTGTCGCATGTCATTCACAAGTGTCGCAAACGTCAAACAAAGAACACTGCCATGATGACGACACCAAGGAGACATCTAGAATAACTCAGACACTTGATTTGGAGGAGGGATAATTATTAACTGAAGTAAAGGAACTCTTACCACCTAAAAGGAGCTCTTAAACAAGGTTTTTGAAGGTGAGCGCTCCTCTGCATCAACCTTAAGAGCGCTAGCACTCCCCTATAAGGTCTTAGGGAGAACTATAACGCCCAACTTCCCCTCTGAAGGAGCGTTATCCATCCTTGGAGAGTTGGCGCTCCCCTCAAGCTTCCTAGGGAGCGCTATAGCGCCCTGATGCCCCTTTTGAGGGAGCACTGTCTAATCTGGGTAGTGGTTGGCTCATTGAGGAGAATAAGGGAAGGATCTTTCAATTTTGGAAGGCAGTTGCATTCGAATTCTTGGTTCAATTAGAAGATCCTCAATCTAAAGAGGGAATTCCTCAACCTACCCTAAAGATACCTCAAGAGGTTAAACCTCTCTTAACCTATATAAGAAGGCTCTATGATGGTGAAAAGGGGAAGAATTGCTAGCATGAAACCTATGATCTCATAGGAAACATACAGTCAGATAAAGGAGAGTGATCAATGAAGCTGTTATCATCAAGGTCATGGATCCTTCGAGTAAGGGTTAGACGAAGGGGACTTGACGAAGCTGTTGCATTCGCATCTACGATTGTAAGTATTGTTGTCGTTATTCTCATTAATATGACACGCTTGGCCTATTTCTTTCTATTTTGTGTCTAATCTTACATGAACTTATCGTTGATAGATAGATCTGTTTTCAAGCTAATATCAATAGAGTAGGAAGTGGTCGTACTTTGTTTGTCTACAGGACTCATCGAGGAGCGAAAGATTGGAGCTCGACTTGGAGCGTGCAGGGACAAATGTCGATAAAGAGGTACTTTTGTTCTCCTTCCTTCTCATGCATTAGTTTGTATAGATTTGAAAGGAAGTCAATGTCCCCGTTAAGCACTTTCTATCTTAGAGTTTAGGGTCTAGCTCTTTGAGGCAATCTACCTGTCCGCAGGGAGATTTTCCTACAACAACTATCATTTTAGAATGTCTTCGATTTTATTTGCCTCTTCTAATTCTACTTTTAGTAGGACAAAGTCTTCATCAGGTTTTTTATTGTCTTTCTCGAACTATATTATCAATTTTCTTTGCTTTCTGTTCTTGATTCTTAGTTTGTCAGTCTCTTCTAGTGCACTGATCAGTTCTCCTTCCATGTCAACCACAGCTTCTTCTTCATTAAAATCACTCCATGTGCTTTTATTATCATAATCCTCTTTGGCCATAAGTATGAAGTCATTTAGTTTATCTTCAATAGAGGAGTCATTTTCTTCATCATCTGAAGGATCATCATCAGTGTTTATGCATAGACTTTTCTTCTTAAAGTTTTTCTCTTTAAATAAATTTATGTGTTTGTACTTCTCCTCATCATCACATGTCTAATCCTTTCCTTTATGGGGACATTTATTTGCAAAATGACCTATCCTACCACAATTGAAACATTTGAAACACAGTTTACCTTTGTATTTGCATGATCCCTTCTTCAGTCTCTTCACAAATTTTACTTCAATTTCATCAGGCTCAGAATCCTCATTCTTGTCTTCTTTAAATGATGCTTCTCTGGAGGTGGGTTTATCTTTAACTATTCTCATTTCATATGCAGTCAATGTTCCTAGAAGTTGATCAAAATCCAAGGTTCTTAGATCATTAAGTTCTTCTATAGAAGATACTTTCGGGTTGAACCTATCTAGGAGAGATCTCAAGATTTTCTGAACTAAAGAAGGTTCCTTAATTGTTTCACCAAGTGCCTTCATTGCATTTACCATTTCTTCTACTCTCAGAAAGTATTTTCCAACAGTTTCATCTTCCTTCACCTTTAGTTGTTCAAACTGTTGATACTGAGAGGGGGGTGAATCAGTATCAAGTACAATTTAAAAACCTTTTTCAACTTATACTTAAACGATTCAATTATATCCAATGAGCAATGAACAATAGTATAAGAGTTACACCAATACACCACAATACACTATGCACAATATATGAGAAATAATCAATAGTTTTTGTTCAAGGGAAGTAATGACTTCCAAAGGTAGCTACAGCTTCCA
>ML781701.1:1945077-1965145 GCA_009831015.1 Picea engelmannii | reverse complement strand
GACACTTTCTTATTTTGTAATTATTTTCTTTAATTATTTTCAGGGCCTACATGTACTTCGTTTTTCAATTCACTTTGTCATCTTCAAAAATTCATTTCTCCTCAACCATGAGGATCCATGTGACGTGCCACATACCACCGGAAGCAGCATGATGTATACTATCCATTCATGGGTGTTGTATATGCATGTGCATTTTCCTTCATTTCCAAATACCTTTATCAATCTTGCGTTCCAAAACCCATGACTAGGGTTGACATCAATGACAACAATCAATCTTCCAACATAAAATGTATTCTGTAGGTTTGAAGCTTTGCATCCTTTGCCTTCTCATTACCCTCGTAACTGCTAATGAGTTTGTCCCACATTTCTTTGGCAGTTCCTAGGTGCAAAACTTTTATGAATTCTTCTTCTGCAAGCCCACTCAAGACAACATTCATAGCCTTAGCATTGAAGCTAAATTCTAGTTTGTCATCCTTATTAGCTAGCACAACTGGCTTTACATAACCAGTATCTACTAAATTCTAGTTTGTCATCCTCATCCTTAAAGCTATTATGTAGGTTCTCATTCTAACTTTCCAGAAGGCAAAGTTCGTTCCATTGAACAGAGGGGCCTTATTGGTTGAATTTCCTTCATGGATTGACATGTTTAAGCTCTAGGATCTACCCTTAGATAAAAGGGGTGAGCTATGATACTAATTGTTGGACAACTGAGAGGGGGGGGTGAATCAGTTGTTACCATGATTAAACAATTATGCTTCCTTTAAAATCTTTACAAGGCACTCAATGATGATTACAATAATGTAGGGAAATAAACAATGGCACATTCATCATCAGTCACATATATGAGAAACACAGAGATAGATATTTCCTGAGGAAACCCATACAGGGTAAAAACCTCTTCTTCTTTATATGATAAGTATTATTTACATTCTTTACATTATCATACATATGAGCACCAACTCATTGTGAGGCTACAACCTCTGTTTTGCAAGCTACAACCTGCTGAGAGCACCAACTCTTTGTTTTTCTTTAGCACCCACTAGAAGGAAGCACCAACTCCTTGGTTTCTCTAGCACCAACTAGAAGGAAGCACCAACTCCTTGGTTTCTTTAGCACCAACTAGAAGGAAGCTACAACTCCCTATGTTCAAGCACCAACTTGAACCTCTGAGGACACCAGTCCTCTCTAGCACCTCCCTTCCACCCTATTTTATGAATATGAAATACTGAAACCTATTACAGTGATATAGTGTTCAATAACAACTTACCAGTCTCATCAATGTTCTGCAAGATTTTGCTACTCAGTCTTCCTCACTGCCTTCCTGCATGCATTCGCTACCCATTCTGTTCTTCTGCCTTCTGTGCTCTGTGTGCCATTCTCGTTAAATGCACCTTTTGTTTCCTGTCCATTTCAGCTGCTGCACCACCCCTTTACTTGTTCACACATGCATTACTTCACCTCAGCAACAACAACCTCATCACTTCTCTGTGCCGTGTACTTATAGATTATGTGCACCTTGTGCATGCAATGTACGCAATGCCTCTGCCTGCTCACACCGCGTTCATCTCATCCACATATCGGGTGCTCTGTCTGAACATCATCGTAACCCTTCAACTTCTCTGGTGGTTTTCCCATGCGTTCATCATCATTGGATGTCATGTTGAGATTCCTAAGCCTCTCTGGCAGTCGAGACTCTTCGCCTTCTCTTTCTTAGACGAGCTTATCCTTTCTATTTTCAGCTACATAATTCAATCCCCTTCCATCTGTCAATCGCTTGTATCAATAATCCTCAATCCACTGAAAAATGCCTTGAGACTCTTCATCTTCTTTGGCGATCACACTCAGTCCTCTTTGAGTCTTCTGAAAGAGATCATCATTTGTTTTAGCTATTAGACTAAGAAGCAAAAAAGTAGCCCTGCGATCTTGTTCAACTTCACCTGTACCGTTGGATTGAATTCATAGAAACTTGTCTTTACTTCGCCATTTCTCACTTCAGCATTTCGAGATTCCCATGGTAAAGATTTCATTACACTCCATGTCCCGATCCCCAAAACTCTGAAATGGAGCTTATCTAAACTAGCTCTTCATCTTTCGTCGATGTGACCAATGGCTACGACCCTAGATTTAGCCAAAACATGTTTTTCATTTCAGCATTTCGGGATTTTGGCACTCCTATGGTAGAGTCTCTTGACTCTCCATGTCCCAATATTCGAAGCTCCAAAATGGAGTCGGATCAACGGTCCACACTCTAAGTGATTCGACGGTCCTGATCTCTTCGTGATTTCATATATCACGATTTCGGGGTTCGCGACTTTGGGACTCCTATGGTAGGATTTCTTGACATCTCCATCTCCCAATTTCTGAAACTCCGAAAGAGAGTCGGATCAATAGTCCACATAGCCCCCTGAGATGGACAGTTGATGGGATTTTCACGTTTTGCATTTCATGATTTTTGGACTCCTATGGTAGGAGGTCTTGACATCTCCATCTACCAATTTCCAAAACTCCGAAAGGGAGTCAGATCAACGGTCCACATAACCCCCTGTGATGGATGATTGATGGGATTTCAGCATTTCACATTTCGCGATTTCAGGACTCCTGTGGTAGGAGGTCTTGACATATCCATCTCTCGATTTCTAAAACTCCAAAAGGGAGTTGGATCAATGGTCCACATAACCCCCTGTGATGTATGGTTGACGGGATTTCGACGTTTCGCATTTCGCATTTTCGGGGAGTTAGGGAACCCCGTTCCTTTGACTTCACAGTTAGCGAAATGGCGATCTCTCACCACATGTCCTATGGACCCAACAGTCCAAATCTTATCAAAACTTCACGAGCCTTTGTCATGTCTAATCAACGGTCCATATCAATCCTTGATCCACTGGTTAGGCATATATCATGAATTCACAAGTATTCGTTGTGCCTGATCAATGGTCCATATTTGGCCTCGATCTAACGGTTGATATTATTTCGCGATTTTTCATATAGCAAGTTCGAGAGGTGAAAGGATGGAGCATTTCATACCTTTGACTTTCCAGTCAGCGAAATGTTGATATGTGTCCACGTGTCCTGCCTGTAGATGGATGGTCCTCCTTCTTTCGGGATTTTGTATACTCGCTTCTCCTTGCACTTTAAGGAACGTGCAGGTTTTCCCTCATCCAACGATGGTCAGAACTTATGCTCAGATCTAACGCCTGAGATATTTCCTCCTCTTATGTGCACTCTTCTTGTCTACAATCATATCTGACGGTCCTCCTTCTTTCGGGAATTTAAATGGGATCCAACGATCACTGACGCTTCTCTTCCCGAGCTTAGGCACTACGATCGACTCTATGCTAATTACTCCTAATCTTTTTTTGTTCCTGTTTTTCATCGATGCTTACTCTAATCTTGTCATCAATGACCTACCTACAATCCTTTGCACGTTTGCTGCCATCTTTGTTGTTGTACTTTCCATCAATGACAAGCATATACTGTCTGTAAAACATGCCAACACTAACAAACTTTTATTTTCCAAAAATTCCTCTTTATAGTTTGTCAAATATGCTTCTAAGTCGTTCAAACCATGAAAAGTGGGAGGTTCCCTTACCTCTCTACTGGTCCACCTTATTGCACCCTCTATTCTTATGCACCTCCTTCTGGAGACTTCATCTAGTCTTTGTTTCCATTTTTCCAGATCGATCTCGGAGTCTGAGGCACAAGATGTAATGCTTCTCTAGCTGAGTACCCCATCTATATTTGGGTTGACATAATATTCTTCTCGTGCGGTAGTCCTATATAGCTGATTTATTTCTTCCAAGTTCAAGCATGTCGTCTCTACAAACCTGTATCCTTCTGAGGGGTCTAATGGTGCAATCACTCTGTACTCACCTAATTCAAGGGTCATGTTCATTGTCTTTAGGTTGATCACAACCTAGTTATCAAATGCCCAGTCCAATCTAAGTAATGATGGGTAGTGTGTTGTGCCATCTACTATTACTATAACTTTGAAATTTGTCATAGTGTGCACTCCATCCAAATATATTGTAACACCTTTAAGTCTTCCAATCGATAACACTCTATGCTAATTTTCTAATTTCAACTCGAGTGATTATCCTAATGTAGGTTCCCCTATACACTGCCATGTATTTTTAGGGAAGACATTCACTTCAGAGCCTAAATCAAGTATGAAATCCCCCATATTGAAATCCTCAATGTTGCCATTTAACCTAAATTTCCTACTTGCTCTTCTTCTCATATGGAGATGATTAACTGTCTTTTGTTCTAACTTCCCTTCTAATTTTTTGTTGCATATTTCTAGCAAGTTATGTAAGACCTTGATGGATGATGGATCATTCAATAACTTTACACATGACTACAAAAAAATATTTAGGTTACTTACTTTCTTTGAAGGTTGTCCTTTGCTGGTGTAATCCATTGAGGGTGGCATCTTGTATATTGGTTGATCTTGAGTTTGATGCACAATTGATGTAGAATCCGTGTTCTATTTTAAAATCTCCTATCTGGCCTCCTTAAACGTCTCATTTTCTTTCTACAAGTCAAAATACTTTTGTGGCTCAGTGTTCTTCTTGACCCAATGGTGTTTATCTTGATATTGTTTTGTTGCATCATCTTGTGTCTTGGATCCTCCTCGAGTAACTATGTTGATATTCTCCCCATCATCTTTGGCTTCTACCGAAATCCATTGGACGTTTTGATTGTTTTGGTTCCTTTTTTCCTATATTTTTCCCAATAATGTTGGACAATGTTTTGTCTCGTGGTCTGCTATGAAAAAATACATACATGTCACATGTGGAAGCGGATAGTCTCTTGCATAGTGTCCTAGTTGTTGAAAATTATGGTAGACTACTGGCCCTTTTCCTCATCCAAATCCTCCTCTACCCTATCCTCCACCTTTGAATCCACCTCTATCTCTATGCAATGCATTGTATTGGGGTATCTGGTTATATTGAGTGGTATTATACTGTGGCTATGCATTGTTGCATTGCAGTTGTGTGGGATTGAATTGTGGTTGCGCATTGTTGAAATACAGTGCGACAAACCCTATCATCATCTCTACTTATACCCTGTAAGTATATGAAATTATCTCCCTTATTAATTCCACTATTCTACAGTCCTTTTCATCATGACCCACTAATTTGTAAAAATTGTAGTAAGAACTTTTTGGCACTATCTTATACTTCTGCATCATTGGAAAATGATATGGATCATGCCCATGTGTCTTACAAATTTCACACCATGGTCCTCCTATAGGCAAGGGGTTTGGCACCCCTGCGGCCAAGTACTGTGCAAAGGTTGGGCATTCATTATTATGGTGTCCTTATGTCATGCATAATGTTCATCAAACAACTTCTCTCTTCTCCTTCCCCTTATTATGGTTCAACTAAAATTTCATATTCTTTAGATCCTCTTTCACCTCTTATATTGTTGGATCTATCTACTTATAATTGCTTTCTTCCAGATGCAGGGCTTCTTACAGAGCCTCTTCCTGAGTTTGGAACTTCTGTTGTCTCAAGGGATACTTCAAATATGGTAATAGTGAGTTTACAAATAATTTCCTATGTTGCATATCGGTAATAGATTGCTTCAAATTACCTTTTAGACGTTTAAAAATTTGATCAATATCCCATACATAATTGCCTAGTTTCTACCTAATCTCAATCATTTCATTCATATACTAGTATTGTGAACTTGGCTTCTGAAATTCATTTACCAACAATGTTTTCACCTCTACAATAGTCTTTGGTTCTCCTTTCAGAATGTTGACATCCAGGATCATGTACCAGTCTAACGTGTGGTCTCTAAATGTTATAACCAACTGCATGACTTTTTTATCCTCATATGTAACCTTCTTTTCTTCATAGATATTTTGACAAACAAATAAATTCTTCTCAGGGTCCTCTGATGCCTCACCATGAAAATCTAGTAATATGATAGTGGGATCTACTCCCGCCATTTTGAGATGTGTTGAACTACTGCCTTCGTGTGGTGTAGATATTTGATTATTACCTCCTAAAATTGTACCCCCAGTTGGTTTCCCTTTATTGGACACCTGAACTGTTGCCCCTCTTCTATGAAAAAATGGTTGTCTAAAATATTGTGTTCCTTTAGGTGTATTAGTCACATGTGGGGTTGTAGGTTCCACACTAACTGTGATCTGGACTGGAGTTCCACCTTTTGTTCCTGATCCTGGACCCATTTTTTTCCTTTCATATGTTGTGCACAGTATTTCCTCAATATTATTCACATCCTGGAGATCCTTTACCTCTTCTTCATCACTCGTCAAGCCCTCTCTATCAGCTATGGCGCTCTTTTTGTTATTCATCTTATACTAGTATGGTCTACCTCTGCACATTGTTCCATATTTTCTTAGTTTCTGATTTTTTTGGTCCTCATCCATCATGATCAATTCCATTACCTCCTTCTCCTTTCCCTTATCCAGATCTCTATCCATATCTCAGACTCATGTCAGTGCTTCCCCCCTTCTCCCATGCACATAGGGAAGTTTAGTTGTCTGATTCCATGGTCATCACGCCTTTGTCATATAATAAAATCTTGATGGAAGTATATAGTGATATTATGTCCATAACTATGGGTCCCTTCAGAAAATCCTTCTCTGCAAAAGTGTACAAATTCACAACATCAACTACAAATTCAGGGATAAACCTTGCAATAATGTTTTCCAACCAAAAATTTATTGCACACGAAAATTTATTACTGACTTGGTACAGCTGCATTATCTCCATGGGATTCCACTCTAGATTTTGTATCTTATTTTTCAAATGGTTTTCCTTCAACCTCAATAACCACTCCTCTAACAGATGCAGAAATTCCCATAAAAATACTTCATGCAAGTCATTAAAAAAAAATTGTAGAGATATTTGCATAGTGTATATTTAGGGTTTCTATTATCCTTCTGCACAAACCTGAGTTTCTTTGTCCTTAACTATATTTCAAAATCCTCCTTGGCTGGATTCCATGGCCTGAACATTCCCTCCTATGTTTTCATTATTTGTGTTGTTCTTCAACATATCCCTTCCAATATATCATGTGCAGTTCCAGTTGAAAACAAAAACATATGTCAGATTCTTGGGTTGACCAAGGTTCTCATCTCAAAGGTTTCCAAAAAAACCCTCAAAATATCATCCCTCCTGGTAACCTAGAAGGAAACACTGCACACAGAGTGCACAATGCAGTCTCACCCAAGATAACTTATGGGGGACTTCCAGACTTAGATGTCTGCAGTTAGTGAAGGGATTGGGATTGTGATCTGATCCTTTTCCTCATGCATCACATTTATTATCCATTCATGTAAATCTTTTATTCATTCATCAAAGAATATATGCATGCATGCTGTCATAATGTAAGATAACCATCCATTCTTTCACTCATAAATAGCATAAACAGTAAAACAACCATTCAAATACATTAACACAATAGGGTTATCGTGGTTCACCCCCCTCAAGGCTACGTCCACAAATATTTTTCTCTTATGTTATTTTATTCATCATTCTTCGAAATATGCGTTGTCCGCATTACATTCTTCATGCTTACAATAAAAAATTAGGATATGTTTCATCCGTGAGGCATTCTATACCACACCATGCTCCACATCTTGTGACCTAACCCTCAAAACTCTTCTCTCTAGCTTATTCAAACCAAATTATTATCTCCTTGAACAACCTCTACTAGACCTCCTAGGTCATTATTTATATTATTTTTTTGTCTCATATCCATTACATTCATATCAGAAACCCTAAACCTAACATGGCTAGGTTTGTATTCATGTGTACCATGATGTTTTTCCTCGGTCTTTGGCCTACTTCTTTTCCTCCATCTTCTGGATGCTTCTTTTCCTTCATCTTCTGCATGTTTCTTTTCCTGCACATATACTGCGCTCTCCAAAATAGTCTTTTCTCCCCAAAATAGGCATGCACCAACAAGATATATTTAGAGAGGGACAGGGAGAAAGAGGTAAAGAGAGAGGGCGAGAAAGAGAGGTGAAGGGAGATATAGAGGGGAGGAAAGAGAAAGTAGGAGAGAAAACAATAGAGTGTGGGGTAGAGAGAGGAAAAGAAGGAGAGAGGGAAGGAGGGGGAGAGAGAGGGGAGATATTTTAAATTTAGAGATGTTATGAAGTTCTTTTCAATTTACTAGAGAATAACAACATAAGTAGGATCACTGAAAGAAAAACAATCACAAGGTACACAACATTTTATCCTGGGAAACCTTCATGGGGGATAAACCCAACAAAAAATTCATCAATAATAGATTTCCAATACTATGCTAAGAATTTAAGACAAAACCACCAAGAAAATACTAGGGCTGATCATGTGCCTCTCTCTCCTTCTTCTTGCAACTGAAGCTACCTTCAAAAGATGTGCACTAGAAGTGTGAGAGAGTGAGTGAACAAATGAGGCACCCTCCTGACTTATAAATACTAATTGAGGATGTGCTAGGGTTATGTCTCTTCATCAGGTAGGGATGACTTCTCCCAGTAGTGGTTAAAACAACTTTATTAAACCCTAGGGGGAAACTTCTCAAATACCACCATATAAATATGGTTTGACCAATCCACAAAAGGGGATTTGGTCATTCATAAGTCCTGACATGACCAATCCACAAAAGGGGATTTGATCTATAACATAATAACTCAATTATAATTAGAATATTCTTACAAGTTACAATATTTCAACACTCCCCCTTAACGAGAAGGGTATTCTACTGACATAGTCCAATACATCATTAGGAGAGAGAGAGAGAGAGAGAGAGAAACAACAACATCATCATCTGGAAAACTAACTGTCATATCTACAAATCATCGAAAATTTTTCTCATCATCAATAACATCATCGTTCATATCATGGAGATGGAATAAGATCATCATCATCAACATTAATTGGCATAACGTTAAGGCAACACCATCATCAACACCATCATTAACAACATGAGGTTAGTACAACAACATCAACAAAAAAATGAGGCTGAAACAACATCATCAACAACAACATGAAGCTAAAACAACAACATCATTAGCATGAGTCTGAGATAACAACATCATCATCATATGAAAACAGAATGAGGTAGGTGTAACAACAATTTTTGGTACTCTATAAGACCGTCCTTACCGAACCTTAAATATTGGACCAAGAATCATAAGATTCCCTAGGATATAAAATCTTAACGGAGCTGCCACATAGTACTCTGACAGATCGTCCTTACAGGACCTTCGAGATATGCCCAAGAATCAAAGGATTTCCTGGAATATAAAATCCTAACGGAGCTACCACTACTGACCACAGCTGGCATATACATGCACAAGTACTTTGACAGACCATCCATACCGGACCTTTAGGATCTATCCAGGGATGATCAATCCCCTAGGATATAAAATCCTAATGGGGCTACCCGTTGTTGGTCAGGATACCATAGTATCATCATCATCACTCCCCCTTTCGAGAGAGGTCCTTTCGGACTATGCCAAGCTTGTCTTTGAAGTATTCAAACTTCACACGAGATAGAGGCTTGGTCAATACATCTGTAACTTCCTCATCTGTGCCAACATACTGGAGCTTTACAACTCCTCTCTGCACCATATCACGAATGTAGTGATACCTTATCTCTATGTTATTAGAATTTTCATGCAACACTAAGTTCTTTGCCATCTTTATGCAACTATGTTTATCACATAGAATCATGGTGGCCTCCATCTCTAGATCAAGTAGACCTGTCAACAACTTTTGAATCCATATGGATTCACAACTGGCGGAAGATGCTACAATGTATTTTTCTTTTGTCGTGTTGAGAGGAATACTAGATTCCTTCTTGCTCTGTCATGAATTCATGACTAACCCCATACTGAAACAACATCCTAAAGTTCTCTTTCTATCAGAAACACTTCCATCCAAATTTGAATCAGTATAACCTTACAATCTGAAGTCATGATGTTAGGGTCCTAACCCGCACATAGGTAGAACAATATATTCGGATGTAATATAGGTCAATATTAATAAGGCCTTTCAATAAAATAGAATAAGGCAGATGTAAGATGACCTAATAGAATATTCCACTTCTAGAAGGATCTTCCTCTAGATGCTTCTTTTTAGTATAAATAGGAGACAAGGGTATGAGAACCCTAGCTTGGATAATATTGTGATAGAGCTCTACTCAACTGGAGGTTGCCCCCTCGAAGAGGCCAATGAACATTTCTTTCAGATTCAAAGTGTTATTTATGTTGTTATTCTTATATCATTTCAGTGTTATTGTGGTGAATGTTCTGGTTATATTGTTGTTATTTTGCCATTACTAGCATTTTATTTATGTTCTGCATACATTTTATATCTGGTATATTACAAGTGGTATCAGAGCACTTTCCTCAGTAGAAAGTGTGGGTTAAAATTTTCTCAGGGTAGAGATGTATTCCGGCATCTTTAATCCACAGAGATCTATATTTACGCACATAAACCTGTGGTTGAGGGATTCATACACACAGGAAATACAAGTGGTACTTAAGTGCACATCTGTTGGCCACCCTTGTAACCCCTGTTGGTACCCCTTAGAGTGGTAGTGCATCAGACAACACCTATTTATGGATCGGCCTAGATTACCTGAATCCCTCTTTAGATAAACCGATCGACCACCTGATTACTATAGTGTCACCAAGAACAACACTCGGGAAGATACTCTCTAGTACCTAGGTAGTCGGGTAGTATGGCTAAGGGTATGGTCTATCCTCCTTAGTTAGTGCCCTGAGATATTGGTCTGAGTACTACTGTTGGACCCCGCACATATATCAAAGAGCTATAGCACAGGGAAAACCCTTGTCTATAGAACCCTTGAGGACAAAAACATAAACAAATTAAAACAGACAAGATCTATCATCGTGCAACTGTGTTCGGGTTGCCAAGTAAATACACATTTCTTTTTGGTTAAGCATTTGGGCATTTCCTCTCTGCAGTATTCTTCAGACCGGACGTTAAAAAAAAACAAGTCTGGAAATTTGTCCACCATTATTTCATCCCTATTCCATTGGATTCATCTCTTCGCCCTTATCACATTCATCCATATCATTTTTTCGGCAAAAATTTTATACCTCGCCTGCCCCTTTTCAATTCCCCCATCCTCATGGCCCATACTCATAGCCAATACTTGGAAGCACGCTTCAACACCTTGCAGTCTGGTCTCATTGAGACCCAACAAGAAGTGAAACAACTCAGTGCCAATGTCGTTGCCATCAATAAAACCATACAATCCTCAATGGGAGAAATCAAACAAGATCTCACCACCCAACTTGAATCATTCGTTTTGGCACTCTACACCAAACTGCATATCCCTACAGATAACCCTTCCTCTTCCACACCCCCACATACTGAAGGTGACCATTCCTCTCATTCCCATACCTTGCAGAACCATCACTTTCAACGTGACCTACACCTTCCGCGGGTGGATGTGACCAAATTTGATGGTTCGGACCCCACTGGTTGGGTAACCTAAATGAAACATTACCTCTCTTTATACAACATTATAGATTACTTGGCCAAACTTCGGTATGGTGTTCTCCATCTAGATCAAGAACATTGGCAATGGAGAAAAAATTCTCGTCAAGGGTATATTGCTTGGACACAATTTGTGGCAGAGCTTCATGAATGCTTTGACACTAACACCAACCATTTGGGTTGTTTGACAAAGCTGAAACAATTAGGAATAGTGGAAGACTTTATAGTTTCCTTTGAGCACCTGGCTTTTAGAATAGAGGGCATGTCTGATGCCTTTTTCCAAGAGTGTTTTATCAGTGACCTCAAGGATGAAATTCGGGTCCATTTCCTCATGACTTGACCTGAGAGTTGGGTGGAGGCTACCAAAAGAGATAAGGAAGCACAATAGGTTGTATCTTCTCAAAACCACAAACCCTCCTTCATCCCTCACCCTAAACACGTAAATCCCACTACTCCCTCTACTCCACTAAAGATCCAAAAATTGACCCAGGCTGAAATGACTGAACAACAACTCAAAGGCCTTTGTTATAAATGTGATGAAAAATATTTCCCAGACCACAAGTGTAAAGAGAAAAATATTTTTATGGCCATCTCTGAGAAGATTTCGGAAGAAGATGAAGAAACTCCCTCTATGTATGAAACACCTGAATCCATTGACATAACCCCTCCCTTAGACCCTCCTGAAGTAGAACCTGTCATTTCCCTCAATGCTCTCACTGGCTTCTCTGCTCCCCAAACCCTCAAGCTAATCGGTTACATCAAGCATCGCAAGGTCATCATTCTAGTTGATAGTGGCAGCACCCATAATTTTATTCATCGCCGCATTTCCCAAGAAACTCATTGCTACATCCATGCCATCAATAATTTCCAAATCATGATTGCCAATGGTGGTTCCATGAAATGTGGAGGGCGTTGTGAAAATGTGTGTCTCCAAATTGGTGACTACCACCTAAAATCCCATATGTTTGCTATCGACATGGGAGGTTGTGACATTGTGTTGGGTGCAGACTGGCTAAGGACTTTGAGCCCCATTCTCATGGATTTTAAAGACTTAACCATGCAATTCGACCAAGAGGGCCACCAATATAAGTTCCAATGCATCACCGCAGGTTCACCTGAGATCATTAGTTCCCATCGCATGGAAAAGATGCTAAAAAATGGTCATTCTGGTGTTATCGCCCAACTCCATGCCATATAAGCAACAAAGACACCTTCTGTACCGCAAGACCTCCAATCCATCCTTTCTAAACATCAATTGGTCTTTTCCACTCCCCAAGGCTCCCTCCTCGTGGTGTTCATGATCATTCTATTCCCCTTGTATCAGGAATCCTTCCTCCCAATATCCATCTGTATCGTCACCCCTTTTCCCAAAAAAATGAAATTGAGAAAATGGTCCAGGAACTCCTTAATGCAGGAGTTATCCACCCTAGTACAAGCCCCTATTCGTCTCCTGTGATCATGGTCCTGAAGAAAGAAGGGTCTTGGTGAATTTTTCCTGACTTCCATTCCCTCAACAAAAATACCATCAAAGACAAATTCCCCATTCCTATCATTGATGACCTCCTGGATGAATTAAGTCGCGCCCAATTCTTCACTGAATTGGATCTTCGTTTGGGCTACCACCAGATACGTATGAAAGAGGCATATATTCCCAAGACTTCCTTTAGAACTCATGAGGGACACTATGAGTTTTTGGTCATGCCCTTTGGCTTGTGTAATGCCCCCTCCACCTTCCAAAGCCTCATGAATCATGTCTTATGTCCTTTTCTCTGCCATTTTGTCTTAGTTTTCTTTGATGATATCCTCATCTATAGAAAAAACTGGATAGACCATCTTGCTCATGTGGATCGAGTTCTCCATCTATTCTCTCAGCACCAACTTTTCTTGAAACAGTCTAAATGTTCTTTTGGTGCCTCAAAAGTAGAATACTTGGGTCATCTGGTTGGAAAAGATGGCGTCAGGGTGGATCCTAAAAAGATTAAAGCTATGAAATATTGGCCTCACCCAAAGACTCTTAAGAGCTTGCATGGATTTCTAGGCTTAACAGGGTATTATCGCAAGTTTGTTAAGAATTATGGGAAGATTGCAGCACCTTTCACTGCTCTCCTAAAAAAGAACTCTTTCACTTGGACTCCAGTCACTGCTCAAGATTTTCAAACCTTGAATATGGCCATGTGCACCACTCTAGTCCTTGCCCTTCCCAATTTCACAAAGACCTTTGTGTTGGAATGTGATGCCTCAGGGAAAGGAATTGGTGTTGTCCTTATGCAAGAGGGTCGACCTTTGGTCTTTACCAGCAAGCAACTATCTGAAAAAAATCAAGGCAAATCCATCTATGAAAAGTAAATGTTGGTTGTTCTGCATGTCGTGGATCTATGGCATCCTTATCTATTGGGGCAACTGTTTCAAATTAAGACAGACCATCAAAGCCTCAAGTATTTTATGGAACAACGCATTTCCTCCCAGAACAACAAAAATGGGTGACTAATATATTTGGATATGATTATGAGATCATTTATAAGAAAGGAAAAGACAATGTGGTTGCAGATGCACTTTCCCGAAAATATGAAGATGATGGATCCCTTTTTTCTCTTTCATTCATTGTACCAGATTGGCTCCAAGTTGTTCGCCAGGAATGGCTACAAGACCCCAAAAGTTCGCAGTTGATCCAATAATTGTAGTCCAATGCTCCAGCTTCCCCAGGGTACTCTTAGCTCCATGATGAACTTCGATACAAAGGTTATTTGTATTTAAGTAAACAATCAAAGCTTAAATCCACGGTACTTTTTGAGCTTCATGCTACACCCATAGCAGGGCACTTTGGGTTCACCAAAACCTATGATAGGGTCAAACGTTCCTTTTTCTGGGATGGTATGAAATAGGACATTCATAATTTTGTAGCTGAATGTGATGTGTGTCAACACAACACGGGACAAACAATCAAATCGTCGGGCACACTACAACCGTTGTCGATTCCACCTGCTATTTGGAAGGATAACTCTATGGATTTTATTACTGGCTTACCCAAATCAAGAAATAAATCCGTCATCATGGTGGTTTTTGATCGCCTTTCCAAGTATGTGCATTTATGCTCCCTTCAACACCCATTTACAACATCCATGGTGGCTCAACTCTTCATGTATTAGGTCTTCAAGCTTCATGGCATGCCACACTCTATTGTTTCTGAACGCGACCCAACTTTCAAAAGCAATTTTTGGCAAGAATTGTTCAAGATACAAGGCACAGACTTGCATCTCAACACAACTTATCATCCCTAGACTAATGGCCAAACGGAAGTTTTCAACAAGTGTTTGGAAACATATTTGAGGTGTTTTGCCTCAAAAAAGAAAAATCAGTGGGCTCAATGGTTACCCCTAGTTGAATGGTGGTACAACACTTCATACCATACAACTACACGCATGACTCCTTTTGAAGTGGTATATGGACATAAAACACCTTCAGTTCTCTCATACTTACTGGGTGCCTCGAAGGTCCAGGTGGTTGACCTAACACTTACAGCTCGAGACCCCATTCTCTATACCCTCAAAGATAATTTGGTCATGGCACAGAATCGCATGAAGCAACAAGAAAATCAAGTTCACTCTGAACGTCAATTTGCAGAAGGGGATCAAGTGTTTCTTCGACTGCAACCTTACAAGAAAACTTCCCTCAAGGCCAAGCATTGTCAGAAGCTAGTGCCCAAATGTTATGGTTCTTATACCGTTATCAAGAATGTGGGACAAGTCACCTATCAGTTAGCTTTGCCCAACCATTAGAAGCTACATCCTATTTTTCATGTTTCATACTTAAAGAAGGTGATTGGAGCTAAGTGCCAAATTCAAACCAACCTTTCAGAGTTAGTTGAAGAAGGATCCATTTGGCAACAAATAGAAGCAGTTTTGGACCAACGTGAACGTCGCCTACATCAAAGAACCATCAAGTAAGTGCTAGTCCAGTGCAAAGATACAACTCCAACAGATGGCACTTGGGAACCAGCTACCATTATGCAACAATTTCCTCATCTCAAGCCTTGAGGACAAGGTTTCTTTTAAGGGGGAGGACATGTTAGGGTCCTAACCCACACATAGGTAGAACAATATATTCGGGTGTAATAAAAGTCAATATTAATAAGGCCTTTCAATAAAATTGAATAAGGCGGATGTAAGAAGACCTAATAGAATCTTCTGCTTCTAGAAGGATCTTCCTCTAGATGCTTCTTTTTAGTATAAATAGGATTTGAGGGTATGATAAACCTACCTTGGATATTATTTTAATAGAGATCTGCTCAACTAGAGGTTGCCCCCTCGAAGAGGCCCGTGAATAGTGCTTTCAGATTCAAAGTGCTATTTCTGTTGTTATTCTTATATCATTTCAGTGTTATTGTGGTGAATGTTCTAGTTATATTGTTTTTATTCTGTAATTACTAGCATTTTATTTATGTTCTACATACATTTTATATCTGGTATATTACACATGATCTGCAGTATAACAGAGACCATATTCCAACGTACCCTTAAGGTATCTCATCACATTATTTGCAGCTACAAGGTGAAAACATCTTGGATCTACTAGATACTGACTCAAGGTGTTCACGACAAACATATATCTAGCCTGGTAGTCATCTGATACATCAACGGACCAATGATCTATCTATATAGAGTAGCATTAACCAATTCTGATGAAGTATGCACTAGGAGCTTAAAATTTGTTTGCATGGGTGTGTTCATGGATTTACATTCCAACATGTCAAACCTCTTCAGTATTTAAACTGCATACTTCCCTTGGTTAAGGAATATCTTCTTTGGGCTCTGCCAAAATTCAAGACCTAATAAATAATGCATCATGCCTAGGTCTTTCATCTCAAATCCTATAGTGAGCTTCTTCTCACAATCTGTGATGAGCTTTTGTTATCCTATTAAGAATAAGTCATGCACATACATTAACAATATAACTGGCTCATCATTAATAATCTTGAATTAAAGGTTAGAATCAACTTTACTCTTGTTAAATCCCAATATCATCAGGAAACTATCAATTCTTCCATACCATGCTTTGGGAGCTTGCTTCAATCCGTAAATATGTTTCTTCAATATGAAAACATGAGTCTTTTTATCTTCAACTTCAAACCCTTGTGGTTGTTCTATATACACTTCTTCTTCAATAACACCATTTAAGAAGGTTGTTTTCACATCCATCTGGTGTAACTTCCACTTCATGTTGGATGCAAGAACTATGGTGATTCTAATAGAAGTGTATCTGACTACATGAGAAAATGTCTCTTCACAATCAATTCCTTCCTTTTGAGAAAAGCAATGAGCTACAAATATTTATTTATTTTTTTCAATACTTTCGTCAACCACATGTTTTATCTTGTATATCCATTTGGAAGATACCACATATTTGTTCTTTGGTTTGGGAACTATTTCCCATACATCATTCTTTATAATGGACTAGTATTATTCCATCATGGCATCCAACCATTCTTTCTTATGAATGTCTTATTCAAACCAAGTAGGTTCATTTTCTATGAGATCACACATCAAGGCCATATAACTAGACAATGGATTAGGTTTCTTTCTTTGTCTCATTATTCCTTCCGGGGCACCATACTTCTCTCCATCTTCAATAAGTTCCCTTTGTCAAGTTGGCTTTCTCTTGTGAGAGATTTTCATCTGGGGAGGTTCTTGAGATTTTATCAAATCATGATCTTCTGGAATATCATCATTAGGAGTAACCGTGACTTCCTTCACAGGTTCTGTAACTCTAGGAGCTACAGGTTCTTCTTCATATACTTCTTCAAGCTGGCATATCCTTGATCTTTTAAGTGTTATATATTCATCAATGTTTACATATATGTTGATCGCAATATGATGGTAACCTGGTATTTAAATTATGAAGGCCTTATAGATCTCACAGTATCCAACAAATATTCCCTTCTTTCCTGAAGGATCCAGCTTAGTTATTCTCTCTTTCGGAATGTGTACAAACACTGGACAACCAAATATTTTAATATGGCTTCCTATTGGATTCTTCCCGGTGAACATTTCTTCAGGGATTTTGAAATAAATGCACTATGGGATAATATGTTTTGTACATAAACTATTTTTCTTGTTGCTTCATCCCATAAGTTATTTGGAAGATTTTGATCATGGATCATAGCATTTACTGCTTCCAATATTGTTCTATTCTTTATTTCTACTACACCATTTTGTTGAGGATTGTAGGGAGTGGTGAGATCCCTCTTAATATTGTCATCTCTACAAAATCTTCCAAATTCATTTGAGGTGAATTCTCCTCCATTATATGACCTGAGTATCTTGATTTTTCTTTCGGATAGATTTTCTACCAAGGCTTTGAATTCCTTGAAATTTATGAGTACTTCATCTTTTGATTTCAAGAAATAAACCCAAGTCTTGTGAGAATAATCATCAATAAATGACACATAGTATACATACGCACTTAGATAGGTTGATGGAATAGGACCACATACATCTGAGTGGATGAGCTCCAAGATTCCTTCTTCTTTACTGTCGCTCTTTGGGAAAGGATTTTTTATGTTCTTTCCTTGTGCACATCCCTTGCACACACCTTCATGATCAACCTTGAATTATGGTAGGCATGTAACTACCTTCCTTACATATGGTAAGGATTTGTAGTTGATGTGAGCTAGTCTTCTATGCCAAATTTCACAAGGACTCTCAATGGAGTGAGTCAAAGCTGCATCTAAGTGACCTTTTAACTTATACAAGCCACCTTCTTCTATTCCAATAACAATTGCATATTCTATGGTTTTTCCATTAGGCCACATAAGAACTTCACCATCTATGAATGCAACCATGGAACCTTTCCTATCTAAGGCTAAGACAGAAAACAAATTCTTTTTCAAACTTGGTACATAAAGTACATACTTCGTTCTCATCAAAGTCCATGAATCAAATTTCTAGGTGGATTCTCACATTCCTTTGATAGGGTACTTGTAATCATGTTCGAGTGAATCTTTATGGGGAAATTCCTTTTCCATAAGGATAAAGAGAATGTCTCTTTGACATGTCATGTTCTCAAAGTCACCACTGTCTATGAGCCAAGTGTCCTCTCCAGGTGTCATAGATCCTAAGAGGGTGAAAAATAAAACATAATCTTCAATATCTTTTTTAGTTGTCTTCATGGGTGGCTCATCATCTGAAACTGTATGGGCATGATCTATTTTGTTATTTCTCTTCCTGTATTCTTCCCTTCTGACAAGAAAATTCTTAGCAATGTGTCCCATCTTATCATAATGATAACATTGATAAGAGGAGAAATATTTTTCTCTTCTTTGACCCTTCTAATATTTATGGAATCTCCTTGGAGGGTTAGATTCTTTATGGAAGTGGGTAAATCTCTTTGGGGAGTGAGATTCCTTATGGACGTGAGTCTCCTTTTGGAAATGAGACCTTTTATTTCCTCCTTTATCATGAGCAGCTAGGGCTTGGTATTCATCCCTTGATAGTAATGCTTCTTGGTTGGCTACTCTTTCTTCTTCTTGAACACGTTCTTCCCAAAGACTATCAAATTGGAGTTTTTTCTTTCTTGCACAGATAGTTTGGATGAAGGAATCCCACGATTTTGTGATTACCATTAAGATTTGTCATGATGAGTTCATATTCATCCATGTTGTCTCCAATTTATTCTAATTGTTCTTTGAAATGAGTAACCCTAGAGAAATAGTCTTGAATTGTTTCTCCTTTCTGCATGTTTGTATTTTTGAGGTGGGTTCTCAAGTTCATCTTATGGTTAATGTTATTTCCTCCATACATTATGCTTATGGAATCAAACATATATTTTGGATTATTCTTAGAAGACACTTGAGGGATCAAGTGGTATTTAATAGAGTCCGCAATAATTCTTTTGGCCCTAACCATATCCTTCTTATACTTTGGTTTGGCTGCATCTTCATCAGATTCCAGTACATTTTATTTTATGAATTTTGCAAGGTCATTCTCTTCAAGAATGAATGAAATCATTTATTTCCAGGAACAAAATTTTTCCACACCTTCTAACTTATCAACAAGGTTGGTTATTATTGGATAAATCCGTAAGTGTGGACACAAACCGATCTCCCTAAATCCACCTGGATCTAGAACAAAGCAATACAGAACATGACTCTTTCCCTAGATTCTAACCATTGAATGAACTAAGAGGCAAGAACATGTTGCATACCTTATAATCGCTTACGTTGGTATTTGTTGCTCCCGCTTCGCTCCAATGCTCTCGTACAGTTAAGACCAAAAAAATAAAAACCAAGTGGAGTAAAGAAAGCACAATATATTCAATAGTGAATCTATGTATATGATCAAGGAGTTATACAATAAAGTGGAACTAGCTTTATGGGAAAAAATCATATTACTGTATCATATTAAATAGGAAAGAGAGATTACAACCGTTGCCTTAATGTCGTAAGGTCCCTTCCAACTGTCCTTCGTTCCCCACACACTTTGACTCCAAGAATTCTGAGAGCATAGATCTGATGATATTCACAATCTATCTTGACAAAGCAAATCTCAAAGCCACTCCAACCAAGCTAATAATTCCAA
>ML781701.1:1933329-1945027 GCA_009831015.1 Picea engelmannii | reverse complement strand
TAATTCCAAACCAACAAAGCTAACCCCAGCTCACAAAAGCTAACTTTCTCCATGAGAATTCCTCTCCTTTTATAAGTTGAAGAGGATAAGGTGAGGAGGTTAGGATGATCCCACTAAATCATGAAAGCGAGTAAGATCCAAACCATTTGGATGCCACCTCCCCATAGAAGTTTCTCCTTCTAGAAGATTCGAGAAAATTCTCATTTTTCCCACGTGCAGGCATTCTCGCACCCTAGCTATATAGCAACCTGCGAACTTCCTTTTTTATAAGGTTTTTTTACATAGGAAAATGAAACTTCTTTTCTCAGGAAAAGTTCTTTTCCCTTCTCTCTTCAGGAACTCAGGAAACTGACCCCTCTGAAGGTAACAGACAGGTTTATATCATTAACGATCATAGGGATGACGAAAATAATGTGTAACATTGGTGCTTGTAGACATCTTGACCTAGAGCTAGGAAAATGATCAAAAAATTAAAGTGCTTAGAAAATGAATATGAACTTATCAGGAGATGCACTGGAATGAGGCAAGTGGGTTGGAGCAGTCTGTTTTCAAAACTCCAAAATTTACCCCTTGAAATTGGACCTGCACAAATCTGGATTGGTACTTTTGGTACTGGTTCTGGTTTCCCGGTTCTCTAGTACCAATCAAAACTAGCGTAACACTTTTCAGAGGCTCTCGCCACTGAAAAGGTGTGCTCAATATGCCAAATGATGTGCTAGGGTAGGATGCACTTTTCTAGATGGGTTTTAGGCAAAAATTCCTTTCCAATAAAAAGTCCTAATTTTCTTGTATGACAACAGTGATGTTTTTGGTTACCTAGTTAAAGGTACTCTATTCAGTTCAACTTTGAAACCATGTTAAATTTATAGTTTTTATTAAGTTCTGTTCAATTTACTAAATCATAACAACATAAGTAGGATCAATGAAAGAAACACAATCACAAGGTACACAACATTTTATCCTGGGAAACCCTCATCGGGGAGAAAACCTAGCAAAAACTTCCTCAATAATAGATTTCCAATACAATGCCAATACTTTAAGACAAAACCACCAAGAAAAGACTGGGACTGATCATGCACCTTTCTTTCCTTCTTATTGCAACTGCAACTACCTTCAAAATATGTGCTTTAGAAGTGTGAGTGAGTTAGTTAACAAATGAGGTGTCCTTCTCACTTATAAATACTAGTTGAGGAGGTGCTAGTGTTATGTCCCTTCATCAGGTAGGGCTCAATTCCCCCAATAGTGGTTAAAATCAATTTATTAAACCCTAGGGGCCGAATTCTCAAATACAACCATATAAATATTGACCATCCCTCAAGTCTAGATCTAGGTACTCTATGTTCCAATGTTGGCCATATGTTTCTTGGGAAATCTTCCTATTTTCTTCACACGAACTTCCCATATTCTCTCTCTCTCTCTCTCTCTCTCTCTCTCTCTCTCTCTCTCTCTCTCTCTCTCAATCCATTTTGTCATTCACGATGATTTCTCCTTCTACTCTACCTTCCCCTTTCCCCAATATGGAACATTCTTGTTCCTCGAGTTCCTCAGCTTGCTTTTGTCAAAAGAAACCCCGAGAGTAATGTTCCCAAATTGAAGGGGCACCTCCACGCTACTCCTAGTTGATAGCTTCATCCGATTGAGTCACTCTTTTATGTACATTTATGAAGGAAGTCTTAACTACCCCAACCACTGGGTCTCATTTCCATTAAAAATATTTCTTGTGAACAAGGTGAATAGGGTCTTTCAGGAAATTTTAATCATTGGAAGTTATTTAGGTGGGGGTTTGGCTTCTTGGAAAGACAAGGCAATTTGCAGTCCCCCCTCACCAATTCCCACTCAGTGTATCATGGATAGTACTGCAAGGATTCCCTTTCTGTCAGTTGGTAGATAATTTCATTTAATATAAAACACAATTACATCATTTATCAATTACAATAATTAATCTTTAATCATAATTATAGACTTGGGGGGAAATGACATGTTACAACTATCTAGGAGGGCCTGATATAAAGGAAGGATACATCACCTAAGGATGTCGCATGGAAACCAATATAGATCATTTAACAATTATCTGATATCCAACCTTGAGGATGATCCAGGTGGAAATTGGTGGCCACCCACCTATTTCACTGGCTCAAAACAAGGGTTTTCATCTTGGCAATTTTTCTACAACTTTTTGGGTCCTAAATTTATGGGGCCGTTTTGAGGCCCTAAACAACGTTTTTTTTTCCTTCCACATCTACACTATAGGATTTAACCAAAGCGTATCATGGCTAGTACTACAAGGATTCCCCTTCTGTCAGTTGGTAGATAATTTAATTAAACATAAAACACAATTACATCGTTTATCAATTACAATAGTTAAGCTTTAATCATAATTATAGACTTGTGGGGAAATGACGTGTTACAACTATCTTGGAGGACCTGATATAAAGGAAGGATACATCACCTAAGGATGCCACATGGAAACCAATATAGATCATTTAATAATGCTCTGATATCCAACCTTGAGGATGATCTAGGTGGAAATTGGTTTCCACCCACCTATTTCTCTAGCTCAAACGAAGGGTTTCCATCTTGGCAATTTTTCTACAACTTTTTGGGTCCTAAATTTATGGGGCTGTTTTGAGGCCCTAAACAATGTTTTTTTTTCCTTCCACATTTACACTATAGGATTTAACCAAAGCATGATATAAATATGTGTATTCATTGAATAGGCCTTTCAAACGAGGTATCATGCACCCCAAATGAATATCGTATGCAAAATTTACACCCTTGGGAAGTTGACGTCCCAACTACCCCCATTGGGGCCTGCAAACCTTTTGGTGTTTCATCTTCTAGGGTTAAGTTTTTTTATTTTCTTTATGTTAAAAATCCATCTAGAGCCTCATTGTAACCATCATCATCTTCTTGCAAATGAGCGTAACCATCACAGCTCTTCTCAAAGATAAGATGCCACCATTCTAGTGAGTCTATGACTCTGTAATTTTAAAAATTTTGTACATTCTCTCATTAATAAAAATTGTGCATTACTTTATTTATGTTTTTATAGCAATATCTCTGTATATTTCATTGTTATATCTATGCCTTCATTTTGTTCTCAAAATAATCCAGATCAGTGGTTTCAGAGGAGGCTACTCCTTGTCGTTTCTTAGTGCATGTCCCTGATGAGGTAAGGGTATAGATAGTTGGGTATCAAGCTAGTTTCTCTTAAGTAGAACCACTCTCGCCAGTCCAAGAAGCCTCCCATGGAAGAAGAAAAGAGAGATGTGGGAGTAGAAGATCCCATCAAGTTGTTTCTCGCGGAAGCCCTCATGCAACAAATGAATGAGATGTTGGAGAATTTTCCCCAAATCCTTCAACGATTTTCGACCACAACAGGCGCATCTTTGTCAAGTATCCGCTTTGGAGATGCTACCCAATTCAAGGTACAAGTTAATTAAATGATATTCCCATATTTGAAGGTGAGATCAATATGGATGCTTTGGAAAAATAGTTAAATTTGCTTGAAGGTTATTTCTTTGTTCACAATTTTTTCGTTAGAGAAAAGATCACCTTTTCACTCCTTAAGGCTCTCCCCATGTCAAACATTGTTCAGAAAATTAATGGGAGAAAAATTCCACAAAGGAGTCTAGAATATTAGGGGTCGATCCCACCTAGGATTGTTTTGTGGATGCAGTAAAGGAACAATATTACCCTATGTGAAACTATGACGACCAATACATGAGATGGACCAGACTGCATTAAAAATAGGAACAAAGAGTGTCGAAGTTCACAAATACCTTCCATACCTTGTGCACCAAGCTGGGTATCAAAGACTTTGAGTGGAATTTGGTTCTAAAATACCATGTGGATGTAAACAAGTACATCCAAACCAAAATGTAGTTTCTAGACATCTCATCACTGGGATCCGCTTATGGATATGTTGTCAAAATTGAGTAGAAATTTAAGCAGCAAAACAAGAGGGAATTTGGGTCTGTAAATCCACAACAATCAAAGTATGGTAAAGGAATCCCTAACTCACAGAACAATCAACCTCAAGATAAATTGTCTAAGCCAAAGGAAAATAAGGGTAACGGGAAGACGAAGAAGGACACTAGGAAGTTGTTCAACTTCCACAAAATATGTTGGAACAACACCGATGAAAGTCACTCAAAAAATTCGTTGGTGGTGGAGCCCAAAGAAATAGAGACAAAACCTGACTCAGACTCTGGTTCAGAAAATAAAAAGATGAGACAAATCATCGATGTAGAACCTGCTACTACTGTCGCGACCACAATAATCCAACTAGAAGAACCAAAGGATCCTGAGGAGAGGGAGCTCCTTTTCCATTCACAGATGTGGGTGAAGGTGACTCCGTTTCATTTTATTGTTGATAGTGGAAGTCAACAAAACCTCATCTCAGCATAGGTTTTCAAGTAGTTGGATTTTACAACAACACCACACCTGCAACCATGCAACATTGGATGGCTTCGCCAGGGATGAGATCTTTGTGTCAGCCAGTAGTGTCTCCTATCATACGACATAAAACCCTTCAAACATGAGGTACTGTGTGATGTCTCCCCACTGGAAGTCTGTGATGTTATGTTATACGAGCCATATATGTGGAGGCATCATGTTGTTTATGATTCTTGACCTATTAGCATCATTGTTACTATGGGGGGTCAACCCTATAGGATCCATAGGTAGTTTCAACTACCGTACCGACAAAATAGTGTTGCAAAGTAATCTCTCATACCGCAAAGTTTATCCTCTTCACAACCTAGTCAGAAGAGAAGTACACTACAACCACTATAGCCTCGACCCAAGACCCTTCTATCCAACATAAGCAGATCAACAAGATTGTAGAAAAGAACCAAGATATTCCTACTGCACCTATAGGGGTGCCTCCACACTGCCCAGTCAAACCAAGTTATGATAAATCCATTCATGTTCTTCATGTTGGATATTCACTGACTGAGTCCTCCCACACTTCGAAATATCTTGCATCCATATTGGTTAAACAGATCCAACCCCTCCAACAACAGGTTCATAAAAACCTTGAACAAACTAAGCATGACAACTTCTTTAGCAAGGAAATCAACTCACCAAGGTTCAGATTCAGTAAAATATTCCCCGAGGACTTCACGCAATGGAGACCATTACTTATTAAGGGGGGAGGATTGATCCAGGAAAAAATGGTGGCCACCTACCTATTCCACTAGTTCAAAACAAGGGTTTCCACCTTGGCAGTTTTTCTACAACTTTTCATGTCCAAACTTCTGAGGTCATTTTGAGGCCGTAAAGAGAGTTTTTTTGGACCCGCTATAGTCACACTATAGAATTTAGCTAGAGTGTGATGGAAAAAAGTTTATCCCTCGGATAAACCTTTCAAATGAGCTATTGTGTGCCCCAAAAGAAGATCATATGAAAAAGTTATCCCCTTGGGAGGTTGGCGTACCAACTACCCCCATTGGGACCCGCAAATATTTTGGCATTTCATCTTCCGAGGTTAGGGTTTTGGATTTTCTTTATGTTAAAAAGGCCTCTAGAGCCTCATTGTAACCATCATTATGTTCTTGTGAATGAGCATAGTCATCACATCTCTTCTCAGAGATAAGTTGTCACCATTCTAGCGAGTCACTCACTCTGTAATTTTACAGTTTTTTTACATTCTCTCATGAATACAAATTATGCATTACTGTATTTATGTGTTTATTGCAATATCTTTTTATATTTCGTTGTTATATATCATCCTTTATCTCATTCTCAAAATAATCTAGATCATAGAATAATAACACCTTTTAAGGGGGAGAGCATGTTAGGGCCCTACCCTAACCCCCTTAAGTATATAAATTTAGGATGTTATATATGGAGGTCATATCTAGTAAACAAGGCCCATGTAATAGTGTGAAAGAAATGATTGTAAGAAGGATTACTAGAAGGTTTATCCTACTAGAAAGTTCCTAGGAAATCGGTAGAACTATATAAAGAAGTAAAAGTTATGTAATGAGATGTCATATGAAGAATATTGTAATCGAATTTCTACTCATTTGGAGGTTTCCCCCTCGAAGAGGCAATTAACGTTTCTCTCATCAATAAAGATATAACTATTTGTAGTATTTTGGTTCTTCTATTACATTGTTGTTCTAATCTATAATTTATGCAATAAATATGGGTATATTCTATAATTTTTGTTATGAATCTAATAAATAACACCATATTCTTCCAACACATTGTGTTGTATTTATCTTTCAGCTTCAATGTCATTTGGTTCTTTTGTCATTTGGTTCTTTTCTTAGGTTAGCATAGACACATACATTTGCATATGTATTTTGCACTATGAATCTTTGCATTTAAAATTAGAAATCATTTTTATAAACACAAACCATTAAGAGTGGACATGCAAAAATTTGAATGGTTACTTATTCCAAACAAACATAGTGAAATCTAATTGGGATGTCTCCTCGAGGGTGAAGCCATGATGTTAAAGTGGGATATTTCTCAAGTCAACACATTGTTAAAATAATAACTAGGTTTTACAAATTTCATAGTGAAGCTCACGGTTGGAAAAGACTTAATAGCTATGGGAACAAAGAATATGTAATACTTGTAATATTTATCTTTAAATGTTGTCCATGTACACACAATGTGTTTAAGCTTCATAATATTTGTAACATTATTAATCTTTATAACTTGTTAACTTATAAAAAATAAAAATAAAAGTTTAATTTTTTCAATCATAAAAATAAACATTAAAACAAATCAATTAATTATTTATCAATTTTTTAAAAGCTTTTCAATAATAAAAATAAATACTAAAACAAATCAATTAAATGTTTAAATCAATTTTCTTATTTTTTTTTGAACAAAGTTTATTTCAATAGAATAAAATGTAATATTTATCTTTATAACATTAAATATAAATAAATAAATAAAAATATATACTTAATTTTTATAAATTTTATTTTGATAACATAAATATAAATAAATAAAAAATATTATATAAATAAAAATATGTATTTTTTATAAAATGTATAAAAACGGACCGTTCTCTATTCAGCAAACAAAACACACTTTTCTGCCCGTTGTTTCGGAACGGATTCTGATTAATCTAGAGATCATAGACCTCCAAATCCTTGGAACGTGCTGAAACGCGAGGGAAGCCACCATTCATATCATGGAGAAATCGTGGCGAAATCGAATATAAATCGCGTCTCGCCGGAAATTCCCTCTAAGACAACCCATGTTTAGATTCCTACCAAGCTCTCAGGAAACAATTGGATATTGTCCAGCAATTTCCAATCTTCATCCCTGGGATTTCGATTGGAATAGAAATCTTTTCCGTTCAAAAAGTATTTTGCTTACGTAAACGGTATATATATAACTCTTTCCGTAATTAAAATGGCATTTTATTAATGAAATGGGAAAGGATGTTTTTAGAATGTCATTGATAGTAACTCATTTCACCTTGGTCCCCTGGTGACTTCAAAAGATTAACGGAACTTCAACCAAAGATTAGGTGGAAATTCTTCAGGTCTTTAGCCTAGATTTATCTAATCATTTTTATTAGTCAAATCATGTGTGCCGATTGTAATTAGTTTGAATTATTTTAGGTTTGCTTTAAAGTAATTAGTTAATTTTGTTGGTCATATATCTATTAGAGAGATTTGATGTTCATTAATATATTTATTATGAAAAATAAACATGTTATAAGTGATAGTTGATCTTAAATGGAAAGAATAATTTATTTTTCCCTCTCATCCATTCGAATTAAATCAAATATCACACTAAATCAAATATCGCTTATAATAGGTAGTGTGAAGCCACGAATGTGATGTTTGTGAAGAGGTCAATTTGTTTGGTTTGATGGACTTTTGAATACATTTTAATTTTAAATGGAAAGAATAATGTTTTTTCCTCTAAATCAAATATTACTTATAATAGTTATACGTGACTTCCTATGTTTGTGAAGAGGTCAATTTGTTTCATCGGTGCCGAAAACGTCGAAACATCAAAACTTATTCACGCTAAACCATTTCGGCATTTCGCATATCGGAATTTCGCAACTAGCGAATACAAGGGAACTTGCCCTTGGGTTTCCCGGGTGCCAAAACACCGAAACACCAAAACCTGAGAGAACCACTCTCTCTTGTACAAGGTTTCCGGACTCAGATCACATGATCCTTCAGCGGGTTCTTGGGTAATTATTCCTAGGCTTGGTGACCAGACTGAAAATCCTTCCTAAATCGCTGAGCTATGACCTTATGTGACAGGGGTGAAGTAAACTCATGGGTTTACTAAAACGGTAGTCTTTTCAAGGAACTCACTTCGGCTCTAGAATGCGAGGGAACTTCCCGGAAGGAGGTGCCTTCGGGGAAATCAAACCAGGGCACAGCGAGAGTCAAGTAAATGGGACAAATCTCTAGGGAACGGACTCGTAATCTGAACTTGTTCATTCTATATATATAAACCGATTATGGTCATATAAGTATAAGCATGCATCCACTATTTCCGATCAAAATACCAGGCAAACACTTCTATACAAAAATGATTTATGAGTGTACAAACATGAGCATGCACTCCAGGATATTCAATTCAAGATATAAGATATAAACACTTATCAGAAAACACTAAGTGTGATGCGACTGCTGAGAGGGGTGTTCGTTTCCACCTAACTGTAGGCTCAGTGACTCCAAACGGATTTACCACTAGCCACCCCTGAGCTAGACCACGATGCTTGAGGTTCAATGTTCTACTTCTGGCTCAACGGAAGTCAAGGACGAAGGTTAATCTCCTTCTCCTCTGTTCATAACTCCCTTTGTTTCTAGAGTTTCTCCAGTTCTTCCCCGCAATCCTTGTTGTACGCATTCTCCTCTCTTCTCCCCCCCTTACCACACTTTCTCTCTTTCCTTTTTTCTACAAGATTGCGTGTGGCATGAATTTCCCCGTCTGCGGTCAGGTCAGGGAGCTGTTACGGATCAGCGGTTCACCCCCATCCCCTCATTAACTCTTGAGGAGCCTCGCCACCTACCAATCTGACGGGAAATCCATTCCAGAGTCATAGAGTTGCTTTGGTCTTTGAGCAAGTAAAACTAGTACGGTACTGGCTCGGTGGAAGTTAACGCAACCATTTCAGGTCCCTTCCACCACCTCTCATTAGCCATCGTGGTCTCTTTTAGCACATCCCCCTCTCAGCAGTAATGCAACACATATTCATAACATAATTTACATTCATTGACCTTTTATAAAAAGGTCTATCAAATCAAACATTTGCATCTTTGAGTTTGCCATAGTTCTTGGCCAATACAGTTATTTTTACAGACTGGGGGAAACAGGGTGTTACAATTCCCTCCCCCTTAAAGGAACATCGTCCTCGATGTTCTGTTTATCAATATGATGTGTATGTATAGAAGTAAACAAAATCGGATATCCTGTTTGATGGAATCTTCCATTTCTCAGGTAGCCTCATCTGGGCCAAAATGTTTCCACTGCATCTTGACCTGTGCAATGGTTAGGTTCCTGAGTGGGGTTTCATTTCTGTCCAGTATGCATTGAGGTTCTGGCAGGAATTCTCCCTCCGGTTCCACCTGGATCACAGACCAATCAATTATATGATTAGAATCATGTACATATTTCTTCAATAATAAAACATGGAAAACATTATGTGTTTTTACTGTGGGAGGAAGTGCTAGCCTATAGGCTACAGGTCCCACTCTATCTAGAACTTCAAAGGGTCTGCAATACCAAGGTGCCAACTTGGCACAAGCTCCCATCCTCAGGGAACTCTTCGTGGGCCTAGCTTTGAGATATATGTGGTCTCCCGTCTTGAATTCTCTTGGAGTTCTCTTTTGGTCGGCGTAACTTTTCTGTCTATTTTGAGCGACCTTCAGATTCTATTTTATCTAAATCACTTGTTGTTCCATTTCTTTCAGCATGTTGGGTTCAATAGTAATTATGTTTATCGGATTACCCCAACTGACTGGAGTGTTGCATGGTCTACCATAGAGGACTTTGAAGGGACTCGTCTTGAAGGATTCTTGGTAGTCGTTGTTGCATGGATGAGTTTAGGGGCTAAATTTCGCTCATGGGCTAATTTTCCATGGTTTTTTCAAAATTGAGATTCGCTATTTTAAAAATTATTCGCTCAAATTCTATAGGATAAAATTATTTTATCTTAAAAATCGCCAAAATTTTATAAAAACTATATAAAATCCTTAAAAATTTGAATATTTTTACAAAAATATCGTCAAACATTTATAGGTGGCATATGAAGGATTAGTAAGATTCGCCAAGGTTTCTACATTTTAAAATAAATTTCCATCCTTAAAATCATCCCTGCGTTGTTGTAGGTGAATTCCACCAGTGGTAGGTAATCTTCCCACTTCTTGGGTTGATGCATTACATGCATTCTTAGCATGTCTTCCAATATTTGGTTCACTCTTTCCATCTATCCATCGGTTTGAGGATGATAGGCTGTGCTAAACAGTAATTTGGTCTCCATACCAACCATCAAGGATTTCCAAAAGTTGGAAGTAAACTTCGTGTCTCTGTCAGACACGATCTCTTTAGGCATACCATGTAGTATGAATATCTCCTTCATGAATATGTTGGCGATATCTATTGCCTTGCAAGTCGATTTGATGGGGATAAAATGGGTGGACTTGCTCAATTTATCCACCACTACCATGATGGCATCATTTTGTTTGGTCGATGTTGGTAATCTGGTGATGAAGTCCATGGAAATGGTTTCCCACTTCCATTTTGGGATTGGTAGAGGTTGTAATAATCTTGTTGGGTGCCGGTGTTCTTCTTTAACCTATTGGCATTCTAGGCACTTAGCTAAATAGTTATCTATGTCTTTTTTTAACCCAGGCCAATAGAATTGTTTCCTAGTGGCCGTGATCATATTTTGATATCCCGAGTGACTAGTATACGGTCTTTTATGTAGTTCATCCATTAAGAACCTCTTCAAGTCGTCACAATCTGGAATATACAATATGTTTCTATAAGTTAGTAGACCTCCATCTATCATCCAGTAGCCTTCATACTTTATTCCTGTGGGTTCTTGCTCTAGGTACGAGGTCACAATATGGAAGAATGTATCTATTTCTTATGCATTCCTGAGTCTTTCTTTGACATTCGTCTCACAGGTGCTCACCACTGCTAGGTGAATTGTTTTCATACTTCTTCTAAGGGCATCGGCCACCTTATTTCCCTTTCCTTTAACATGTTTGATTTCAAAATCAAACTCACTAAGGAGGGCCATCCACCTAGATTGTCTGGCATTGAGCTTTGGTTGGTCAAACAGATATCACAATCCACAGTGGTCTATCATAAGTACAAATTTCCTTCCCATGAGGTAATGTCTCCACATTTTTAAGGTGTGCACTATGGCAACCAGCTCTAGATCATGGGTCACATAGTTGACTTTGTGCTCATTCAATTTTCGAGATTCATAGCAGACTACACTTCCTCCTTGCATAAGGACTCCTCCGAGCCCTTCCTTGCAGACATCTGTGCACACGAGGAAGTCATTTTTTGGATCAGCAATCTTCAGCATGGGTGCATGGGTTAGAAGGTGTTTTAGGGATTGAAATCTTTCTTCACATTCTTGTGTCCACGTGAATTTAGCTCCCTTCTTCTGGAGGGCAGTGATTGGACAACCAATCTTGGAGAATCCTTTTATAAATCTCCTATAGTATCCTGCTAAGCCCAT
>ML781701.1:1906130-1917697 GCA_009831015.1 Picea engelmannii | reverse complement strand
GGTTTGGGTAGTAAAACACTGTAGGGTACAGGGGTAGGTTTGCTCTCGGTTATCATAGGCTTATCGACCTGTGGAGGGTTTGACATTACAAAGCCATTACGGCTAAGGAAATTATCCCAAGAATCACGACGTAACCCCAGCTCATACACCATACATATTTTAATCAACCCTACATGGAAGAGGCTAGTGTCAGCCTGGTTGCGTTTGTAACGCTTGGCCATCTTAAACAAGATTCGGTGTAGATAGTGAGGCAAACTTAGTTCGAATTCCATAAAAATCATTAATAAACGCAAGTGAAACAGGAAAACAAACCCGCACCTGCCTTCGCAAGTAACGAATTGTTTGATAATCATTAAGAGATCATACCAGTGGGGTTTCAACATTTTTGCAGGCAAACCTCTGTCGCATGAGCTGACTGTGCGAGACCGAAATAACAACGTCCATGGGACATTGTCAACCTTGTAGATTTTCGACCATTTTTGTCCCTTGACAGGCAGGCTAGTTGCCAAACTGAGAAACTGTTCAGTTGCTTCAAGCTGGACATCTCCAACTTTGGCTCGGCAGCCATTGAATGACAAGGAAAATTGTCGAGCCACAGTGAGGTTATAACCATCGAATTTCCTTATAAATGGAAGCCAGCCAAACTCTTCTAAATCGCTATACGTGCCATCAAAAGTCAACAACGCTTGGCACCCGTTGGGCTCAACCCTCACAACAGGACCCATGGCTTCTGTACATGGTAGGGTTTGAGCTACACGAAACAATGCACAGAGTGAAAATGAGAGGGTTCAACAGCTTGAATGTTTGAAGAGACCGGAAATAACTCCATGCGTGCGAAGGTGGTGGGATTACCACCGCCACGCATTGTATTAATTGCTGAGTACAGTGTTGTTATAATCATAATCACCCAAACCATACGTATCAGCCAACAAATCGGTGAATCATCACACCAACGTGCCACTTATCCGAATCTGAACCAACACGATGGGTAATAATCAAGCACCAAGTGTTAAGTTTAACCATGATGAAATCCAATGACCTGTCGTGTGAATTCAATGTTTCGAACCAATGTTAATCAAAACATATCAATACATAGTTTGGAACTATTGCTCGTCTTATGTGATATCAATTTTCCAAATAATATGCCAAGCATCGATTTAAAATTAAAACCCAAAAGATTTCATAAACGCGCCCTCAAACCATTGCTATTTGACCTTATAAACTTGCCATTGTATTCATTGCATATCCAAAGTTTTTAGAACAATGCAATCAAGAATTTCTCATACAATAAGCGAGTCATGAGCCCATAGCAATAAGAATAAAAACATATAAGACCAAATCCATCATAACCTTTATAAGATCAGAATAAGACCAGTAAATCTTCATGCTTAGAGGCTATCAAATCAAATACGCAATCAAGGTAAGAACATGAGTTGAAAAATCTTTTGTAGTCATGCGATGAATGGTCAAGTGTCTTTTGTAAAAATCAATAAAAGACGACTACAGTCCAAATGATGAGACAGGTATTTTCACACTTTCAGTTGTGAAAATTGAATCGAAATCAAATTGTAATTGTCGCAAAAATGAAACAAATGTCTATTAGCACAATGCGACAATGATTTGTCGTAATTAGACAAGGGGTGTAGGCAGCTTTTTTGAGAGAAATCAAAAAAATTGAGTTGGCTGCCAACAGATCGTTGATATTTCTAGATCAACATATCAACGGTGGATATCAATCCCACCTTGAACAGGCATCTTCACTTTGCGAAGATCATAAAGGAAATTAAAGAGTGAGAGAGTTGTGTCTCCGCAATCACTCGTGGTCATTGATCCTCAAACAAGTGACACATGTCAGGAAATATCGTACTCTAGAGGAAGCAAGAAGAAGCTAAGGAGTAAAGGACTCCCAAAGGCCCAAAGCTCCAAAGAGCCGGAATAGATCCAGTTCGTTGATCGAAGTGGAAACGTGGCAGGAGATCCTGCACTCTAGCGATAAACACTTCAGAAGGAAGACGGAAGTGAGAAATTAGAACTCCCGAAGGCCTGAAGCATAGAGTTCGTCTGGACCTTCCATAATCAAGGACATGTGGCACCAGATCTCACACTTCGGAAACTTAGCACTCCAGAAGGTTTTGCAGAGCGAGATCTACCTAAATTCCGAAGGCACAAAGGCGTGAAGTAGATCTGGATCATTGAAGCTAGAATGGAAACGCTTCACTTGATCCCACACTTCGGAGCTAGAGCGCTTCAGAGGAGAGTCAGAAATGTAAAGAAGGAACTCCCGAATCCTAGGATTATGAAGTTAATCTCAGCCGTCAAATCAAAAGGACACGTGGAGGAAGATTTTACACTTCGAAGATTTTCACTCCGAAGCTCAACACATATTAGCAGTTGGAAATTCCTGAACATCGGAGTTATGAAGTAGATCTTGGTCATTTGTTTGCATAGGCCAAAGGATCATTGGATATACAACTCTACAGATAATTCGTCGTCTCGACACTTCACGAGTATTGTGATTGCGAGCGGTGAAAGATCTCTGAAGCGGGAACTCCCGAAATAATTTTGAGGCTTAGATCTTGACGGATAATTGAGATCGTCGATATCTTTCCTTCTTCAGAGGTCTGTGAGTTCGAAGGATGTCAAGGTAAGAAAGGAATATCATCCAAAGCCCCGAAGCCCCGAAGGCACAAATTCCTGAAATAATTAAGGACCGTTAATCTAAAATCAACGAGCATCATTGATAATTGTAGCACATCCTTTATTCAACATTTTGGTTATTTGAAGGAATTGAGACCTTCACGTGTCTTAACACCCAAAGCGTCTGGTTTTCAGCCACGTTCATTCGATAAGAAAAACAATAAAAAAAAAATTGGCTCTCGAGTAAACTCAGAAATCCTAATTCTTCTAGTAGAGGGGCTACAGTTGCTAAAGAACAGAGCTCAGATCTTTGACTCCATAGATCTGTCACTCAGATAATCACATCAAAACAGATCGAAGTTAAAGAAGGATTCTACCTCGTGTTTTTCGGCCCGAAGTCACAGCAGAGGATTTCACGGACCTAGTCTTACGCATAGGAAATAGGTAGGACTGAAAATCTCTAACAATTTTTTCTTTTAATTTATTTTTTCAAAGATGGCCACCTCTAGCAACTTAGGACCAACACAAGGACCGATTCTTCTTGGAAAGAATTATGAGTTCTGGTCTCTTAGAATGAGATCCTTCTTGCAAGCACAAGAGTGTTTGGATCTAGTGGATATTGGATATATGGAAGTAGATCCAGCATACCTTGTTGTCATGACCAACCAACATAGAACTGCTCAGACAACATAGAGGAACAAAGAGAATAAGGAAAAATTATGGATTCAAAACTTAGTGGATGACTCGATTTTCTCAAAAATCATAGGAGTTATTACTTCAAAACAAGCCTGGGACATCCTTAAATCATCCTACCAAGGAAATGACAGGGTCAAAACAATCAAACTGTAGACCTTGAGGATGCATTTCGAGGCTTTAAAAATGACAGAGTCTGAAAATGTTGATCAATTTATGACCAGAGTCATGGGAATTGTAAACCAGATCAGATTGACTGATGAAGAAATACCTGATCAACGAATTGTTGAGAAATTCCTCAGAAGTCTACCAAAGAAATTCAAAATGGTTTTTACAGTTACCCTTGAATCCAAGGATCTATCAAATTTTTCAACAGATGAATTAATGGGCTCTCTATTGACACATGAGACTGGACTACATATTGAATATGAGTCGATAGCCAATTCCTTCATGACTCAATTCTCCTTCAACATAGGGAGAGGTAGAGGCAGAGGCAGAGGTCACCAAGGAAGAGGCAGAAGTCCAAGTAACCATCACTCAAGTGAAGGTCACAGACAATAGAACTAGAATCATAATTTCCAAGGTCACAAACAACAGAACAAGAATCATAATTTCCAGCCTCAAAGAGGCAAAGGGAGAAGATCAAATGACAAATCAAACATAAAATTTTATTACTGCAAAAAGTATGGGCACTATGGATCTAAATGTCAGAAGAAGAAAGCATATCATCTCTCAGGCAAAGCAGATGTCTCAAATCATGAAGGAGAAATAGATGGTATGTTTCTTTCATGCCACAAGGCTGAAGAACAACATAAAGATCTCTGGTTGTTGGACACTGGTTACAACAATCACATGATAGGTAACAAAGATTTACTCTCATGCATTTATTCTTCTATTTCATATGATATTACACTTGGAAATGATTCCTTAGTCACAGTTCAAGGAAAATGAATTGTACCTATTCTTACTAAACAAAATGTAAAGAAATATATAAACAATGTCTATCATGTTCCAGATCTGAAACATAAAATGTTAAGTGTAGGGTAGTTAATTGAACATGTCTATAAGGTACTTTTTGAAGGAGAATCATGTATGATATATGATAAAATCCACATCATGAAATTGATTTCTGAAATCCACATGACTAGGAATAGAATGTTTCCCCTGACCCTTAGAACTGCAAATCTGATCCAATCATATGCACAAAGTGCATCCACCCCCAATGAAACTATGTTTTGGCATACAAGATTTGGACATCTACCCTTTCATATTCTAAGTCTTCTACAGAAGCACTCCATGGTCAAAGGTCTACCTATCTTCAAAGAATAAAATCCCCCATGTGAGTCTTGCTTTCTTGGAAAACATAAGAGAACTAGTTTTCCACATTCCTCCACTCAAGCCAAAGAACACTTAGAACTAGTTCACACTGACCTATGTGGACCAATGCAAACAAATTCAATAGGTGGTAGCATTTATTGATGACTTTACCTATAAAGTTTGGATCTATTTTCTGAGACACAAGTCTGAAACTTTTGCAAAGCTCAAAGAATTCAAGGTTGAAGCTGAAAAACAGAGTGGAAAATATCTAAAAGTTCTCAGATGGCGGAGGATAATATTATAGCTCCAAAGAATTTTCAAATTTCTACAAATCACAAGGAATCATCATGCAAACTACATCCAGGTATACTCCACAACAAAACAGAGTGGTTGAAAGAAAAAATCAGACAATAATGAACATGGCAAGAAGCCTTCTCAAAGAGAAATGTATTTCAAATATATTTTGGGCTGAAGCAGTAGCATGCTCAATTTATCTCATGAATATATCTCCAACTACCAGTCTCAATATGAAGGTCCCTCAAGAAGCATGGAGTGGGACAAAGATAAATCTTGCTCATCTCAGGACATTTGGATGCATAGCATTCACTCACATACATTATGAATTAAGGAAGAAACTTGATGATAGAAGTGAGAAATGAATTTTTGTTGGCTATAGTGAGACATCCAAATCCTACAAACTCTACAATTTGATTTCAAAGAAATTAATAATCCACAAAGATGTCAAATTTCTTGAAAATCAGTTCTAGAGTGAGTCTAAAAATCGGTTTATGGATGATCAAAATCCATTGTTTCCACTTCCCGAAGACACAAAGAATTCGGGACAACAAACACATCAACCTGCTCTTCCAATATTGCAGGTACAAGGACACCCTAAAAGTTCTCAGGATAACTCTACTTCTAGCAGAAATTCATCCTCTAAACTTCAAAATCAGAGAATTCAAAGTTTGAGAGAAATCCATCAACAGTTGGATGACATTGATCAACACAATATTTTTCCATTAATGTAATGTCAACCTACATCTTTTAAAGAGGAATCTAAAGAGCCACATTGGGTTCAATCCATGAACCAATAGATTGACTCCATTGAGAAGAACAATACATGGGATCTCATTAATCTTCCTAGACACAAGAAAAGTATTGGTGTCAAGTGGATTTACAAAACTAAACTCAATGAAAAGGGGCAGATTGAAAAACACAAGGCAAGACTTGTTGCTGAAGTATTCTCACAACAACCTGTTGGAGTTACTTCACACACACCTAGGATTTATTTTTCCTAAGGTTTTTCCTTGTTTATTAGTCATAATTAGTCATTATCCAATTTCCTATATTTTAGGGGAGAATATTCTCCTTCAGTTTTCACGTCAGTTTGATCAGTTGAGTGGAGTCTAGATGCTACATTGGGATTATCACCATGCATCATTGGGATCATCACCAGATAATGTGCATTTTCCTTGGGATTATCACCAGACTAGCACATTACTCATGATTCCCTGATCTCCTTCTCACTTCACTATGTTTCAGTCAGTTAACTGAAGACTGATAGACTAGTTAACTCAGACTAGGTGGCAGTTCACTCCCGTAACTGCCTGAGAGACTAGACTAGGTGGAAGTTTACTCTCGTAACTATTGGTGTGTGTCCATATCAATCTATACCACCAGTATGTCTCATTAGTTACTCATGTATCCTATATCTATTGTAAATTATTCACTCTTTGAGTGTGGAATACAGTTAATGAGAATTCTTCGATTCTTTCTTTCTTTCTTCTTCTTTCTCCAATTCTCTCTACAAATGTGTGTATTATTGTTTATCTTGATCTATTATTGTAGGTTCAACACATTTTCATGGTAGCAGAGCTAACGAACTGCTAAGAAAAAGCTACACCAAATTATTTTTTTGTAGATACTGAAGATTGAAGAACGCATAAAAGATAGAATATATGTTTTACTCACCGATAATACTTCTCACGCATCATAACTATTTGGAGTGGAAGCCAAAGATTATACTTCTTCTCATAAGTAGAGGCTTATACCAAATAACCATGGAAATGGAAGTAGATCCTGATTTCGCCGATGAGAAAAAAAACTTTCTCAATAGACAAGATATGGCCATAGGATTTATCTTCTTGTATATCTCTCTAGAAATTCTCCACCAAGTATATGATGACTCACAAGAATCAAATCCAAATGAAATTTTGGACCAGATTGGAGGTTCTATTCAAGAATAAAGAATATTGCGAAGACTTCATGTAGAAGGTTGAACAGATAGAGCCAGAAGAGAAGTCATCAGAAGATCAAACGTCTTATTATGAAGATTTTTCTACAAAAGTTTTTGCACAAATTTGTATTCCCTTAATTGAAGATGATGTCTACTCCATTTCAGATTTGTTTTCTGAATTTCATGTGGAAGATATATGGCATGCATCTCAAGGGTCACATGCAGACACTTTTGTGTGCACCATGCATGCATCTCAGGAGACAAAAAGAGAGTTGCGCACATCAGACTCCATTCTGATATTTTATGAACACAATTTGCAGAAAAAAATTCGATATTTGAATTCCTCTCGGGAAAATATCCAATTTAGAAAAAACAAATCGACCGAAACAGGTCTGGGAAGTAAAGTTATGATTATTTTAAAATCAACAAAATTTCAGCATTTTTCTGGAAACGGCCGCATGGTTTTCAAAATTTCATCCAAACTTTAATTGGATGTTTTTCATTACAACAAGATAAAGTGGATATGTGTGGACATTTCAATGGTGCATATACTTCATCAGATCTGTGCATACATCTACATCTTCAACAAATTCGTCAACGAGCACAAACTTGCACAATTGCAAGGTCTTCTTGGAGTGAAGGGCAGGGTTGCTTAGCAACTGTTTTTTGTTCCTTCTCAATTTTTTTTTATGCATTGTAATTTGAGCGGGGGGTTTCTCATGAGGTTTTCCTTCTTTCCTCACTTTATTCCAGTGTATCTTTTGTATTTGGGTACCTAACATGGCCTAATTGTTGGGACCCATTCTTTATTTTCACCATAGTGATGTTCACGGGGGGGGTGTTGGAGTTACTTCACACACACCTAGGATTTATTTTTCCTAAGGTTTTTCCTTGTTTATTAGTCATAATTAGTCATTATCCAGTCTACTATATGTTAGGGGAGATTATTCCACTTGGAGAATATTCTCCTTCATTTTTCACTTCAGTTTGATGAGTTGAGTGGAGTCTAGATGCTACATTGGGATTATCACCATGCATCATTGGGATCATCACCAGATAATGTGCATTGTCCTTGGGATCATCACCAAACTAGCACATTACTCATGATTCCCTGATCTCCTCCTCACTTCACTATGTTTCAGTCAGTTAACTGAGGATTGATAGACTAGTTAACTCAGACTAGGTGGCAGTTCACTCCAGTAACTGCCTGAGAGACTAGACTAGGTGGAAGTTTACTCCCGTAACTATTGGTGTGCGTCCATATAAATCTAAACCACCACTATGGCTCATTAGTTACTCATGTATCATATATCTATTGTAAATTATTCACTCTTTGAGTGTGGAATATAGTTAATGAGAATTATTCAATTATTTCTCTCCTTCTTCTTCTTTCTCTAATTCTCTCTACAAATGTGTGTATTATTGTTTAGCTAGATCTATTATGTGCACTTTCAACACATTTACACAGCCAGGTATTGATTATGGTGAAAATTTTGCTCCAGTAGCAAGTTTGGACATTGTAAGGACTGTCTTAGCCATAACAGCTCAACACAAATGGAAAGTATACTAGATGGATGTTAAGTCAGCTTCCCTGAATGGTTTCTTAGAAGAAGAGGTATATGTGGACCAGCCACCTAGATTTGAAGTCAAAGAGAAGCCAACCAAAGTGTATCGATTGAAGAAAGCCTTGTATGGCTTAAAGCAAGCTCTAAGAGCTTGGTACAATAGAATTGACACTTACTTGATCAATAGTGGTTTCAATAGAAGCTAAAATGAGCCAACCTTATACACAAAAACATATCAACAAGGTAAAATTTTGATTGTATGTTTATATGTTGATGACATGATATATACTAGAAATCTTGATTTAACCAGTTGTAAACATGTCATGCAATCTAAGTTTGAGATGATAGATCTTGGCATAATGAAACATTTTTTGGGGATTGAGGTTGACAAATCAACCATAGGCATTTTTGTTTGTCAACAAAAGTATGCAGCAGACATCATCAAAAGATTATGCATGGAAGACTGCAATCCAGCAGAAAATCCTATTCCCCTAGGCACAAAATTGAGCAACCAAGATGAAGGCCCTATAGTGGATTCTACCCTGTACAAAATTTTAGTAGGAAGTTTGTTGTATCTTACAACAACTAGGCCTGATATTATGTATGCAACCACCTTTGTTTCCAGGTTCATGGAATCCTCCAAATATTCTCAATAGGAGATGGCAAAAAGGATTCTGAGATATGTTGCAGGCACTCTCAATTTTGGCTTATGGTACACTCAATCTGATGATAATCATATCTTTGGTTACACAGACAGTGATTTTGCAGGCAGCCTAGATGACCAGAAAATCATCTCAAGACATGCTTCTCACCTTGGCACGAACCTTATTTCATGGGTATCAAAGAAGAATCCCATTGTATCAATATCTTCTGCAAAGGAAGAGTATGTCATTGCTACCTTAGCTTCCTGTCAAGCTATGTGGCTGAGAAGAATATTGAATGATATGTCACATACAGAAAAGGAGCCAACTCCTATCTTCTGTGACAACACCTCAACAAATGATATATCCAAAAACCATGTGTTTCACAAGAAAAACAAGAAAATTGACACTCGATTTCACTTCATACGTGATCTAGTATATAATGGTGACATCGCACTTCAATTTTGTGGCTCACGAGATCAACTCGTATATATTTTTACAAAGCCACTAGGAAAATCTGTTATTCATTTATAGAGACAACACTTGGGCATTATCAGTGCTAATGTTTGTAACTGATGAGTTTAAGAGGGAGTGTTAATTATATTTGTAACCTCAATAGTATGTGACTATACACTGCTAGTTGTCATGGCTAACTGTATGAGTTAGTTGAGATTTCTTGATCTTCTTGATTTTCTCAAACCTATTTAGCACAACTCTTTTCCCTTAATGAATATACCCATCTCTATGTGCTCTGCTCATTCTTGTTTTCCAATTTCGTATTCTCTGTATTATCTTATTTGATTCTCATTTTGTCAACTTCAACGTTCTCAGGAAACTTTTGAAGATTTCCCTACAATGCTCTTGGGAAATTTCTGAAGATTTCCTTGGAGGGAATAGATGATGTATATGAAAATGTCTTGTGAGTAAGATGGAAAACAAAGATAGCCCACAATATTAGGGTTAGTAAGATTAGTTATGTGTGGTAATTTAATCGTTACAAGTAACTGGTTTTGATCGTGTAGGGTACCATGGATGTCGTGTCAACTTTTCTCAAAATATGTTTAATCAAATGAAAGTCGGCACCAAACATCTAAATGAAAATAAATGCACGAGGTCAATATTTTGATGTAAATCCAATTAAAGTTTGGTCATGAATAAATCTTCCAAAGTCTGAGTTCCTCCGTGTGGGAAGTTTGCCAAAGGGTTTTGGAATTTTACTTGTAATATTTCGTCCGATTTGGCTTCCCATATCAAACACCTTTCATCAAATATATTATAGGTGTCACGGGTTGTTCTCTATTTAGAAAACAAAACACACTTTTATGCCCATTGTTTCAGGAGGGATTCTTATTAATCTAGTGCGCTGCAGGTTTTTTCTAAGGTTTTGGGTATATTTAGAGATCAATGAACATCAAAATCCTTGGAACGTGCTGAAACACGAGGGAAACCATGATTCATATCCTGTAGAAATTGTGGAGAAATCGAATACAAATCACGTCTCTCCGAAAATTCCCTTTAAGGCAACCCATGTGTAGATTCCTGCCAAGCTCTCTGAAATAGTTGGATAGTATGAAGCAATTTATTGAAATATAAATCTAAATTGAAATTCATTTGGGGTATTTCAAATTCCATAGTCTAAATGTTATACTGAATGACTTTTTCTGGTATATTTTCCGGGCACATTTGCTCGAAATCTGGTGAGAAATTGTTAGATCTTCATATTTGAGTAATTATTTTTGTATAATATGAGTGCCCCAAAGATTTTTCAACATGTTGAATCCATTTCTACATTCAAAAATGGACTTTAAATAACAAAAAATAGTGATTTCATGTAATTTTATATCGCCCAATTCTGATGAAAGAAACTATTTCGTAGAACAGTTAGACACACCATTTCAAATCTCTCTTTAATCATAATTAAAATGTCATTTTATTAATGAAATGGGAAAGAATGTTCTTAGAATATTATTGATAGTAGCTCATTGCACCCTCGTGATTTCAAAAGATTAATGAAACTTACAACAAATATTAGGTGGAAATTATTCACATCTTGAACCTAGACATATGGGTGAGTGCATGAAGTTGGTGGCCAAAAAAGTGGCAAGGGGGTAAGCAGGAACATGTGCATGTTTCTAGGAACATGCATACATTAATAATGTGATAGGTTCGACAAACCCTGAACCTCCACTCAGCAAGCCATGTAGGCATGTTCCCAAGAACACGTGTGTGTTCATGAAAAACACGTGTACAAGAACACGTTTGTGTTCCTAAAATAATTGAAATAAAAATAACGTGCGAGATTTAGGAATGCGTGATCATCCCTAAAGCGTGTACACGTTATTAGGAATAGGAAGGTGCGCACATTCTTGTTAACATGAAATATCTCTCTTTCGCCCTGCTCTCTCTCCCCCCCTCTACCCCAAATCTCTTTCCCTATTTGTCTCTCTCTGTCTCTCTCTCTCTCTACCCCCCTCTCCC
>ML781701.1:1869040-1899887 GCA_009831015.1 Picea engelmannii | reverse complement strand
TGACATAATATCTATAATACAAGGTACAAATATATATAATAAATAAGTAGTTATTTATGATCCAAGGGACGCATCCTTTCATGGATGGTGACCATATGTTCTCTATATATGTAACACTCATCATTGTAGTAATACATCGATCATATCTCATATCATATAAAAAATCAACATGGCATCAGAGCAGGATTGGTCTTGACTCCCTCACAGGAGGTCCCAAGAGTGCATTTGTCAATCAGTTCTGTAGAGTGCAGAATTGTAGTAGAATTCAACAAGAATGAAATCAAACATGTTGGAGTGCAATTGGACACCTTATATCAGTGTCGAAGTCGAATGATGCATAGTTGGGAGAGAAACAAATTCAACACTTTCGTCCATTTTAATTATGGGAAAGTGAAACGTGTAGATCCTATTGTCGAACTGAATTTTATTGAGCAACCCTTTGTATGTAGAGAACTTCACTCTTCTATTTCTATTGAGCTCTCCCACTCTTGGGAGAGTGACGTCCACTCTTCAATCTCTAGTGAGCTATACTGTTGTTGGGAGAGTGACGTGCCACTTTTTCTTGTGATTGTTCTCAGAACAAACCCTGAAATAGTAAGGGCCGATAATGGTTTGATACACACACTGTAAAATATGTGGCTCCCTTGATACATCACTTACACTACTAAGCACTTCCCATTTGAGTTGCACAATGCCACTTATATACAAAAAAGGAATGAGACTTTGCTAAGCGCATCTTATAATTGAGAGAAGGCCTTGATCTCCCTCTTCCGCCAATTGAAATATTAGGTCTTGAAAGATTTATGATAAGATCTCTTCATATGGATGGTTATGCTCTTCTTGAGTGATCCTTGGTGAATTTTTCTTCCCTGTAAGCATTATATCTTTATATGTAGAGGCCTTCCAATCCAAGATCGCCTCTAAGACAAAGATGGGAATTTGATGTTTTATTATCATAATATCCTTTTGAATTGCTAATGACTGCAACAATGATAAAATTAGTCCAGGGTTTGGGACATCGCATTAACATCCTGCCTGGGTGACATCCACCTAAAAGAATTAAAAAAAAAAAAACGTGTATTGTTTTAAGTTTGTTAAGCTAATTCATATTAACTGTAACTATGGCATCATGGATATTACCAAACCCTTATTGATGGTAGAAATGGCCTGTCCAATTCCGTGAAGCATATGTGCTAACTAGGATGGATATCTATCAATCAATCAAGGTGAAAAATGAGCAAAATGGAGTTGTTTGTCCCAAACCCTTTCTCCAAGTGTTGTCACAAGTAGTAATGGTAGAGTCCAGTAAAACGTGGGGTGCTAGTTGTTGGAACTCTGAGAGGTTCTAACATGATTGTGAAAGATTCTTTGTAGTTGTGATTTTTGGTTGCAGATTATACATGGTGGATGAGAGAGGGTTTGAGCCTGCAACAGGAAATTCAAACCAGCAAAAATCAACCCAGACATTGGTTTCACGAGGAAACCTCGATATTTCTTGGGGGACATTGGTTCCATGAGGGAACCTTGATGTGTCCTAGAAATGTTTGAGGTAGCATCATGAGACTTTCTCCCCAGAGGGTTCTGTATGGAATAGTAGGAGGGAATGTGGAATTCATCCTGATGTGCCTCAAATGGTAAAATGAAGGAAACAAGACATTGGTTTCATGAGGAAACCTCGATATTTATTGGGGACATTGGCTCCATGATGGAACCTCTATGTGTCCTAGAGAAGACATTGGTTCCATGAGGGAACCTTAATATGTCTTAGAAATTCTTTCCATGATGGAACCACGAGATTTCCAATATGGACACAGTTCATGAGTGAAGCCTGAGGTTGGAAACTTCAATATATTCAGGTGTCCAATATACATTCATGTACCCAAGGATAAAAGGATGAAGATACACCCTTAAGGAATAAAGGGTACATTTGTGAGGTACAACAAACCTTCGAAGGCATACCATATCTACATCCCTGGTCAAAGACAGAATGAGGTGAGAAGAGATGTTACATTTTAGGAGGAGCTCGCCTTCAGGAGATATATAGGATCTCACATGGAGATTGATAAGTGAGAGACAGGAAGAGATGGTTCCTTCTCCCCCTCACCCTCCAGCAATTCAGAGGGAGACAATTTATCCTATTGATCCAATTGATCTTGTTGATCCTGTTGCTCCAGTTGATGTTCCCATATATATTGCAGTAGGTCGGAAGAGACCTACATGGGATCATTACAATCTACAGGAGGTAGAAGGACATGCAACTCCCCGTGGTACCTTTAGAGAGAGAAATATATCTCATATATATTCTTTCTATTCCACATCTATGAGCCACATCATTGATTCTAATCCTTGTTGTTATGAAGAGGCATCTAATCAGCCAGTATGGAGAGATGCCATGATGGAGGAGTATCAGTCCATCATGAAGAACGATGTGTGGGATATTGCTCCGAGATATGAGGGGAAGTATATAGTTACTTCCAATTCAATCTACAAGATCAAACACATAGATGATGAGAGCATCGAGAAACAAAAAGTGAGATTTGTTGCTAGAGAATTCTCTCAGGTGGAGGGAATATATTATGAGGAGACATTGTCTCTTGTTGCACGATACACTTCTATATGGACTATTATTTCCCTTGCAACATCCATGGGTTGGAGACTACATCATATGGATGTGATGAAAACTTTTCTCAATCGAGATATTGAGGAAGAAGTATACATCGAGCAACCATACGGTTTCCTGATACATGAGAAGGAGTCTCATGTTTGCAAGTTTAATTTGGCCCTATATGGACTCAAGCAGGTACCTTGAGCTTGGTATGTGGGGATTTATGGACACCCAATGAGTTTTGGCTTTAAAAAAAGTGTTGTTGATCCTAACCTGTACTACAAGACTGTAAATGATGAGTCCCTGATTTTGGTCCTCTACGTTGATGATTTATTCCTCACCAGTACAGAGAGCCTTATTTTTTAATGCAAGTATGCATTGGCCTCTGATTTTGAGATGAAGGACATTGGTATGATGCACTACTTCTTGGGAATACAGGTGTGGTAGAGAATTAATGAGATCATCTTGAGTCAGGGGAAGTACACAATTGAGATATTGAAGTGGTTTGGGATGATGAACTATAATCACATGGCTACACCAATTGTGATAAATCTAAAGAAACTAAGTGTGTCTTCTTCCGATTATGACGAGATTGATATGACCCTATATAGACAACCGATTGGATCATTGATGTATCTGGATAACACCAGACCAGATATTTTCTATGTAGTGAGTGAACTTAGCCAGTTTATGAGTCAGCTGAGAAAAACACATTGGATTGTTGTGAAGCATGTGTTGAGAAACCTGCGAGACACAGCTGCACATGGTATGAGATATACTTATGGTATTGACATGAGATTGCAGGGATATACTAACTATGATTGGGTAGGGAGAACAGTGGAAAGGAAGATCATCTTTGTGTGTTACTTCACTTTGGGATATGCCATGGTTTCCTGGTGTAGTAGGAAATAGACTTATGTGTCTTTGAGCACCGCAGAAGCAAAGTAAATTGCATTGAGTGTGGAAATCCGTGAAGAATTATGGCTTCACGATATCCTTTCATATTTATTTGGATATGTGCTGGATTCCACTGTTATTCATTGTGATAACCAGAGCTGTGTGAATCCCTCAGAGAATCCAATGTTTCATGACAAATTGTAACACACTAAGATCAAGTACCATTACAGTCAATACATGGTGCAGAGGAAGGAAGTACTAGTGCAATACCTTCCTACAGATGAGAATTTTTTTGATGTTCTTACCAAATCCTTTACCAGGATGAAGTTTGAGTACTTCTGTGAGAAACTTGGCATGGTAGAGAATGTCTCCCCCGCTAAGAGGGAGTGTTGATGTTTGCATCTTCTTGAGACATTCTCCATATTTTACTCCTCTCTAACTGAGTTGAATTGATCTGTGAGGACACTTATCCAAGAGGGATAAGTGGGTTTGGGATTATATCCCAATTTCCCTTGTGGAGAGAACATAAGCACACATTAAGGGATTTGACCTTGACATCACACACTATGGGGAGTTGACCCTAGTGTTTCTAGAGGGAGTAGCCTCTAGAAGTCTGGAACTTACTCCTTTGTGACTGAGTTGAGTTGATATGCAAGCACATTTATCCGAGAGGGATAAGTGGGTTTGGGATTATATCCCAATGTCTCTTGTGGAGAGAAAAAGAGGACATGTTCCTTATGTAAACACATGAGGACACGTCAAGGGAGTTGACCTTGACACCTCACACTATGGGGAGTTGACCCTAGTGTTTCTAGAGGGAGTAGCCTCTAGAAGTACACATGGGAGTGCCATGTGTGATGGACATGTTTCTACTACGATGGTTGTGTACCATTGGTGGAGACTATGTGTCTCTGGATAGTAGTTGTGTACTACTATAGTGGTTGTGCATCACTGGTAGTGACTTTGTGTCACTGTATAGTAGTTGTGTGCTACTAGTTGAGTACAGAGTAGTCAGTGGACTACTATATGAATACATCATGGAAAGATACCTCCCTAGCTAAGAGGGAGTGTTGATGTTTCAACATTGGGCAGACCTTGTCCTAGATTGGGATACAAACCAAGGGAAATATGATACATTTATCACAAAGGTGTACTTGTGGTAAATGAGCCTAGGCATAGTCCTTCCTTGATCATGAAAATAAATAATATGGACTCAGGGTAGTTGAGGTTCTTTCTGCATGTCAGCTATGATTAGGTTGATATTCACTCATAGGGGTGTACCTATGGTCAATGAACCTGGTGTAGTCTTTTTCCTAGTCATGGTGATTTGACAAGGAATGATAAAGACTCAATATGATAGATGTTATCACATGTCAACCCAGATTGAGACAAATCTTAGAGAGAGTCAATCGGCTCAGAGGGAGAGCCACAGAAGGAGTTTCCCCTTAGTTCAGGTGGGAGAGAGACATCTCCCAATACTGATATACAAGTGTCAAGAGTCTAGGGTGAAGTTTGTATACTTCATAGACAATCTTTGACATGATGAAGAATGTCTCCCTCATTGAGAGGGAGTGTTGATGTTTGGACAACATCGAGACGACATTGTTCTCTCTCTCTCTCTCTCTCTCTCTCTCTCTCTCTCTCTATATATATATATATATATATATATAATAAATGACATAATATTTATAATACAAGGTAAAAATATATAATAAATAAGTAGTTATTTATTATCCAAGGGACACATCTTTTCATGGATGGTGACCATAGGTTCTCTATATATGGAACGCTCATCATTGTAATAATACATCGATCATATCTCATCTCATATGAAAAATAAAAAAGATATTTGGATGATTAACATTGTTCAACCCCGGACGTATATCAAAGAGATATAGCACAAGGAAAACCCTTATCTATAGGAACCTTGTAAATGCTAACCCTTAGGAAAGAAACAAAATCGAAAAGGAACATACAATATATATTGTTGCACAAATTTGCCTCATGCATTATGGTTGTGAAATTTCTATAGTTTGTTTCTTGTTAACAATTTGGGTCATTCATCATTGCAGTATTCTTCAGGCCAAAGTATAACTCTGTAGGAGTAAAAAAAAAGGAGAATAGTGATTCCATCGACACCGTTGTTTGGGACCTATCCCATTGGATTCCTCTCTTCTCCTTGATCACAGTGTTACCTATCATTTTTAATCCTTTTTCTTCCTGTGATTCAACCCCCTTCCCATAATCCTCATTTGGGATCTATCTCATTGGATTCCCCTCTTCTCCTTGTTCCTTGTGGTATCTGTCACTTACAATCAATTTTTTTTTTCTCTGTGGACCCACTCGCCCTTCCATGTGCCATTATCCGGTACCTATCCCATTGACTTATTGTCTTTGAACTGATCATTATTGTATCATTCACCAGTAACCCCTTTTTTGTGTGGACCCACTCGCCCCTTCCCCTCCCTAATTGCCCACACCCACAACCAATATTGGGATCAATGCCTCACTACCCTGGAAAAAGTCAATGAGAAAAATAGGAATGATATATATGACCTTACTTCCAACATTGATAGCATAAATTACCATCTCTCCCCAATAGAATCACTTCCCATAGTAGTGACCCACTTTACAGCCATGTGTCAACAATCCCAAGACACAGTAAACAACTTGACCGCACTATTTAAGCAATCCCAATATCCTTTCTCTTCTACACCATCTTATAACCCCAACATCACCGAATCCTCCCATTCCACATCCTTTCATTCCAACCACTTTCAGTGGGACCTGCTTCTTCCTAGAGTAGAGGTGAACAAATTTGATGGCTCAAGTCCCATAGGTTGGGTCCCTCAAATGGAACACTGTTTATCTTTTCATGGAATTACTGATGATTTGGCCAAAATTGTTATGATCCAAATACTCAAAATATCATAAAATAAAATAAGTACACACCATGTACAAAATTTCAATGTGGAGCACAACTCCAAGATAGATAAGTTACACAATAAATCCTTAAATAATAGGGGAACCCCCTCCAAAAAAATAGATTCCATTCATACTTCACCATTCCCCCACACTAATGAATACATGATCTCTTATATATATATATATATTCACACTTGCACATGAGGCCCCTTTATCACTAGGCCGACCCTAGTACATATGTATTTATCCATTACATGTACATTTAAGCCCATATATGCATCCCCTTGGGGTCATATCATATACATTTATCCATATAGATGCCCCCCTTGGGTCATAACATAGTACCCTCCTTCAAAAAGCTTCGTCCTCAAAACTTTGCATTTAAAGGATTCACATGTGATGAAACCAAGTAATATGATTTTCTTATGTTCCTTCTTTCTTTGTTCCATTGTTTATGAAGTGTCCATCCAAAATCAATTATTTTCATTATTAATCCTTAGTGTTTAGTTGTTGCATAATTTTATTTCCTTTGATTCCATGTATCTTTTTTTAAGCTTCTCCAATTTGTAGTGGTTGTTGGTCTCTGATAATATCTTGTTGAAGAGTAGTTTGGTGACACCTTGTTTCATGAATATTGACAAGTATTCCAACTTCTTCCTTCATAATGTTGATATCATCCTTCTTGTCTTCCTTGAAATGTTTCTTGGTAATGAGGGTGTTGATATGGTTTCACATTTGACGGTTTTTCTTCACCCTTCACTTGCATTTCATCTATCTTCTTTTCAGAGAGAATGCCATCCTCTATCATCTTTTCTTGGTCCTTTATTACTCTGGCCTTGAAGATAATACCATCATATTTGGCATGTACATCCTCTAGACAGAGTTCAACTTCTTCAAGTATCTTATGTTGACCTTGAATCTTGTCTTATTTCTCCTTTTGAAGTTGCAAGGTGACCCCATCTATCAAATTATGACGTCCTTCTTCAATTCTGGTTTCATTTCTGACTTTACCTCATCCATGTTTAAGGATTCCTCAACCTTCTTGCAAATTTCCTCTTGCAGTCTTTTGGTTGATTCTTCATCCAAGATTCTTCTTTCTTATTTATTTTGACAATTCTTCTTTTCTTCTTTCAATATATTAACCTCATCCAATAGTTTTTTATTATGGCTTTGTAATCTACATATCTCTTCTTCTTTCTTTTTCAAATCTTCCCTTAATTCATGTTTTTCCCACTTTCCTTTGCTTGTGTTTTCTTGCTTTAGGTTCTTAACCTCCTTAATGAGTGATTCATTAAGGGATATTATATTAGATAGCTCCTCACCCTTCTTATTAATCTCTTCCTTTTCTTCTTTTAATTCATCTTTAATTCTATACATTTCCTTCATTTTTGTATCCCTAATCCATTTATCTCATATATTTTTTTTCAAATTCTTCCCATGTGGAGTGGAGTCTAGTATATTCATCGAGACTTCTCTACCACTTTTGAGCTCCACCTAAAAAATAAAAAATATAGCCCACAAGGAATTAAACCAATCCTCATACAATATTCCTTTACCATCCTCAACCATTCCTTGGGACTGATTTCATATTTATCTTCATCTCCACTAAAGTTAGGTATTGTCATTGATTCTTAATTGAGGTCTAACCCCAATCCTTGACTTGCAACCTCCATATATTAAGGATAAATGTATCAAATAGTTATAATCCTTGTTCAAATATAATATTATAGGTTTTATATTTCCAATGGATTTTGAATTAGCTCAATCAGACATTTCAATAAAAAGTTATGATAGTTTTAAGTCAACATACCTTGGAAACCTTGATTTGGCATTTGTCCTCTTGGCCGACCTTACTTCTGATGTATCTCTACAATTTCGGCCCTTCTTAGTATTAAATTGTGACCTTTAGTACTATTAAATTTCTCTCTGCAATGCCATGGGTCTAACCAATATTGGATGTGCCAAGTGGAAGTTGTGGTAACTTCCCCACACCTTGCTGAGTTTTGTCCTTTCCAAGAGAGAGCACTTTTACAGTGTGCCCCGTGCACAATAATTAATATAAAATTTGGAAAATTGTATCAAAAATACTATGGCCTGTCCAATATTCAATTCAACTTGTCTCACTCAAGTTGGATCCTCTATGAAGAATTTATGGTTCTTTGACCCGAAACACCTGTTTGAGACTAGTCAATAGGACTATTCAGCTACCCTATCTTACATAGGGTGTATCTATAAACGTAGGATGACCCAGAAGATGGAATTTTTATCAAAAATACCCTGCTAATTTCTCTGAATAGCCTCCATGTTTCAAGTTCTGAAACATCACATAAACAATTTTATAGCGAAAATTATGAGATGACTAAATTCAGAATGATTCCAAAACCCGAGCTTGCATAGGATATATCTCTGAAAGTGTAAATCATAAGGAGATGGAATTTTAATCCCAAGTACCTTGATCCGTATGATAAATATCCTCCAAGGATTTCCTTCTGAAACTGCAAATGTGTTGAACCTGCAAAGAATATATCTATCTAAACAATGACACACACATTTGCAGAGATAATTGGAAAAGGAAGAAGAAGGAGAGAAAGAATAGAAAGAATTCTCATTAACCATTGTGAATAATGAATAATTTACACATGATATACTCTATATAACTCAATGAGTTAGACTTGAGGTGAACCAAGTCACCATAGTGGTGGTCTAGAGTGTTACGGGAGTGAACTGCCACCTATTCTAGTCTCTTAGGCAGTTACGGGAGTGAACTGCCACCTAGTTGAGTTAACTAGTCAACTAGTCTTCAGTTAATTGAATGAACAGAAAGTAGTAAGGAGTTAACTCAAGGAATCAAGGCTGATGTGCCACTTTGGTGATGATACCAAGGCAAGGTCGAATTATCATGGTGATGATCCCAATGCTGCATGGTGATGATCCCAATGCAAAATCTAAACTCAACTCAACTAGTCAAACTGAAGTGTGAACTAAAAGAGAATATTCTCTAGGTGGAATATTCTCTCCTAAATTATAGGAGACTGGATAATGACTAATTACGACTAATGAACAAATAAAAACCTTAGGAAAAAGAAATCCTAGGTATGTGTTAAGTAACTCCAACAACCCCCCTGAACATCACTATGGTGAAAATAAAGATTGGGTCCCGGCAACGAGGCCATGTTAGGTACCCAAGTACAAAAGATACACTGGAAATAAAGTGAGGAAAGAGGGAACCTCATGGGAAAACCGCCCCCTCAAGGTACAATGTATGTAAAAATGAAGAACTACAGTTGCTAGGGAACTATGTCCTTTACTCCAAGACAACCTCATGGAGAATGAAATTTCTGCTCAATGAAGGTCTTGGTGAAAATGTCTATCATCTATTCTGCTGAAGGAAAGAATTGTAAGTCGATGATCCCCTCATGTACTCAGTCCCAAGTGTAGTGCATGTGGATCTCTATGTGCTTCATCCACTGCCTCTAAACTGGATCTCTGCAGAACTTCAGAGTGCTCTGGTTGTCACACCAGATGACGATCGCCCGATGAAACTGAATGCCCAACTCAGTGAGAAAATGTTGTAGCCACATAGCCTGAATGGTTATGTCAACTACCCCTCTCTACTCTACCTCAGCTGAAGATAGAGAAATGACATCTTGCCTCTTGCTCGACCAACAGATAGGCCCGAAACCAAAACTAAGTGAGTAACCAGATGTGGACTTGCAACCAATGCTATCGCCAACTCAGTCGGAATCAGTAAAACCAATGAGATCTAATGTAGAGTCTGTTTCATAATGAATCCCAAAGGTGATGGTGCCCTGTACGTATCAAAGGATACGCTTTGTAGCTTTCCAATGTAGCTCATGCGGCTCCTGCATGAACTTGGAAACTTAGCCAACTGCATATGAGAGGTTTGGTCTGGAGTGTGTGAGATACAACAAGCTCCTCACTAGCTGTCTGTACAGTGTGTTGTCAACCAGTGGAGTCTCCCCACCATCCTCAAGTTTGACTCCTGATAGGAAAGGAGTCTGAGCAGACTTGTAGTCTATCATGTGAAATCTCTGAAGGAGATCTCGTGCATACCTGGATTGAGACAGTTTGATTCCTAATGCATCCTGACTAATCTCAAGTCCAAGGAATAAGTGTAGAGGACCCATGTCCGTCATCAAAAACCTGTCATGAAGAATCCTCTTGACTGCAGCTATCACTGAAGTCGAGAAACCAGTGATAAGAAAATCATCGACATACAGAACTAAACGTAGAAGTGAATCAGCCCTTCTGAGCATGTATACATTCAGGTCTGATTTACAATGTACAAAGTTCTGTGACAACAAGTAGGATTCCATCTTGGCATACCATGCCCTCGGAGCCTACTTGAGGCCATAAAGTGACTTCTTCAATCGATAGATCAAAGATGCGTCCTACATAAATCCCTGGGGCTACTCCATGTAGGTCTACTCATAGAGATCACCATGAAGAAATGCATTCTTCACATCCATCTGATGGACTTCCCATCCCTTGGTTGTTGCAATGGCAAGTGCCAATCGTATGGAATCCATCTTCTGGAGCAAAGGTCTCATAATAGTCAATACCATGAACCTGCTGAAAGCCTTTGGCGACATGCCTGGCTTTGTATCTGTTGATTTGTCCATCCACTGTGCTCTTGGTCTTGTAGACCCATCTGCATCTAACAAGTTTCCTCCCAAAAGGAAGGGGAACCAGATCCCAAGTCTGGTTCTTGAGGAGGGAGTTGTACTCCTCCTGAATGGAGGATTCCCAAAAGGGATTTCCAGCATCCTCGCCATAAGACTATGGATCTGAAGACTGAACCAAGAAAAGATGCCTGGAAGGCAATGGTTTAGTGGCAGTGAGTGCAATAGGAGGCTCCTCTAAATCAGATCGAGTCCTCCTAGTATCGATTGGATCACCAACGAGGACCCCTACATCCTGAAGAGTAGTTTGTGCCCACTTGGGCCTCTGCTCTAGCTCTGCAACTACATCTAGATACTCTGACTCTGCATCTGACTGTACTGACTCTAAATCTGAATCATCTGAGTCCTATGAATCATGACTCTCATCTGAATAAGAGTCAGCATGTGCATGCTCATCATCTTGGATAGGTGGAAGAGTGAAGGTGTCTGCATGCGACTGTTGAGGTACATGTGAGACACTTTCCTGAAATTGGACACTACGCTCAATGATGAGTTGATTCAAGGAAAGATCAATAATCCGATATCCCTTCACACCGTCGGGGTATCCAACAAAAATGAACTCAGTTCTCTGTGGATCAAGTGCCTTCCTCTTTTCAGATGGAATTTAGGCCCATGAACGTGAACCAAAAATGTGAAAGTGGGCCACTTCCGGTTTGAGGCCACTCCAAGCCTCGTAGGGGGTCTTATCCTTGACAGATCTATGAGGAGATCTATTTTGGATGTATGTTGCATAGTTAAGTTCTTCGGCCCATAGTCTCTATGGTAGTGACTTTACATGCAACATGCAAGATGCCATCTCCTTTAGAGATCTGTTTTTTCGCTCGGCAACTCCGTTTTGCTGTGGAGTCTAGGGAAATGTATGCTGCAACTGAATCCCTACCCCATGGAAAATATTGTGAATCTCATGATTCACATACTCTCCCCCATTATCAGTTCAGAGGACTTTGATATTCTTTCCGGACTGTGTCTCAACCAAATCTTTGAAATCCTTGAGGTGTTGAAAGACCTCGGATTTTTGCCTGAGAAAGTAGATCCATGTAAAACGTGAGAAATTGTCAACAAAAATGAGAACAAAGCTCGCTTTTCTGATCAATGGATATGGAAAAGGACCCATGAGGTCACTGTGGATCAGATCTAAAGGTGTGGAAGCTCGCTGATACTTTCCCTTGTCGAATGTCTCTTGAGGGTGTTTTTCGAGAACACATCCCTCACATACTCCCTTGGAGAAATGGATGTCTGGTATACCATCAACTAATTTGTTCTTGCTAAGCTGTTGCATGTATCTAAAATTCAAATTTCCAAACCTTTCGTGCCATATCCCACTACTTTCATTAGCATGAGTAAGCAGTAAAGCAGAATCAGGTTCAATGAATTCTAAAAATGTATACAATCTAGACTGATGATTTACCTCACCGGTAGCAACCTTGCTGTTGGTTTGCATGTCGTAGATGTCCACGACATTTGGTGTGAGTACAACTTTATTTCCAGTGCTGGAATTCATCACTTGATACATAGAGAGAAGGTTGACAGAAAGCTTGGGAACATGCAACACATTCTCGAAGCTTCCGTTGGTGAGTTCAATCCTTCCTTTGCCGATGACTTTGATGGAAGAGTTGTCCCCCATCAGAATAGGAGGACCTTTGCATGCATCCAAAGAAGAATAGAATTCTTCTGAGGTATCCATGTGATGTGATGCTTCTGAATCTATGATCCAAGCATCGGGAGAGGTGTTGATTGCAATCAAGTCATGGCTAGAATTTCCTTTCTTAGAATTCAGATCTTCTGGCTTCTTCTTCTTTGTACCCTTGGGGATGCGATCTCCAAGGTTGTTTTTCTGAAGTATCTGAGACATCAGATCTATTTTTTTTTTCATGCATGCATATTCCGAATGGAATCCTTTGTGATAGTATATGCATTTCTCTCCTTTTCTTCCCTTTTCTCCTTTGGATCCGGAGGCATTGGTGAAGGGTTTTGTGTACCCTTCCTTCTTCATATGTGCATGAGATTTCCTCTTATATTTATCTTTAGATTTCTAATATTTGTGGCTGCCATTAGGCATAGTGAGTGCATGCACCCTTGGGCCTTTGATTATGCACATGTTGATGAGCTTGGTTTGCTCTTGTGTCAGGGATTCGATAAAGTCCTCAAGAGAAGGAATCTTCCAAGTGGCTCCAGAGGTGAATCTGATAGTATGGAATGTGGATACAAATACATATAATTCAGGTCCAAGCTTGGAGAAAATGGTGAGAACCATTTGTTTTTCCTCCGCCGATTTATCAACCGCACAAGCTTTGAGTTGCGACAGTAAATCCTTGAATTTTGTAAAGAAATATTGGATATTGTCAAAGATTTTTGGATCCAATGTGAGCAGCTCCACCTCCAGCATGTGTCCCCTCATCTCATCTTATTTTACAAAGAGCCCTTCCAAGATTTTATAGGCTTCATTGGGAGTCTTACAAGAAGATATGTGAAAAAGGAGATCGGGAGAAATAAGACTGCAAATTGTTCTGAGTGCCTCATCCATGCGATTTAAGTACTTGGATTTTTCTATGGCTGATGTCATATCTGTATCTGTATTCATGGTTAATCTATACAACCCTCTAGATCAGAGATGTATGGCTTTTTTCTCCTTCCATGCAAAATAGTTGTAAGGTGTAAGAATGAATTCTTTTTGGAATTCAATCTTTCCACTGTCTTCAATCTTTTGTACCTGCAAAAAATTTTGGTGTAGCTTTTGCTTAGCAGTCTGTCGGATCTGATACCATGTAAATGTGTTGAACCTGCATAGAATAGATATATATAAACAATGATACACACATTTGCAGAGATAATTGGAAAAGGAAGAAGCTGGAGAGAAAGAATAGAAAGAATTCTCATTAACCGTTGTGAATAATGAATAATTTACACATGATATACTCTGTATAACTCAATGATTTCGACTTTATGTGAACCAAGTCTCCATAGTGGTGGTATAGAATGATCTGGACACACACCAACAGTTATGGGAGTGAACTGCCACCTATTCTAGTCTCTTAGGCAGTTACGGGAGTGAAGTGCCACCTAGTTGAGTTAACTAGTCAACTAGTCTTCAGTTAACTGACTGAACATAAAGTAGTGAGGATTTAACTCAAGGAATCAAGGCTAATGCACCACTTTGGTGATGATACCAAGGCAAGGTCAAATTAGCATGGTGATGATCCCAATGCTACATGGTGATGATCCCAATGCAACATCTAAACTCAACTCAACTAGTCAAACTGAAGTATGAACTGAAAGAGAATATTCTGCAAGTGGAATATTCTCTCCTAAATTGTAGGAGACTGGATAATGACTAATTATGACTAATGAACAAATAAAAATCTTAGGAAAAATAAATCCTAGGTGTGTGTGAAGTAACTCCAACAGAAACTTCCTGTAAAACAAGTGATAGTAAAAATTCCAAGGTGTCTCAAATGCAACAACGAAACCCCAAGACCTTGAGCTATGACACCAAATGTTATGATCCAAATACTCAAAATATCATAAAATAACAGAAGTACACACAATGTATATAATTTCAACATGGATCACAACTATAAGATAGATAATTTACACAATAAATCCTAAAATAATAGGGGAACCCCCTCCAAATAACCAAATACCATTCATACTTCACCATTCCCCCACAATAATGAATACATGATCTATTATATATAGTTATTAACACTTTCACATAAGGCCCCTTTATCACTAAGGCGACCTTATTACATATGTATTTACATATTACATGTACATTTATCCATATATATGCCCCCCTTGGGTCATAACAAAAATTCATTATGGTGTTCTCTATTTAGGTATTGAACGATGGCAATGGAAAATTAATGCATATAAAGGGTATGTGCCTTGGACACAATTAGTTGTATACCTTTATGAATGCTTTGACACCAACACCCACTGTTTAGGTTGTTTGACCAAGTTGAAACAATATGGCACAGTAGAATACTTTATATCTTCCTTTGATCACTTGGCTTTCCGCACAGAATGGATTCCAAATGCTTTTTTTTAGGAATGATTTATCAATGGCCTAAAGGATGAAATTTGTGCTCATTTCCTAATGGCTTGTCCTCATACTTGGGTGGAAGCTATTAAAATAGCTAAGGAAGCACAACAGGTTGTCTCCTCCTAAACTAGAAAACCATCCTTTATTCTTCACCCTAAACCCTCCAATCCAAACCCTCTTCCCACTCCACTAAAGATCCATAAATTGACCTGGGCAGAAATGGTTGAATTCCAAATCAAGGGGCTTTGTTATAATTCTGATGAAAAAGATTTTACGGGGCACAAGTGTAAGGAATGAAATATTTTTATGTCCATCTCTAAGGATGTTTCTGAAAAAGAGGTAGAGGCTCCCCCTATGGAAAATATACCCAAGCCAACAAATCCTACTCCTTGCTTTGAGCCACTAGAAGTCGAACCAATCATTTCACTAAATTCCCTCACTAGCTTCTATGCTCCCCAAACCCTCAAGCTAATTGGGTACATTGAGCATTGGAAGCTCATCATCCTAATTGACAGTGGTAGCACTCATAATTTTATTCATCGTTGCATTTCCCAAGAAACCAATTGTTATATATGTGTATTCAACAATTTTCAAATCATGATTGTTGCCAATAGAGGTTCCATGAAATGTGGGGCATTGTGAAAATGTGCATCTCCAAATTGGTTAGTACAACCTAAAATATCATATGTTTTCTATTGACATGGGTGTTTGTGACATTGTTCTCGGTGCATAATGGTTATGCACTCTCGGCCCCATATTCATTTATTTTAAGGAATTAACCATGAAATTCCAATAGGAGGGACAACAATATAAGTTTGAAGGCATCACAACAAGATCCACTGAGATCATTAGTTTCCATCGAATAGAAAATCTCCTCAAAAAAGGTCATTTGGGAATTATTTCCCAAATATGTTCTATTCAAGAAGTTGAGACATCCTCTTTTTATCCTGACCTCCAATCGATCCTCTCCAAACACCAAGTTGTTTTTTCCACTCCCCATGGACTTCCCCCTTCCCTTGGTGTTCATGATCATTCCATTCCTCTAGTCCTGGTGTTGAAATTTTGGAATGCTAGTTTAACCATAGACAATGTCACATCATTTTCATCCAACCTTAGGCATTCACATATGACACCCCTGAGCACACTAAAATTTACTTAGAATAATTTCGGAAAGCCTACTCCATAACCAACAGATAAACCCTAATTTCTAATTGCAGAAACAACACAAGACAAGTAGAGTGCTCCTTCTCCAAGGGTAGTGCACAAGAGAGAAAGTATACATATCCACAGAACAAGTACCATACACAACTACATCAACTGTAGTTGCACCACTCTCTCAAAATTGCACCATACTTAGCAAAAATATCACCAAGAGTATCACCAAGAATGTCACCAAGAGAATCACCAAGAATGTCACCAATAATGTCACTAAGAGAATCATCAATAATGTCACCAAGAGAATCACCAAGAGAGAGACCAAGACCAATATATGACCATGCACCCTTATTCCTCCTTGCAACTGTAACTGCATATGTCCATAATACTTGTGCATTAATAGGTTAATCAAATGAGCTAAAACATCCTCTATTTATATTAATCTTTCTAGTGACTTTTCTGGCTAGGCCGACCTAACTTTCTGGTAATTATATTTTTAGTTTAGCTTTTTCCTATGGAGCTGACTTGTATTTATGGAAGATAATATTCTAATATTATTTATTCTGATAGGCCAACTTGTCTTATAGGGTTTCCACGCATCTGTTTAATGGTTCACTTGCTTCCAAAATATTCTATTCTAAGTCATAGGTTACACGTGGAGGTTAATACCTCCCGCATCTACCAAAATATCAACATTCCCTCTTAGCTAGGGATGTATTAACTAAGATGTTCTTCATGTGGTTATCTCAAACACATCCATCCATCCCATACGGCATGGGGAAAACTCACATGGTCTTGCAGACCAATCTACAGGTAGCATCACGATAGCCACACATGATATCATATGATCAAATAGATTATGTAAAAGATATCACCATCATAGCCACACATTAGTGATCTAGCTAGAAAACACCTCCAACACTATCATTTCACCATCTAGCTAGTAACCTCTGATGGTACTGACCAACACTCTAACTAGAAATAATTTCGGACACTACAGGTCAACATCTAGTTCATACAGAACTAGTAACGTGTCACCTCACATAGAATCTGACTCAAAAATTTAACACTCCCTCTTAACAAGGAAGGTATTCCTCTTGGCATGATCATCATCATTGCTTCTGTGCTTATGCACACCTTGATCATTGTCTTGTTGAATTCAAAGAATCCATACATCATAATAAGTTTTTCACTTTCACTAGAGTAGTGTGCCAGCCTATGTTTGAGTAGCATACCAACTCGTGTTGGGGTAGCATACTAGCCTGCATTGGAGTAGCATACCATCCTGCACTAGGGTATCATACCAAACTGCGTTGGAGTAGCATACCAACCTGTGTTTTGGTAACATACCAACCTACATTGGATTAGAATACCACCCTGTGTTGGGGTAGCATACCAACCTACATTGGTGTAGCATACCAACCTGTGTTGGGGTAGCATACCAACCTGCATTGGAGTAGAATACCAACCTGTGTTGGGGTACCATACCAGTCTGTGTTGGAGTATCATACCAAACTGCACTAGGGTAGGATACCAACCTGTGTTGGAGTAGCATACCAACCTACGCTAGGGTAAAATACCAACTTGTGTTGGAGTAGCATGCCAACCTATGTTGGGGTAGAATACTAGCCTACATTGGAGTAGCATACCAACTTGTGCTTGGGTAACATATGAGCTTAGGTTGGAGTAGAATACCAACCTGCATTGGGTTAGCTCCCACTAATGGGGATCACATCAATTCCCACTACTGGGGAACACATCACTCCCTCTACTGGGGAACACATCACTTCTTGCTACTAAGGAACACATCACTCCCTCTACTGGGGAACACATCACTCCCTCTACTGGGGAATCCTCTAGACACAAATCAGGATTTGTACATCTCTAGGATATTTATATGCAACATGCTTGATCTTGTAGATCAACTTGGAAGTCACTACTGACTTCCCTTCTAGTCTCGAAACCAAGGAAAATATATATATCCCAGTCCTTTTGATTGGCTTCCTCCTCGGTCATTGTAGCAAATTCTATCGAAGAAAGGGAATCTTCCCATAAGATCCCGTATCTCCTCAAAGCCACTAAAGCTTCGATCTATCTTTCTCAACCCATGGCATCTGTCTGTTAGTTCCAGAAAATGTCTCTCTTTTCCATCTGAATCTGAAAGTCTCTGAGTTTCCATTCTCCCTCTGAATCTTGACTCCCTCTGAGTCTGTATAATCTTCGGAGCCATCTTCTCCCATGATATGGCTCATCAATGTTGCATCCTGAAAAGTTTCATGGGACAACACTAGTCTCTTCTTGGTTACTACATCAATTATGGGTAGGACCTTCTGGCTCTACTAACTCTTCCCGATCTGATGAGTGATCAACTATATTAGAGGGATTTGTTCGATTATTCTTGGAGCCTTCTACTCCTTGTAATCAATATCCATATAAGATACTCAGTATCCCACAAAATTACCCTTCTTCATCTTCTTCTTCTTTTGTACATGGATGTATACAGTCATGTATACAACTTCTTATTTAGATAGTATGCTCCATGTATCAAACTAGAGACCCTATAATATGTTTCCTCATGTAACCATCACTATAGATCCCCTTAGAGTTATCACCTATGACCTACCTGGAGCAAGGACAATAAAGGGAAAAATAGTAGACATGAATACTACTCTTATAAAAAAAACAAGAACAAGAAAAATAATCACAGTAGCTCCTTTTGAGAGCTATTGCTTGTGTCCTTCCTAGAACAAGAGCGAAAATAAAAATAAAATAATAAGAAATAGGAACAACACTTTTATAGTGTTGTGATCAATCATTCCTCCATGGTAATCTCCATGGAATTTATAAAATAACCTGCCCAAGACAAGAGAAACAAGAGAAAAAAGTATAATAGCATTTTCATAAGAACATATCTATGTTAACAAGAATAAAATACAAAGTCATGGTAATCATCATATTGTTACCAAGGTGACCTGATTGGAAGAAAAACAATAAGTATCTCTTAGAGGAGATGTTAGTTTATCTTGCGACCAAGTACAATAAGTATTTATATCAATAATACTCACATGTTTCTAAGTATTTATTGTATATAGCATTAATAGAACCTTTCAAGGATTGTTGTCACAACTAGTAATGTAACAATTATTAAAATTGATATGTGCAAATTGGAAACTTATTAATTTAATCAATCAAACCTGGAACTGAGTCTTATCTTCAAGACCGAGTGTTGTGATTTTATTTCGAGTCTCCTTCACTGAAGATGACAAGTATTATCTTCAACATGTCCCCTGTACTTAAGACAATGTGATTTCTTGACAGAAATGTGAGCTAGAGAATATAATGCAAATAAACTCTAAAATCTCAACCTTAATCAATCTAATACTTTGACTAGAGTCAGCTTATAACTTTAAATTTGAGCATAGGTTACTATGATAATCATAACTTCAATAGATCAAAATACAACTAGATGTTCATAACATTACAATAATTCCATAACATATGAAAACAATTAAACCTAGAATGTGTTGTTCCTTTGAATGTGTTGGGTCTGAGATCCCTCTGGATCTACAATTGTAAGAGATCCCTTCTCTTGTGATCACAGTCAAAATAGTGATACAATTTAAATATATATATAAGTACGTACCTCCAACAACATCGAAAGGTAGTGGCACCATCTGGCAACAGTGATAAGAATGATGAACCTTAAAACTTCAAAGGTGCTCCAACTTGTAATCTAAAGGTAGTTGGGGATGTTCTAGGGAAAGTCGCACGAGGACAACAAAAAATTAGTCCCAAGACTTCACATAAAATTTTCACTGCAACTAGTGCTAGCACTGAAAATGGTGTTGCAACTGGCACAAAGCAACTAGCATGAAGGAATTAGCACTGCAACTGCAATTGGCACTGCAGACCTAGGGTTTTATGAGGAAACCCTAATTTCTCAACTTTAGAAATTTTCATATATGATCCAAGGAAGAGATGTGCCCTAATTAGGATGCCCTCTTAGTGAGTTCAGTGAGTGCTCAATGAGCTTGACAATGGGGGAAACTGAGGATCTTCCTTCTAGCGGTTAGACTGTTACGAAGGAAACCAACTCTGATGCCATGTTGAGATTTTGGTACGCTCATTTAACCATAGACAATGTCACATCATTGTCACCAAACCATAGGCATTCACATATTCCACCCTCGAGCACACTAACCTTTACTTAGAATAATTATGGCAAGCCTACTCCAGAACCAAGAGATAAACCCTTGTTGCTAACTATAGAAACAACTCAAGACAAGTATAGATATTTTTCTCCAAGGGTAGCACACAAGAGATGTAAATTTGTTGAACCTGCACAGAATAGATCTAGCTAAACAATAATACACACATTTGCAGAGATAATTGGAAAAGGAAGAAGAAGGAGAGAAAGAATGGAAGAATTCTCATTAACCGTTTTCCACACTCAAAGAGTGAATAATTTACAACATATATAGGATAAATGAGTAACTAATGAGCCATAGTCATGGTCTATATTGATCTAGACACACACCAGTAGTTACAAGAGTAAACTGCCACCTAGTCTAGTCTCTCAGGCAGTTACGGGAGTGAACTGCCACCTAGCCGAGTTAACTAGTCAACTAATCTTCAGTTAATTGACTGAACAAAGAGTAGTGAGTTGGTGATGATCCCAATGTTGCATGGTAACAAAACCAATGCAACATCTAAACTCAACTCAACTAGTCAAACTGAAGTTTCAACTGAAAGAGAATATTCTCCAGGTGGAATATTCTCCCCTAAAATATAGGAGACTAGATAATGACTAATTATGACTAATAAACAAGGAATAACCTTAGAAAAAATAAATTCTAGGTGTGTGTGAAGTAACTCCAACACCCCCCTTGAACATCACTATGGTGAAAATAAAGAATGGGTCCCGGCTATGAGGCCATGTTAGGTACCCAAATACAAAATATACACTGAACTAAATGAAGAAAGAGGGAAAACCTCATGGGAACAAAACCCCACCTCAAATTACAATTCATAAAATTAAAAAATGAGAAGGAACAAAAAGCAATTGCTAAGCAACCATGCCCTTCAATCCAAGAAGACCTCGCAATTGTGCAAGTTTGTGCTCTTTGAAGATTTTGTTGAAGATGTAGATGTCTGCACGGATCTGATGAAGTATATGCATCATTGATATTTCCACACATATCCACTTTATCTTCTTGTAATGAATAATATCCAAATAAATTTTGGATGAAATTTTGAAAACCGTACGGCTGTTTCCAGAAAAATGTTGAAATTTGGTTGATTTTGAAACGATCATAACTTCACTTTCCAGACTCCGTTTCAGATGATGTTTTTTTTTGAAATTGGATATTTTCCCGAGAGGAATTCAAATATCCAATTTGTTTCTGTAAATAGTGCTAAAAAAATATCATAATTGAGTCCAATGTGTGTGGCTCCATTTTTGTCTCCTGAGATGCATGCATTGTGCATGGAAAAGTGTCTACATGTGACCCCTGAGATGCATGCCATATATATTCCACATGAATTTCAGAAAAAAAAATCTAAAATGGAGTAGACATCATCTTCAATTAATGGAATACAAATTTGTGTAGATACTTGTGTATAAGGCTCTTCAAACTGAGATGATTTATCTTCTAGTGGCTTTTGTACATTCTCTATCTGGTCAACATTTTGCATGCATTCTTCCTTATTCCCAAATACAACCTTCAATATTTTCCATAAATCATTTGGAGTGAATTCTTGTGAATCATCATATATTTGATGCAGAATTTTGGGAGAAATAAAATAGAGGATACATCCAATGGCCATATCTTGTCTATTGAGAAAGTCATTTTTCTCATCGACAAAATCAGGCTCTACATCCATTGCCATAGTTATTTTGTATAAGCCTCTGCATCTAAGCATAAGAAGAATTTTTGGCTTCCATTCCAAATAGTTATGAGGCATGAGAAGTATTGTTGGTGAGTAAAACATAGATTCCATCTTTATGTGTTCTTCAATCTTCAGTACCTGCAAAAATTAATTTGGTGTACAACTTTTTCTTAGTATTCCATCATCTCTGATACCATGTAAATATGTTTAACCTGCACAGAATAGATCTATATAAACAATAATACACACATTTGCAGAGATAATTGGAAAAGGAAGAAGAAGGAGAGAAAGAATGGAAGAATTATCATTAACCATTTTCCACACTCAAAGAGTGAATAATTTACAATATATATAGGATAAATGAGTAACTAATGAGCCATAGTGGTGGTCTATATTGATCTGGACACACACCAACAGTTACAAGAGTAAGTTGCCACCTAGTCTAGTCTCTTAGGAAGTTACGGGAGTGAACTGCCACCTAGCTGAGTTAACTAGTCAACTAGTCTTCAGTTAATTGACTGAACAAAGAGTAGTGAGTTGGTGATGATCCCAATGTTGCATGGTGACAAAACCAATGCAACATATAAACTCAACTCAACTAGTCAAACTGAAGTGTCAACTGAAAGAGAATATTCTCCAAGTGAAATATTCTCCCCTAAAATATAGGAGACTGTATAATGACTAATTATGACTAATAAACAAGGAATAACCTTAGGAAAAATAAATCTTAGGTGTGTGTGAAGTAACTCCAACAAGAGAGAGTGTATCCATATCCATAGAATAAGTACCATACACATTTGCAGTAGTTGAAGTTGCATTACTCTCTCAAACTTGCACCATACTTAGAAAGAATATCACCAAGAGTATCACCAAGAATGTCACCAAGAGAATCACAAAGAGTATCACCAAGATAATCACCAAGAATGTCACCAATAATTTCACCAAGAGAATCATCAAGAATGTCACCAAAAAAATCACCAAGAGAGAGACCAAGACCAAGAGATGACCATGCACCCTTATTCCTCCTTGCAGTTGCAAATGCAACTCTCTGCAAGACTTGTGCACTAATGAGTTATTCAAATGAGCTAAAACGTCCTCTATTTATATTAATCTGTCCAGTGACTTTTGTAGCTGGGCCAACCTGACTTTTTGGTAATTATATTTTATGTTTTACTTTTTCCTATGGAGTTGACTTGTAATTTTGTAAGACAATATTGTAACATTATTTATTCTTCTAGGTCGACTTGTTTTCTAGGGTTTCCAAACATATATTTAATGGTTCACTTGCTTTCGTATTATTCTATTCTAAGTCATAGATTACACGTGGAGGTTAATACCTCCCACAGCTACCAAAACATCAACACCTGGGTAGTCTTCCTCCCAATGTTCTCCCTTATCATCATCTCTTTTTCCAAAAGAATGAAATTGAGAAAATTGTTTAAGAATTTCTCGAAGGAGGTGTTATCCATCCTAGTACCATCCCCCATTCTTATCCTGTGGTCATGGTACTCAATAAAGAAGGCACTTGGCTCATGTGTCTATAATTTTGTGCCCTTAACAAACTCACCATCAAAGAAAAAATTCCCATTCCTGTCATTGATGAACTATTGGATGAATTTAGTTGTTCTAAGTACTTTACTATACTTGATCTTAGTTCTAGATACCACCATATATGTATGAAAGAGGAAGAAATTCCCAAGACTGCATTTAGAACTCATGAGGGTCACTATGAATTTTTGGTAATTCCCTTTGACCTCTGTAATGCTCCCTCCACTTTCCAAAGTCTCATGAATCATGTATTTTGTCCTTTTCTCCATAATTTTGTCTTAGTTTTCTTTGATGATATTCTCATCTATAGTAAAACTTGGACCACCCATCTCACCCATGTGGATCAAGTTCTGCATCTACTCTCTCAGCACCAACTTTTCCTCAAACAATTTAAATGTGTGTTTGGAGCCTTGGAAGTGGAGTACTTAGGTCATATTGTCGAAAAGGATGGTGTATGGGTGGATCCTAAGAAAATTTTAGCTATTAAGGATTGGCCTATCCCTAAAACTCTTAAGATCTTGCATGGTTTTCTAGGTTTAATGGGCTATTATTGCAAGTTTGTTCAGAATTATGCAAAAATTGCAGCACCTCTCACTGCTCTCATTAAAAAGAATTCTTTCACTTGGACTTTAGCAGCTGATCAATCCTTCCACAGCTTGAAACAAGCTATGTGAATGACTTCGGTCCTGACCCTTCCCAACTTCACAAATACTTTTTTCCTAGAATGTGATGCTTCAGGGAAAGGAATTGGGGAAGTCCTCATGCAATATGGCCATCCTTCGACCTTCACTAGAAAACAAATTTCAAAGAGACATTTTAGCCAATCAATCTATGAAAATGAAATGTTACCTCTATTCTACATGTCGTGGATCTCTGACATCCTTATCTATTGGGGAAATTCTTCCAAATTAAACTAATCATTAGAGCCTCAAGTATTTTCTGGAACAATGAATTTTATCCCTAGAGCAACAAAAATGGGTGACCAAGCTATTTGGATATGATTATGAGATCATTTACAAGAAGGGAAAATAAAATGTGGTTATTGACACTCTTTCCAGGAAGTATGAAGAAGAAGGGTCCCTATTTTCCCTCTCCTTCATTGTACTAGAGTAGCTCCAAGTTGTTTGCTAGGAATGGCTGCAAGACCCCAAAATTTCTCATATGATCGAACAATTGCAACAACAATATCCAATTTCTCCAGGGTACTCTTATCACAATGAAGAGATTCACTACAAATACCTCTTATATTTAAGAAAACAGTCGCAACTTATATCTACGATGCTTTCTGAGCTTCATGCTTCATGCACAACTGGGCATTCAAGGTTTACCAAAACCTATGAAAGGGTCAAACATTATTTTATCTAGGATGGTATGAAACATGATGTTCGCACCTTTGTGGTTGAATGTGATGTTTGTCAATGCAACAAGGGATAAATAGTCAAAACCCTAGACACACTCCAACTGCTTTTGATTCCCCTTGCTATTTAGAGGGATATTTCTAGGGATTTCATTGTTGGGTTACCTAAATCGGGAAATAAGTCAGTCATCATGGTGGTGGTCGACCATCTTTCCAAATATGCCCATTTTTTTTCTCTTCAACACCCATTCACAATATCCACAGTGGCTCATTTTTTCATGGATAATATCTTGAAACTTCATAGCATGCCTCATTTTATTGTTTTTGATAGATACCCAACTTTCACCAACAATTTTTGGCAATAATTTTCCAGGCTCCAAGGAACCCAATTGCATCTCAACACTGCCTATCATCCCCAGACTGATGGCCAAAAATAAGTTGTCAACAAGTGTTTGGAAACATATTTGTGGTGTTTTTCATCTGCCAGAAAAAAATCAACTGGCTCAGCGGTTACCCCTAGTTGAATGGTGGTACAACACATCTTATCATACAACTACTCACATGATTCCTTTTGAAGCTATCTATAGAAAAAATCCACCATTGATTCTCTCATCCATGCCATGTGTCTCGTAGGTTCAAGATGTTGACAAAAACCTTACAATCCGAGAGGCCATTCTCCATACCCTCAAATAAAATTTTGCCATGGCTCAGAATCACATGAAGCAACAAGCAGATCAAGGTCATTATGAATGTCAATTTGTTGAAGGGGACCAGGGGTTTCTTCATCTACAACCTTATAGGAAGTCTTCACTCAAACCTAAGCACTTTTAGAAACTTTCTCCCTAATTTTTTGGTTCTTATACAATTCTCAAGTGTGTGGGCATTGTGGCCTACCAATTAGCTCTACTAATTCATTCTAAGCTCCATCATATTCTTCATGTCTCATTATTAAAGAAAGTGATTGGAACTAAGTGCCAAATGCAAACCAGTTTCCCTGAATTGGATGAAGAAGGTTCCCTTTGGTTTCAGCCACAAGTGGTAAGACTAGCGAGAGAGTTGTCTTTGTCAGCGCACCATCAAGGAATTCTTACTTCAGTGGAAAAATACAACTCCATAAGAAGCCACCAGGGAGCCGATCACCATTATGTAGCAATTTCCTCATCGTAATCCTTGATGACAAAGTTGTTCTTCAGGGGGGAGGGCATGCTAGGGACCTAACCTCCCTAACCCCTCATGTAGGTAGAATAATATATTTTCCATGTAACAAAAGCCGAAATTAGTTAATAAGGCCTATTTAATAAATGTGAACATGTTAATGTAAGAAGACCTAATAGAAGCTTCCACTTCTAGAAAGATATTCCTCTAGAATGTTCTTTATAAGATATAATTAATATAAATAAGAGTATGAGGCATGAGGAATATTTGTCTTGAGAGTTATTGTAATACAACATTTCTCTGTTGGAGGTCTCCACCTCGAAGAGGCAACTGAACATTGCTTTCTATTAATAAAGGTATCATTTTTTATTATGGCTCTCTACATTTTGTTGTTCTGCTGGTATTTTCCTACAGTGTTTTTGTTTTCTTCTTAATATAATAGAATTGGTTCCTAACAATAGAAAGCATAACTTATGGAGTGATACCTTTCAAAATAAGTATTTAATGGTGTTACCCTACCTTACAACCAAATGTTCAGCAATGGGGAGTTAGGAAACAACTATATCTCATGCTCCACTTCCCTCTTAGGTGGTAACCCTTTAGACTCCTAGAACATTTCTCTATCTTTTTCTATGAGGTTTGCCTATGAATTGGAATCAAATAGAACATCCACCTTTGTCTTCTTCACATGGATCTTAATCCTGAAGAGTTTAGTCATGTCCTTCTCTTCCTTGGGATGATGATGCTACTTAGATTCACATTCTTATACACTACAGTGTAAATAATCATTTCTTCTACATCTATGTTGCTCTCTACTTGGTCGCTTGAATCCACAACGAGCAAGTTCCTCTTCTTGGCATCATTCTTGTTGTTCTTTGTCTTCAAGTCCAAATATCATCAAGTTGTGCTTCCATTTTGAAAATATCTCTTCCGACTCATCCTCTAGATTGTTATCATACTCATCCACCATGGCTAGAATTTTCGTAATTTTATCTTCCGTCACTTCCTAGATCTCACGACTTCTCACAAAAACCCTAAATAAATTTATTTGGATATCAATATGATCTATATTGTCATGGATGTTCCACTAAAATAGTTCATCACAACACATCTTACAATTTTATGCAATTATGGAGTTTCCATGGACATTGTGGCTATTATAGCTGTTACAAGATTTTCTAATTTCTTTGTTCAGATTCAATATCCCACTTTCTAATGCTTTTCTCAACTATGGAACAATACAAATACAATAAGAATGGAACCACTTCTTATCCTAATACCCCAATATTTAGCACGAACTGATAGACATAAATGTTTAGGTTTAGTATTTTAGCATGCTTCAATCCCCAATTAATGTTAAGGTTTTGGACCCTCTATAATCTTCTTGAAAGTCCACACATGACTAGTTCCACATGTCTGAATAATCTGAGCCAATGCCGCATCCATTGGGTGTCATGGTGGTCAAGACAATAGGTCCACTTATGATAGGAATAACTTCGGTATATGAAAGGTGATCTTCACACTATTGGAAAGTTATGGATTTGTAGAGCATCATAGAGAGGTTGGGAATTTGTTTAGAAAGTTTTCACCCCAAAAATAATCATTTAAGTCCTCAAATGAGCTCTAGATGGTTATGGACCACATATCATCAAAGTAAGACTTGCCCTTAAAATGAGTCTTACAAATCAATTACTCTAATATTTCCACCTAAATGTATCAAAATAGATGACAAATTATATAATAATTCATTTCACATGACACATGATAGTTCAAAGAGTAAGACCATCCACCAAACACAACGTGACACTAGAAAAATCACAATTCCAATCAATATCAAATTCCCTAAATTTGGTAGCTAAAACCTCCACCGCAAAATTAAAATAATTTTAAACAAATTAAAAAAAACATAACATCATGATATAAATGAATACCAAGTATTATTAATTATATATCTGAATTTCAATTTCTTTTTATAAATCTCACACATGGGTGAATGATTAAACAAGTACAGAAGTAATTGCATGTATAAAGGCCAAATGTGTAAACAACATCTCCGTAACATGCCAGGGATAAAACATGGAAACATCTGGACAATATCCAATTGTTTCCTGAGAGTTTGCCGGGGATGTACACATGGGGCGTCGCAATGACGTAGGCTAAACAGAGGACAAAATATAGAAGTTTTCGGGGTATTCAATTGATCTACATGACATGAATCATGGTTTCTCAGCACCTTCTGACGATTTTGAGGTTTTACGTTTTTCAAATCGACCCAAAACTTCAGAAAAACCCTGCAGTGCATCATATTAATGAGAATCCGTTGAAACGAAAGCAGACCAGAAAAGTACAGTACATTTGATGAATCCTTTATGGTAATAAAAAATGTCACTTTTGGTGATCTATGCTCAGATCGGAAGAAACACCATAGTTAAAATTCGAAGCCATTGAAACATTTTTTTGTTTTCTTTTTTAACTCTACGGGTCGAATCAGAGAGGTGCGAAACCTTTTGACACAATTCCACCGTGTAATGCATATGCACTGTGCAGAAGTTATCCATAACCAAATTTTAACAGAATTCGCATCAAAATCTTTACAGTAAAGTGGGGCTATTTGTCTGTTTTTTTTTTCTCTCAGGTTTAGCCAGATGATAAAATTGGCCATAATAATGAAATTTGTAATTTAACAAATTTTGAAATAGTAGTTGAATTTTACAATACCATTTTCATTGGAGCAATTCCATACTAAAATTTCAATTCATTAATGGAGGGAATTCCATACTACAATTGGTTTACTGAACAGATAGATTGAATTTCCTTATTTGCATCCCTCCATTCTCGGCTTGTAGTAAAGAATGATAAATTGTGAAGCAGGAAATGCAGAGAGAAAAGAATAGAATAGTGTATTCAAATGTATGAAGAAGAGATTACCATGTAATGGGAGATGGCTGAGCTAAATATGCTCAAGCAAGACAAAAATAGAAAGTACAACTGTCCAGTACAGCTGGCAGTGTACAGTCAGACTGTTGAGGTTACAATATGTTTAACACTCCCTCTTAAACTCAACAGTTACAAACATCAACACTAATTATGCCTAAGTGTTGTCTCTGAAAATAAAAAACTGACTTTCCTACTGGCTTTGTAAAGATATCAGCAAGCTGATCTCGAGAACCACAAAATTGTAGTGCAATATCCTCATTATTGACTAGCTCGCGTATGAAATGAAACCGAGTGTCAATGTATTTACTTTTCTTGTGAAACACATGGTTCTTAGATAATGCAATTGCTGATGTATTGTCACAGAAAATAGGAGTTGAATATTTTTCTGTTTGTGACATGTCTGTCAATAATCTTCTCATCCATACAGCTTGACATGAAGCTGAGGTAGCAACTACATACTCTGCCTCTGTAGAAGATATTGATACAATTGGCTGCTTCTTCGATGCCCATGAAATCAGGTTCGTGCCCAGTTGAAAAACATATCCTGATGTGTTTTTCCTGTCATCTAGGCTGCCTGCAAAGTCACTATCTGTGTAACCAGAGAGTTGATTACTATCAGATTTAGTGTACCATAAACCAAAATTTATTGTTCCTGCTACATATCTCAAAATTCGTTTTGTCATTTTTCAATGCAAATCTTTTGGTGATTCGATGAATCTGGAAACAAGGCTAGCTGGATACATGATGTCGGGCCTAATTGCTGTAAAATACAACAAACTGCCTACTAAACTTTTGTATAAAGTAGAATCCACTGTGGGACCTTCATCATTCTTGCTTAATTTTGTGCCTAAAGGGATGGGGGTTTCTGCTGGATTGCATCCTTCCATGTGAAACCTTTTGAGGATGTCTGCTGCATACTTTTGCTGACAGACAAAAATGCCTTTGGCTGATTGATGAACCTCAATGCCTAAAAAATATTTCATTATGTCAAGATCTGTCATCTCAAACTCAGATTGCATGGCATGTTTGAAATCTGTTAACTCTAGATTTCCTGTGTAGATCATGTCATCAACATATAAACATACAATTAGTATTTTACCGTGCTGATCTATTTTGGTATAAAGTGTTGGTTCATTTTGACTTCTGTTGAAGCCACTTTTGATCAGATAAGTGTCAATTCTGTTGTACCAAGCTCTTGGAGCTTGCTTTAAGCCATACAAGGCTTTCTTCAACCGATACACTTTGACTGGGTGCTCTTGGACTTCAAATCCAGGTGGTTGATCGACATAAACTTCTTCTTCTAAAAAACCATTTAGGAATGCTGACTTGACATCCATTTGGTAAACTTGCCATTTGTGTTGTGCTGCTATGGCCAATAGAGTTCTAACAGTGTCTAATCTTGCTACTGGAGCAAAATTTTCACCATAATCAGTACCTGGTTGTTGTGAGAATCCTTTGGCAACAAGTCTTGCCTTGTGCTTTTCAATCTGTCATTTTTCATTGAGTTTAGTTTTGTAAACCCACTTGACACCAATACTCTTTTTGTGAGTTGGCAAATCAACAAGATCCCATGTCTTGTTCTTCTCAATGGAGTCAATTTCTTGGTTCATGGCTTGAACCCAATGTGGCTCCTT
>ML781701.1:1821585-1839453 GCA_009831015.1 Picea engelmannii | reverse complement strand
GGGGGGGGGTGTAAAATAACAAATAGATTATCAGAGTTTGTGTGCGCCATTCAAAATGTGTGCACATTCCTATAGAACATACATGCTTTTAAGAATATGTGCACGTTCTTTTGAATTCAAATTTCTTTGGTAGGGATTGACAACATGTATGTTGATTTGATTTCCTTGAATTTAGATTCGGGATGACAAAACTAGTGGTTCTTTCTGCAAATTGATAAAAACCTTCATTTTTGTGAATACCTCTCTATATCTATCTTTGATATTATTTTTTTATAGACTAAACAATTGAGTTGTTGACAAAACTAGAGACATAGATGGAGTACACTATGCAAATTTCAATATATAGTGTTTTTTTTTGTTTTTTTTTATTGTTTACTATTTTTAAGACACTCTTATCCTTCACCAACAAAAGGCGTTGTAATTTCAAGGATATACCCCTTGTAATTTTAAGGATATATTGACTTTGATCATTTTAAAAATATATAAAATTAATATTATAAATTTTGTTGGAAAAACAACATCATTAAGTTACTCAACAAAACAAAGACATATACCTTATATTTTGTTGGAAAAACAACATATCAGTGTTACAAAAAATCAAATATGACATAGTTATTCACAATTTCTATGAATAAAAGTTTATAAGAAAGCTAATTAAATTTCCTAAGTTTCATCTTCTTACACCATATTCAAATTCATTGTAAAAGTACCTTGAATAATCTCTCTAAGTTAATCCATGTTTTTCCATCTTTGCATCGCTGAAATATTTTCAATCATAAAAATAAACATTAAAACAAATCAATTAATTCTTTACAATTTTCTCAAATCTTTTCAATTATAAAAATAAACATTAAAACAAATCAATTAATTCTTTATCAATTTTTTTAAAAATGACAAAATTAATTTTAATGTACTATAATATCTATCTTCATAACATAAATATTATATAAATAATAAAAATACATACTTAAAATTTATCTTGATAACATAAATACACATAAATACTATCACAACCACATTTTAAAAAGTGGAAGATATAGTTGTTATTTCCAGTTCGTTGTTTGTTGTTTAGATGGAAATGAGTAGAGGATGTTATACTATTATAAAAAGGATGGGATAGTGCAGTATGCAGCTCAAAGGCAAAGCTTTAGCTTTGCATGGGATTTTTAATTAAGGGATTTCAATTCTGAGCAAGTGAATAGAAACCAGCCGTTTGACGGTATGGCTTCTACATCTGCGTTCAATGTCACCGCTGTAAAGCCCCCGTCATTCAACTCAGACGAAAACGACTGAAGCGACCCTTCGTCCCCCACGCATCATCGTCTTACCAAAATTATTAAAGATTGAAAGCCATTCTAGTCTCTCCATAAATTCCACTAAACAACCAGTACAAATCACAATTGTTTTCGATTCTTGTTTGGATTCTTATTTGGATTATTCTAGCAGTAGACGAAAATTTCTAATACTAATCCTGATTTCGCACCGAACATGACATGGCTGTACTTCCAATATGACTTTGGTGGTTTTCCGTAGAATCGTATACGGTAAGGGGACGGGAAAGATAAATTCTGAAAGCAGATTCCAGAACAGCTTTTCGTCGAAGAGAAACCTTCCAATAATAATCAAACAGATATGGATTCTGCCAAGCATCGATTTACAAATTACAGTGCTGCTGGTAAGGACGACTATTAGGGTTAGGGTTAGGGTGATTAGTTATGTGTGTTAATTTAATCATTACAGGTAACTAGTTTTGATCGTACAGGTTACCATGGATGCCGTGTCAACTTTTCTCAAAATATGTTTAATCAAATCAAAGTCAGCACCAAAAATCTAGATGAAAATAAATGCGCGAGGTCAATATTTTGATGTAAATCCAATTACAGTTTGGTCGTAAATAGTTCTTGCACAGTCCGAGTTCCTCCGTGTGGGAAGTTTGCCCTGTAATTTTACCTGTAATTTTTCGTCCGATTGGAATTCCCATATCAGACGCCTTTAATCAAATATATTGTTGGTGTCGCTGGCCGTTCTCTATTCGGCGAACAAAACACACTTTTCTGCCAGTTGTTTCGGAACGGATTCTGATTAATCTAGTGCGCTGCACGTTTTTTCTGAGGTTTTGGGTAGATTTAGAGATCACTGAACATCAAAATCCTTGGAACGTGCTGAAACACGAGGGAAACCATGATTCATATCCTGTAGAAATCATGGCGAAATCGAATATAAATCCTTTTCCTTCCTTCATTCTGGTTGTGTAATATCTACAGTTTTTTTCCTGTAAAACAACTGGGTAATTCGTCACTGCAGTATTCTTCAAGCCTGATTATAACGCTGTAGGAGTAGAAAAAAAATATGCTGGTCCCATTTGCATTCTTATTCGAGATCTATCCCATCATATTTCTGTCTTGGACCTAGTAGCAGTGGTACCTATCATTTTTAATCGTTTTTTCTTCTCTTGGACCTGATTCCCTTCTCGACACCCTTATTTAGGACCTATTTCATTGGATTCCTCTCTTCTCCCTAATCCTCCCTTCTCGGCACTTAATCCTCTTATTCCACATCCTTTCGTCGCAACCACTTTCAGTGGGATTCAAATGGAACACTATTTCTCTTTGCACGACATTACTTATAAGTTAGAAAAACTCAGTTATTGTGTTTTCTATCTAGATCCTAAAAGATGGCAATGGTGGCAATGGAGAAAAAATGCACGCCAAGGGTATGTGGCTTGGACACAATTTGTTGCAGACCTTTATGAACTCTTTAACACGGACACCCACAATTTAAGTCATTTGACACGAAGTTTAAACAATCTGGCACATTAGAAGAATTTACATCTGCCTTTGAGAACTTAGCTTTCCACACGGAAGGAATGTGAGATGTTTTTTTTAGGAATGTTTTATCAGTGGCCTAAAGGATGAAATATGTGCCCACGTCCTAATGGCTTGTTCTAAGACTTGGGTGGAAGCTACTAAAAGAGATAAGGAAGTACAACGGGTTGTTTCCTCCCAAACTAGAAAACCCTCCTTTAATCCTCACCCTAAACCATTCAATCTAGCCCCTCCTCCCACTCCACTAAAGATCCAACAATTGACTCAGGAAAAAACGGATGAACGTCAACACAAGGGATTTTTCTATAATAATGATGAAAAATATTTTTTAGGCACAAGTGTAAGGAACAAAATCTTTTTATGGCCATCTTTGAGGATGTTTCTGAAAAATATCTAGAGGCTCCCCCTGTGGTAGAGCTACCCAATCCAACAGATCCTACTCTGCTCTCTGAGCCACTATAAGGTGAATGAGTCATTTCACTAAATGCCCTCACTGTCTTCTTTGGTCCCTAAACCCTCAAGCTAATTGGCTACATTGATTATATGATGCAAGAGCATCACTCCACCTCAACAACACGCCAGAAAGACAATGCATCCACACACTTGGAGGGAACATATTCCAAGGGAAGAGAGGCGCCATCCCTCTCATTTTGAACCTAAATTATTTTTTTTATGCAATTTAATGCAATTAAAGTCTGTAAGGCTGAGGGAAATCCGAGCCCATGTGTATTGTACAGTCTGCATGTGAAGTCACCTTTAATGGTTCACAGAAAGATAGGTTTAGGTCTGATTCCGACTAGTTGTTAATTGAAGGTAAATTAATGAGGAAGATGGAGGAAGGCGTGAGAAGCCCCTGCTTTGTAAAAAGATCTATTGTATCGAAATTCATTAGTCATTTAGTGGAAGAGAGTGAGTTAGTAGATGAGAATAGGAGAGGAGACGAAAAGGAGATGAAGACTATGTTGCAGTCCATCCTTTGAAGACATTGTGCAGACCATTAATATATTAATACAAAGAGCAATATATCCTATCCATGAGGTTTTTGTGTGTTGTATATTTGTTTTTTGAATGTGTTTAAATGTTTACTATGTGTTTATGAATTCCATGGATGCATGCTTGTTTTCCATTACAGGAATTGATAGAATCCCCTATCTCTGTAGATTCTGAGTATTTCTGGGCTCTTAGGCTTGTGCAAGGAGTGCACACCAGGGTTGTTGAAAAACTCTATAAAGCCAGTGTAAGGAGTGCACTTGAAATATATCTTGGGTTCATGGAAGATTGTTCCAAGTGGGCACACTAGAACAAGCTTTAAGAGCAGAAGGGAAAGTTATGCAGGAAGGCACACCAGAGTTACTGAACACTTTGATGAACTAGTGCAAGGAGTGCACGAGAAATCTGTTTCGAGTCTTGAGAGGAGGTTTCCAAGTGGGAACACTAGGAGGTAAGTGAAAGGAGTGCACATAGCCACGCAAGGAGTGTGAGGGAAAAGTCTTTTTAGACTCGTTTTTTTAGAAAAGATAGTGTGAAGTTTTATCGAGAAAGTGAAAGGAGTGCACAGATACTCAGTAGAGTATAAAAGCTCGAGGAAGACCCGTGCAAGGTGTGCACACGGCCAAGAATTAGACAAGTGTTCAAAAAGTATCAAGGAAGACAAGTGCAAGGAGCGAACAAAAATATTTTCTAAAATTATTTAAGTCTAAGCTCAGGAATAAGAGCATCGAGCTTCAAGGAGGGAAGAAAGTTGTATTGAAGGAGAAAATGGCTAAGTCCCCTTTGAAATCCTGAGAAGTCAGAAAAGATCACGAGAAAAATAATTTTTCTTACTAGGAGGGCATAAGGTTTCATTGAAGAAGAATAGAAATGAGACCGTTAGAAATCTCTGCAAGTTCAAGCTCAAGAGGAATAGCACAAAGTGTGCATAGGTGAACTTGATTCAAAGTTCAAGCTCAGGAGGTGCAGCGTAAGCCGAGGCCTGAGCAGTCGATCTTGCAGAGGGAGAATCAAAGACCAAGCCGTTGAAATCTCGAGTAATTTCCTTCATCGAAAGGGAAGAGTGCAGAAAGCCACAGAGGAGGAGCTACAGCTGTCATCGGATCAGCTCTCAGAGCATATCTAGACCATCGGGTCAAAGTCCATACAGAAGGAGGAGTGCACAGGAGGAGGAAAGATCCAAGTCGTTGGATCTAGGAGAAAGGATCCATGACCATCATATCTAGGTGAGTTCCACTAAGTTTAACCCTGAGAATTCATTGTACTCCGAAAGTCCGGAGGTTTTCCATACTTAAGGGCATAAAAGATGAGTCTCCCAAAGTCCTGAAGTCTGAAGAGAATCGGGACCATCCATCAGAAGGACACATGTCAGCAGATTTGAGGAAGTACCAAAGCAAATCCTCACAGTTGATCAAAGAGGAGATCACGTGTCAATAGATCGTCGAGTCCGAAGGACCGACTGTCTGGGAGGAAGGAGGCATTGTGGTTAAGGTTTGACAGTCTCCCAAAGCTCCGAACAATGGAGTGAATCCTAGCTGTTGGCGTAGGAGACATGTTTCATAATATCTCAGAGTTCGGAGATCTTGTACTCCGGATGAACTTGGACAAGAGTTGTTAAGGTGTGAAGACTCCCGAAGCAATGGATCACATCCTAGTCGTTTCCACCAGTGACATGGCGAAGTAGATCCTGAGGTTCGTAGGTACGATACTCTGGAGGAGACAGGATGCAAAGGTGTGAGGACTCTTGAAGGTTGGAGTCTCGAACAAGATGCTAGTCGTTAGCGTTAGGAGACACGCGTCGACCAATTGTTGATAGTTCACCACTTCAACAGTCTAGGGAAATAGAGGCGAGAAAATATTTAATTCAAGGACTCCCAAAGGCCGGAGTCCATCATGTCCATCTATTTCCGAGGACATGTGGAGCCTAATCATTTCACTTCAGAGTTCGGAACTCCAAGGGATTAGAGGTGTAGTGCATCAAAATACTCTGAAGCCCGGAGCTGCGAAGAGGATCAGGACCATTGATTTCAGAGGGACGCGTGGGGATAGATCCTGTAGTCTGGAGACTTGGCACTCCAAAATATTTAGGATGTTGTGCAGTGGAAGACTCCGAAGTCCCAGGTCCCTTAGAGGGTGTTGGCCATTGATCTCTACCTTCATTCAGAGGTCCATCAGTTTGCAAGTTTGGAAGGAGGAGTGAGTCAAGTGTTGAAAAATTCTGAAGCCCAGAGGTCAGACCTATTAGGAACCGTAGATCTTGGTGGGGTTGGTGGATCGTTGATTCCCATATTAGTTTTGTGAGTCTGTGACTTCGGAGGAGTGGAGGTGTAGTGGTGTTGAAACTACTGGACCTCAGAGCTTCGGAGCCCTGAAGGAGCACGTGTTTGGTTGAGCGCCTGGTTATGGCTCATGGTCACATGTGATGTTCGCTAGGAAAAGGGGGGATAGCGCTCGAATTTGATTTAAAAGGAGGGTTTGGCCTGCGGTTTTGGACCAGAGTCATGTGGAGGACTCTGTTGGCATATAAGGACCCCCACATAATTGGTTTTACACACAGGGAACATGGGAAAGGACCTGTGATAATCATTTTGAGGGCTCAACAGGGGCCTGTAGTGAACCGTAGATCTTAGCGGTCGGACCTATCATGAACCGGAGGTTGGACCTATCTTGAACCGTAGATTTTGGCGGGGTTGGTGGACCATTGATTCCCATATTAGTTTGTAGGTTTGTGAGTCCGTGACTTCGAAGGACTGGAGGTGTAGTGGTTTTGAAACTCCCGGATCTCGGAGCTTCGGAGCCCCGAAGTAGCACGTGTTTGGTTGAGTGCCTAGTTATGGCCCATGGTCACATGTGATTTTCGCCAGGAAAAGGTGGGCTAGTGCTCGAATTTGATTTAAAAGGAGAGTTTGGCCTGCGGTTTTGACCTAGAGTCACGTGGAGGACTCTCTTGGAATATAAGGACCCCCACATAATTAGTTTTACACATAGGGAACATGGGAAAGGATCGGTGATAATCATTTTGAGGGCTCAGCAGGGGCCCGCGACCCAATTCGGCTCCTTATATTTGAACGATCCTAGACCGGGAGGTTGCACGGACCCTAGGTGAGGGTGGGGGTCTACATCATATGGTATTAGAGATAGATTATGTTTGCAGAAAATGAGCAGAAAATAATAAAATGGCTAATGAAGGCGATAAGCGAGGTCGAAGAGGAGAAGACCACAAGAAGATAAGCAAAGAAGATATGGATAAAGATCTCAAGGATATCTGGGAGGAGCTCAATAGAATTATGTTCAAGATGCCGCAGGAAGCACAAGGAAGCTGGAAGTATGAATGGCCCTTGAAGAAGAAATTGAAGTGGCCCATCCAACAACTGGTTGCCAAGAGACAACGATAAGTATTAACAAGGTGGTTGAGGCATGTTTAAAACCTCAGTACCATAAAGGAGATGGTTTACATTTGCGAGCTAGAAGTTGTATAAAACCTCAATGAGGAGGAAGAGAGATCAGTTGAAGATATCACAGATTGCCAGGAAGGCAAAGATGAACTTTCAGATTTCCAGGTGGGAAATAAGAAGAGATTAGTTGAGGATATCATAGACTACTAGGAGGGCAAAGGTAAAATCTCAGATTGCCAAGTGGACAAGGTGAAAAAAATGAGATTGTCTGAAAGTCTCAGGAACTCAGTTGAGAATTCATATCAACAAGGAGTGTTGATAGAAATGGAGAGATCTGAAAGTCTCATGGACTTAGTTGAGAGTTCAGATCAGAAAGGAGTGCTGACAAGAGAGAAAGAGAAAGGAGAAGACCATCAACATTACAAACTGATGATAGGAGGGATCAAAATATCCCTTGGGCTGAGCTTTGAGGGATCTCATGTTTGTGAGGAGGTGATGTAGGAGGTATCCAGAGAAGAGGCCATGGGGATTTTTTTTTTTAAATCTAACAGTTTATGTATTGCAGGTGCAGCAAAAGGAAGACATCCAACAGAGACTTTCAGGGAAGAGGAGAAGGAGAATATGTTGACATCTTCCCAAGAGATGAAAGGAGAAGATGAGAATTCAGATCAAATTCTCACTCAGTGGGAGAAGGAGTTAAAGTTGTTGGAAGATTAGTTAAGCCATCCAGACATAGAAGAAGACTATGTGAGGGATGTAGTTGTGAAGAGTGGAGAAGAATTCCATTTTGAGGAGCAACTGGATGTAGCTGAACTTGTACCAGCATAAAAATATGATAGGAGAGAAGAAGAACTGGTAGAAGTTAATCTTTCAGAGAAGATAACTGAAAAGAAGCTCAGTAATACTATTGTAGAAATGGTATCTGCAGTAGAGTGGCAATCTAATGCAATAGGAGATGAAAACAACATGGGAGATCAGGACGATCTCCCATTAATATGTGTGGTGAAGAGGAGATGCATCATCCGAGTAGACTGCAAAGGAGGAGACATCCCGTAGATCATCTGGATGAGGAGATTGAAGAAATAATAAGGATGATGTTGAAATCAGCGCAGGAGGCAACCAACAGTAGGGAGAATATGACAAGTCTAGGAAAACTTACAGTAGCAGCAGGACAACAACAACAACATGGCAAAGGAGCATATGGACAACTCCAAATTCAAGTATGGGACCCTAGACGATCTCAACAAGAGGAAAGTGAACATTTTTTTCTATCAATAAGGTATCATTTTTTTTGTGGTTTTATAAAATTTTTTGTTCCACTACATATTTTTCTCCAGTATTTGTTTTTTATGCTTAATATAATAGAATCGGTACCTAACAAGTGGTATCATATGACTTTCTTCTGTAGAAACAATGGGAATTTGTTTCTAGGGTAGCGACATGTACTATCGGTATCTTTAAGGAAAATAGATATGTTGTTTAGTGGGTAAAACTGCAGTGGGGAAGGCTACATGCAGGAAATACAAATGGTTTCATGGAGTTGTCTAGAAACCAAAGTTTCACCTTGTTGGGAGCCTCTGTAACACCTATTGGTACCCTTTGAGTAGTACCACATCAAAAAGAATATGTGCATGGCCATCACTCCCATGTATTTTATGGTATATTGGGAGTCCCTTAGGTCTCCTAAAACCATCCCTAGATCAATCGACTGACCACCTAAATTCTATAATGACACCAAGAACAATACTCGGGAAGATAATTTCTAGTACATAGATAATCGGGTAGTACGGATAAGGGTACAGTTGAACCTCCTTAGTTTGTTCCATGAGATATTTGGATAAGTACCATTGTTCGACTCTACACGTATATAAGAGAGTTATATCACAAGGAAAACCATTGTATGTAGGAACCATGTAAACCCTAACCCCTAGGAAAGAAACAGAATAGAAAAGGAACATATGAGATCTCTTGTTATGCACCCTTGCCTCTTGCATTCTAGTTGTGAAATTTCTATATTTTTTTCCTGTAAAAAAATTGGGTCATTTGTCACTGCAGTATCCTTCAAGTTGGAGTATAACTCTCTAGGAGTAAAAAAAAAGTATAGTGGTCCCATTGGCACCCTTATTCGAGACCTATCCCATCATATTCATCTCTTCGACCTATTCGTTGTGGTACCTATCATTTTTAATCCTTTTTTCTTCCCCTGGACTCGACCCCCTTCCCAACACCCTTATTTGGGACCTATCTCATTGGATTCCCCTCTTCTCCCTAATCCTTATGGTACCTATAACTTATAAGTTTTTTTTTGGACCCACTTGCCCCTCCCTGTACCCTTATTTGGTACATATCCCATTAAATTCCTCTCTTTCACTGATCATCATGGTATTGTTCACCAATAATCCATTTTCTATGAGGCCCCACCTACCCATTTCCGTCTCTAATGGCCCACACCCATAACCAATATTGGCATCAATGTCTGACTCTCCTGGAAAAATTTAATGAGAAATATAGGAATGATATATCTGAACTTACTTCCAACATTTCTAGCATAAATTCCTATCTCACCCCATTAGAATCACTTCACACATTAGTGACCCGCTTGACAACCATATGTGAGCAATCCCAAGATGTAGTAAACAACTTGACTGCACTGTTTAAGCAATCCCAATATACGTTTTCTTAAGATCCACCTTATAACCCCGAAGGCACTTAATCCTCCCATTCCACATCCTTTCGTCCCGACCACTTTTAGTGGGACCTACATCTTCCTAGACTGGAGGTGAACAAATTTGATGGCTCATATCCCACATGCTAGATCACTCAAATGGAACATTATTCCCCTTTGCACGACATTACTGAAGAGTTGGAAAAAGTCCATTATGGTGTTCTCTATATAGATCCTGAACGATAGCAATGATTTCAATGGAGAAAAAATGCACGCCAAGGGTATGTGGCTTGGACACAATTAGTTGCAGACCTTTATGAACACTTTGACACTGACACCCACCATTTAAGTCATTTGACCAAGTTTAAACAATGTGGCACATTAGAATACTTTACATCTTCCTTCAAACACTTGGATTTCCACATGGAAGGGATGTCAGATGTTTTTTTTCAGGAATGCTTTATCAGTGGCGTAAAGGATGAAATATGTGCCCACGTCCTATAAGAAATCACTTGTGCCCACTTGGGTGGAAGCTACTAAAAGAGATCAGAAATCACAACAGGTTGTATCCTCCAATACTAGAAAACCCTCCTTTATTCCTCACCCTAAGCCTTCCAATCTGGCCCCTCCTCCCACTCCACTAAAGATCCAACAATTGACTCAGGAAAAAATGGATGAACGACAACTCAAGGGATTTTTCTATAATAGTGATGAAATTTTTTTTTCGGGGCACAAGTGTAAGGAACACAAGATTTTTATGGCCATCTCTGAGGATGTTTCTAAAAAATATGTAGAGGATCCCCCTGTGGTAGAGCTCCCCAATCCAATAGATCCTACTCTGTCCTTTAAGCCACTATAAGGTGAACCAATCATTTCACTAAATGCCCTCATTGGCTTCTCTGCTCCCCAAAACCTCAAGCTAATTAGCTACATTGATTATCGGAAGGTCATCATTCTAATTGACAATGACAACACTCATAATTGTATTCATCATCATATTTCCCAAGAAACCAATTGCTATATCTATGCAGTCAACAATTTTCAAATCATAATTTCCAATAGAGGTTCCATGAAATGTGGGGCATTGTGAAAATGTGCATCCCCAAATTAGTCGGTACAACTTGAAATATCATATGTTTACTATCAACATAGGTGGTTGTGACATTGTGCTCAGTGTAGAATGGTTATGCAATCTCGGCCCCATCTTCATGTATTTTAAGGAATTAACCATGCAATTCCAATAGGAGGGAAAACAATATAAGTTCCAAGGCATCGCAATGGGATCCCCTGAGATCATCAGTTCCCATCGAATGGAAGATATCCTAAAAAAGGCTCATTCAGACATTATTTCTCAACTTCGTTCTATTCACGTAGTTGAGACACCCTCTATGCATCCTGACCTCCAATCAATCCTCTCCAAACACCAAGTTGTGTTTTCCACTCCCTGTGGACTTCCCCTTTCTCATGGTGTTTGTTGGAACATGTACAATTCTAAACTGTTGAGTATTATATTCCTCACCTCATGAAAATATATTTTTTCCCAAAGGGAACTGTAATTTAGAAAATGACTTATGATTTTTAATCAAATTCCTTTACAGATTGGAAAATGATAACGCACGCAAGATATCTATCGTTGACGATTTTTTCCTTTTGATCGAACGATCCTAATACCTTCAGAATTTTGGAGCTGCCTAATTTTTAAAGAGGTAAATATATAACGGTCATTTTGGAGCTCCACGCTTCGGATGTTGCAGTAAGTCTTAACAATAAAAACCCTGAAGCTCTGAAACCCGAAAGTGTCTTCTCATTTGTTTTCCTAAACCTTTAAAAGACATGAGTCGTAGTACACGTGTACCTTTGAGTCATCCCTGATTTAACACATGGCACCTCCCTTTCCTAGACACATCATCCAGAATGATTCCATCCATAACACATCACTATGGGAAATGATCCTTCTGGAGTTTAACAAAGAATGAAGGTACGAATCACCGAAATATCAAAATGTTGAAGTATTAAATGTTAATTAATCAAGTTAATCATGATCAAGAGATAATTAATGACTTCGCACTTCAGAGTTCGGATGCTTACCCTGTATCATATTCTAAAATCTTCGAAGTCTGAATTTCTGAAATGCTTAAAGTTAAATATGATTAATTAATACTTTTACTAGATAATTAATCACTTCGTAGTTTCAGGTTTCGGGAATTTCCTCTCGAGCTACATTTAAAGTTCCTCAAGTCCAAACTCCCGAAACACTCGAAATTGACACACCTTTTAAAAATGATTAACTAAGAGTTTAAAAGAGATTATCCAGGGATTAACCTTCACATATCTGGGATTCGGGAAATTCTCACTCTGTCTCATCTAAAAATCCTAAACTTGAAACATCGAATATCAATGTCATTTATGACTAATTTAGGGTAATGATTCAAAAATAGATTGTGGATCGCCAGGTAGACATTTCCACTAAAGTTAATAATTTTTTCTCCATTGAAGCTATATGAAAATCAATGTATCTGATTTGAATAAAAACACTTGGATTTCAAATTCATTTTCACCTTCCGCAATTAGCAATCTTTTATGATTTTGAAAAGATCACGTATTTTCTATGCAATAGGTAACCTCACTCAATTTCATAGATATTATGGCACCATAGAAAATGATGAAAAATCCTGATGTGGCTTGTGAGGATTCAAACCCAAATGCAGACGTTCTTTCGGACACTACACCGCAAGCCATGGACACTGTTAAATATTGGACGTAGGTGTTTGAGGTTCTAGAACATGAAATCATCAACTGTCCAGAGGACTCTTTTGAAGAAGAATATGATACTTATGCAGGTAAACTCAAACATATAATGTAGTTGTAACTGCACAAAATAACAGCGTGACCGAGACTCATGCCTTATAATGATACGATAAGCTGGGCCTTGGAGCACATTGACATCCAGACCAGGAGCATTGTAAACCACCAGAAGGTCGTTGTCGGCTCTTTCCAACTGGAACATATGCAAGTAATGTAAAAATTCTCCCCTAATCATAGATATACATTCAATGTTGCATTCATTCTGGAGTTCGAGCAAAAAGGAGTGCATCCAGTATGGCAGGAACTATCCCGATATAATCAAGTCTTGGTAGGGAAACCTAGAGAGATACATAATGGATGATCATGGTGTATATGCCACAACGTCTTTGGATGTTCCCATGGTGTATGTAGCCCTGATGCTATGTCGAGTTTTTGGAAAGAAGAGTCCCACTCATTTCTCGGTGGAATGGGTACCCATCATGCATGAGGTAGCAGAGGGTTTTACTTTCAATTGGGTCAAAATACTTTCCGATAACTTGGCCAAAGAGATTGCAGACTATAAAGTTGCGAAGTCAAAGGGACAACCTGCCCCCTTTTATATGTTGTAATATATCATGGATGCCATTTGTTTCATGATGCCTTTCCCATTGATGAATTGGAGCTGGACTCTGGCCAGTGCCGAGCCCATTCATTTCTACCATTCCAAGCTATGGGAAGAAAATGCCAAGTATTTATTTTATGAAATATGCCACAATGTTGTGATCCCTGTTCACATAGCCCTGTATGGCCACCCACCTCCTCAAATTTCAAACTGGATTATGGGGAATCTAGGTAAGCTAGCAGATTGGTTTATTGAGGAGAACTTCTCTTGTATTAGATTTTTTGGGTGCTCGGTTCCTCCCCATGCTCTCCCACAATTTTTACTGGACCAACTGGAATGTAGAGAGGTGTCCTACCAGACAGTAACAGGAGGCATCAACAAAGAGTTGAGGGAAGCACAAAAAAAGTTATGGCCACAATCAGTTTGGCATGTTTTCATTACTAGATTTCGGTCACTCCAAAGTGGAGATTGCGGCTCTGGATGATGCCAATTTGGTTGACATCGAATTCAAAAGACACGAGCCACACAAGGTTGTGGAAAACCACCTATCCTAGTTCAACATGAAAAGATATGTGCACAAAATTTCCCCGCATGACAAAATATTTAGTGGACTTAAGTCTTATGAGGAGGTATAGGATAGATTCCAAACATTTCCCCCAGATCAACAAGTTGGTTTTATCATCTTTCAAAAGAACAGGAGGAACAACCTACCGAAGATACTACAAGGGGAGGAAGTAGTCACTCCCCCTTCTGAGGAAGCCAAGTCAATGGGTTCTGAATCCAGTCACTTTGGTAAGCATAATGTCGAGGAAACCCCGAAGATCTTGGAGGTATTGACACAGAAATTAGAAACATCATTGTCAAGCCAGGTAAGCCCCCATGAAAAATCCCAACTCAAAGCTTTCCTGAAGTAGGGACAAAATGCACCTCCTTCATCACCAACTACCCCTACTGACACCTCAAATACAATAGAATAGCAATAGTCTATAGATATTGGCACTCCAATTGCATCATTGACACCTCTTCAATCCAGCTTCAGGACCCCTAATCCAAAAATTGTTTTTGTGAATGATTTTACCCCTATCTCGCCCGAATAAATGCCTCCTCTGGATTTATGTTTTAGAAGAAAACTAAATGCCATCGTCAAAAGGGAATCACAACAGAAATATGGAGTGATAATTAAAAGTTAGAGGATGTTGTACGACAGGAATGATCGTGATGATCTCGAATTCACAAAAGAAGTCGCAGGTTCATTGGGAACTTTTGCCACTGCAAATCAATGGTCTCTGGACAATTTGATCGAGCAAATACAACATAAGAGCTTATTGGTGGAACACTTGCAAGGTCAAATATATGCCATGTAACAGACTATCAGAAATAGGATGAGCTGAGACTTTGAGCAAATCAGAGCTCATGATCAACAACAAATCTAACAGCTGCAAGCTAACCTCGAGGAGCTCCATCAAAGTTCACAGATCGACCGGGGATTGGTCATTCAGTGTGATAAATTAATAGAGTAATTGCAAGCTAGATTGGATATGATCAAAGGTACCTCAGTAGATATCACATCCTTCTGAACTCAAGCACTAGAAATAAACGAAAAGTTGGAAATGGCCCAGTAGGACCTTTTCATCAAAGTCGATGCCATCCAGAAGTACTACCAGAAAGTAGACCTTTCTCTAAAGGGAATCTATATTAAGGAAAGATAATCTCTCTCAACCCAAGCTAGGTTTCAAGAAGACATCATATTGACGCATAAAGATGATGTCCCCGATTTTCCCTTTCTCTCTCCCTCTGAACAATTACGAGGTGATATGGCCCTAAAGGTTTGGGAAAAGAATTTGGTAGAGAGAAAAAGATTAGCTAAGGAAGTAAAAGATACTTTCCAAGAGGCATTATCATCATTGACCAAGAGTCTTATCGATTTTGAAGAAAGTAGTATTTCAGAATCCTTGGCGCAAATTGATATTGAAATGAATCAACATAACTCCAGAAAGAGAAAGGAAGGAACTCTAACAATTATTCAAGAAATGGAGAAAATTGATCTTCTTAAGATAAATAAGTGGCTAGTAAGTCCAAGCTCAAAGCTCCAAGCCACAACTTAGGAAATAAAAAGGATCCAAGAAAAGTTGCCTTAGGGAGAGAGGAGATTATTCACCTTTGAGGTAAATGAAACGATCGAGCCCTCTAAGTTCGTAGTGGAATTATTGAATAGGTGCAACCAATGTGTTGAACATGGGAAAGCAAACACATCTGGAAGAAAATAAGGAAACTTGCACATTGCCCTTTCTTTCTACCCTCCCTACCTTCCACCTTCCTTAAGTCATTTATCTCATTCATTCACATTCTAATCTTCACTTATCCCGTATTCATCATCATACACCTATTCCATTTTCATTCTTCCCACAAACGGTTGCTTCTTATGCCCGTTATACATTTCTTGATGAGCCATGCAGTGCTACTCATCTGGTTGTCATTCCTCCCTGATCCTGACTGTGTCTCATTGCATTGTTGAGCGTATCTTGAGGGATATATGTCAACATATGAAAATGGTGAGTACAGTATGTTGAATTACTAAGGAGTCTGAACGACAACTATTTCCAACCTAAAGGACTAAAGAAAATAGGTGTTTTTTCCCAGTAGACGAAGAGACAAAGGAGAATGTCAATGTAGCTCATCAGATTTCACATACTGTTATCTTATTCAGATATATGTTATTTTTATTGTAAGAAGTCCAATCATTTGTGTTGTGACAATTTTTATATAAATACATAGATTCAATATCTATTCAAGGTTGCTCCTTGCTGTATGTAATAGAAGAAACTCTCCTTTTTGAGTATTAATACAAGTGCAGACAAAGATTTCAAATTCTGTTCAGTTTGACTTATGTGATTCTTCTGTGTTTCCACATCTCCAAATTTTCTTATGTAATTATTTGATAAGCGATTGATTGCAATTTAGTATCAAAACTACTGTAATCAAATTATATCAGCAATTCATTAAGTAAGCAGTTTTTCCTCTGTATTTACTGTAAGTAATACAAGACCTGCAAGTTATTTGAATTACTGCATCTCATATCATGTTCAAGGGTGCACTCTTTACTTTCTTCTACCACAAACGATGTGAGATTCATCTGCCATTGATGCCTAGCTTTGTTTAACAGCTTTGTAAGTTTCTCCCACACCATTTGATATTATAATTGTGACTCAGACAACGAAATACGGCCTCTGTACTGTCCTATTATTAATTTCATTTAAGGATCATTTATTATATAACTAAAGGTAGAAAAAACACTCTTTTAAAACAATGTCTTTAAACATTTTGGATGCCTCACATTACCCTTTGAGCCTTAAGTTTAATCTCAGAAACAACAATGTTCATGATCATTTCATTCCTCTAGTCTCAGGCAGTCTTCCTCGCCATGTTCTCCTTTATCAACATCCCTTTTCCCAAAAGAATTAAACTGATAAAATTGTTTAATAATTTCTTGAAGTGGGTGTTATTCGTCCTAGTACCAACCCCTATTCTTCTCATGTGGTCATGGTACTCAAGAAAGAATGCACTTGGTGCATGTGTCTAGACTACCGTGCCCTCATCAAACTCACCATCAAAGACAAATTTATCTTTCTTAACATTGAGGATCTATTGGATGAATTGAGTGGTGCTCATTACTTTACTATACTTGATCTCAGTTATGGTTACCACCAAATATGTATGAAAGAGGAAGAAATTCTCAAGACTACATTTAGAACTCATGAGCGTCACTATGATTTCTTGGTAATGTCCTTTGGCTTGTGTATAATTCTCCCTCCACTTTCCAAAGTCTCATGAATCATGTCTTACATCCTTTTCTCCATCCCTTTGTCTTAATTTTCTTTGATGATATCGAGTAAAACTTGGACCACCCATCTCCCACATGTGGATCAAGTTCTCCATCTAATCTCTCATCACCAACTTTTCCTCAAACAATTTAAATGTGCCTTTGGAGCCTCGGAAGTGGAGTACTTGGGTCATATTATTGGAAATGATGGTGTATGGGTGGATCCTAAAAAAATTGAAGCTATGAAAGATTGGCCTCGCCCTAAAACTCTTAATATATTGTGTTGTTTTCAAGTTTTCACTTATCACAAGTTTGTTCATAATTATGGAAAAATTTCAGCACCTCTCATTGCTCTCTTTAAAAAGAATGCTTTCACTTGGACTTTAGAAGCTGATAAATCCTTCCACACCTTGAAACAAGACATGTGCATGACTCTCGTCTTGGGCCTCCCTGTAGCACACCCATTTTGAGACTCTGGGCTTATAACGCACTAAGTAACATTTTGTACCCGCACTTTTACATAAATCGTACAGGCATTATATAATCACATACATTCAAGTAAAGAAATACATTTAACTCAGAGTAAAACATATAATTTACGGCTACGATTAAACCATCCATAATATTTAACAGTAATTCATATACACAGCAGAAATCATGATAATTTATGTAGCACAGTCATGCAAAATGTGATAAGAACATAGTTAGATACTTATCTTGTAACAGTGGTGAAATCCACCAACCAAGTGCAGGCCTTCCACGAACCT
>ML781701.1:1804499-1821533 GCA_009831015.1 Picea engelmannii | reverse complement strand
ATTCTTCCCAAAGATGCCATCTTACGCCCACTACTACCAGACTCTCATTCCCCACATGCTTGTTCCACCCGGGAGTATACACCTTCACACGCACAGTCCATCGGTGCTAACCTCCCTCTCTGGGTCTCGGCAACAGGCCGGATCAGGAAGTCTCAGAGCCCGTAGATGGTGCTGGGCACTCTCTGGAAGAAGCCACTTCCCAACAAACTCTTTCACCTAGAAAGAGTTGCTCACAGGCCTGACACCCTATCTCTTCCAACCACAGTAGCCTACCTCACCCGAAGAGAGGTCATACACAAGCTTAGCACGATCTTACTCTGGCTAGTATGCCACGCGTAGGCCAGCACTGCATGGCCACAACAGCCAACTGGGAAAAACAAACACGCCCTTCCTGATCAAGTTCAGCAATCACGGGATAGTCTCACGGTTGTTGGTTTCGGGACTGTACGAGGGTATTCTTGCAGAGTTCCGACAGTTTCACGCTCAAACGGTCGGGTAGAATGGAGAAGATCCCCTCCCATGGTTCATCTCAGCTATTATATTTGCATGCACCAGGGTTGACACTTGTCACCCTGGGAACTGCATGCGTTCCCACAGCATGCATCCCTTTTGCACGTTTTCCCCTTTCCAGGACTTAGGATAAGAATAAAATATACATGTCTTTTGGGAATAATATTAAAATATTATTCTCAAGCTTAAGCCCCCTAGGCTCAACACTTAGCCCCTTTTTCCCACCTTCCAGCCCCTAATCCCTTGCCCACTCTATGGACGCTCAATCCCCCTTCACTCATTCATCGTGGTCGGTCTACACCTGGTGGTGTTTATATTTTATTAACCATTCTGCATACATACAAGTACATCAGCAGGCTCCTGGCCCTCAACACTTAGGCTCCCTGGCCTAACAACCACATAAGCCTACCAGCTTATACAAAACTTGGCTCACCAGCCTATAGAACATGTTTGCAATTCATTTCATATATCACGATTTGCAACGGGGCTCGGCCTTGGGGACACTACAATCCCCCTCCCCTTATTTTTTCAATGTCCTCAGTGCAACTTACACTGTCTCTACAAGTCTTTCAAAAATTTTCAAAAAGATGCGGGTACTCTGCCCGCATTACTTCTTCATTCTCCCATGTCGCGTCTTTAGGACCGTACCAGTTCCATTGGACCTTTACAAGCTCTATAGCTCGATTCCGGAGCTATTTGTTTTTCCTATCCAATATGCACACAGGATGCACTTGCAAGACACCTTCTGGTTCCACCTGAATCACAGTCCAATCGATAACATGATTAGCATCAGGTACATATTTCTTAAGCAGTGAAACATGAAACACATTATGTATAGTCATAGATGCAGGTAATGCAAGCATGTATGCAACTGGCCCAATTCTTTCCAAGATCTCAAATGGCCCACAAAATCTTGCTGCCAACTTGGCGCAACTTCCTAGCCTCAGGGAACTCCTGTTAGTTTTCACTTTCAGGAAAACATGATCACCCACTTTGAATTATCTATGGGTTCTATTACTATAAGCGTAACTTTTCTGCCTGTCCTGGGCGTCTTTTAGATTATGTTTAATTTTAATCATTTGATCTTCCATCTCTTTGAGCAATTCACGCCCAACTACTACTCTGTCAGCTGGATTATCCCAGCTCACTGGAGTGTTGCACTTTCTTCCATAAATCGCTTCGAATGGGCTCATCTTCATAGATGTATGATACCCATTATTGTAGGCGAATTCTACCAAATGCAGGTAGTCTTCCCACCTTGATGGTTTATCCATCACATACATTCTCAGCATGTCTTCTATTACTTTGTCTACTCTCTCTGTCTGTCCATCAGACTTAGGATGATATGCTATACTAAAGTTCAGATTCGTTCTGAATCCTTTGAACAGTCCTTTCCAAAAATTCGAAGTGAATTTCGGGTCCCTATCAGACATAATTGTCTTAGGAATTCCATGCAAGCATGCAACTTCTTTTAAAAAGATATTGGCAATATCTGTTTCTTTGTGGGTGGTTTTCAGTGGAATAAAATGGGCAGCTTTAGTAAGCTTGTCCATCACCACCATGACTGAAACATGTTGCTTGCTTGTTCTGGGAAATCCTGTGATAAAATCCATTGTTACCACGTCCCACTTCCATTCAGGAATAGGTAAAGGCTACAACAACCTTGCTGGGTGCCTATGCTTCGCTTTAACCTTCTGGCACTCCATACATCTGGCAATGTATTTCGCGATTTCTTTATTTACACCGGGCCAAAAATAATGGTTTTTGACTGCTGCCACAGTCTTCTGATATCCTGGATGTCCAGCATAAGTCACGTTATGCATCTCTTTTAGAATTTCCATCTTCAATTCTTGGACATTGGGTACATATACTCTGTTATTATGCAGGAGTAAACCATCAGTCCCCAAGGTGTAACTTTCCTTGGTTTGTGGTTTCTCATGCTTCTATAGCTTTGCTACAAGTCTTTTGTACTGCAAATCAGCATTTGCAGCTTCCAAAATTCTGTCTTTCATCTCAGTTATGTACATGCTAATGGATGTAGCATGTAATTCGTGCACTTTTCTGTTGAGTGCATCAGCCACCTTATTTTCTTTCCCTTTGATATGCTTGATACCAAAGTCATATTCGCACAGAAACTCCAGCCATCTAATTTGCCTCGCATTTAAATTCGGCTGATCAAATAAATACTTCAAACCATTGTGGTCTGTTCTCAACTCGAATCTCTTTCCCATGAGGTAATGTCTCCATTTCCTCAAGGCATGGATGATTGCTGCCAGCTCTAATTCTTCTCATGTTCCTTCAACTTTCGGGACTCATAAAAAATTACAAACCCCTCTTGGCTGAGAACTCCTCCCAGCCCCTCCTTACAGGCATATGTGCACACTACATAATCCTTTTCTGGATCTGCAATCTTTAGGATTGGAGCACTGGTTAGCAGCTGCTTCAATCGCTGGAAGTTGTTCTCACATTCTTCAGTCCACTGGAACTTCTTCCCCTTCCTTTGCAAGGAAGTGATAGAATGGGTTGTCCTGGAGAATCCGGCTATAAACCTCCTATAATAGCCTGCCAGACCCATAAAAGATCTTACTTCCACCACATTCCTTGGCGCTGTCCATTCTGGAATGGCTTGTACCTTTTCAGGATCAACAACGATCCCTTCTTCAGATATTATATGTCCCAAGTAATGGATTTGCCTTTGGTAAAATGAGCACTTGCTCAATTTTGCGTACATATGGTGTTCTCTCAACACCTGCAACACCATTCTCAGGTGTTGCTCATGTTCTTCCTCTATCTTGGAATACACCAAGATATCGTCCAAGAAGACTATGACAAACTTGTCCAGATAATTTATAAACACTCCATTCGTTAAGCACATAAAGACAACAGGTGCGTTGGACAATCCAAATGGCACCACTGTAAACTCATAATGACCGTACCTTGTTCTAAAGGCGGTCTTGCTGATGTCCTCATCCCTTATTCTCACTTGGTGATATTTAGATCTGAGATCTATTTTTGAAAATATTTTCGCATCCTTCAACTGATCAAAAAGATCAGCATTCCTTGGCAGAGGATACTTGTTCTTGACAGTGACCTTATTCAACTGTCGAAAATCAATGCACAGCCTCAACGTCCCATCTTTCTTCTTCACGAATAAGACCGGGGCTCCCCACAGTGACACACTGGGGAAAATGTAACCTTTCTTTAGTAGCTCTTCGAGCTCCAATTGCAACTCTTTCATCTCTAGCATACTCATTCTATAAGGAGCTTTCGAGACTCGAGTTGTTTCAGGCATCAAATTTATAGAAAAATTGATGTCCCTCCTTGGAGGTAGTCCAGGTACCTCCTGAAATACATCCTTGAACTACTTGAGTACTTCATGGTCTTCCAGATTCGATCCTACCTCTTGGGATGCTTCTTCCACCCTAGCTGCAAATAATTGACATCCTTTCCAGTAACATTTCTTCAGCTGCATGGTTGAGATTTCCCTCACAACCACGGCTATGGGAATTCCTTGGACTATTACCTGATTTCCCTCTTCGTTTAGGCATGTGAACCTCTTGTTACGACAATCCAGAAGGGCATGGTGCTGGTCCAACCAGTCCATCCCAATTAAGCAATCATATGAGCCTAAAGGCAAAATGTTCAGTTCAGCCTTAGTGCTCATTCCTTTCATGTCCACTGAACAGGACTTAAACAATTCAATGACCTTCCTCTTGGTCCCTGTGGCCAACTGCACTAACCAAGACTTCTCATGTTTGCTCCTCGTTAGATGCAAACTTTCCACCACTCTAGGATCTACATAACTATGGCTAGCCCCTGAATCAATTAAAATAACAGGGGGTCGGTTGTTAATCATACCTTCCACTTCAATCATGTGCAATTGAAATTCTATTTGCTTGTTGTCCAGGGCTGCGTAGATCCTCGGCATTCTGCTGCCTAAATCCTCCACTATTTCAGCTTGCTGAACAGTATGTACAGTTCTTGCCTTACCATTTTTATGGGGACAATCTCTATACTTGTGGTTTCCTTGACAGCCCCAAAACTGAATGGGCTCCTGTCTCTGTCTTTGTGGTATCTCTTCAGTCATTCTTGGCTCTCTAAATGATGGTTGTCCCTGAAGATTGTTTCTGAAAAAGGAAGGCTTGTCTCCCTTCTGCCTCTGTTCTTTCTTAAACCTCTTCTGGTCATCCCAAGCCCTCCGAAAGGTAGGTTTTTCTCTTTGTTGTTCGTATAAGCATTTCTCCCTTCTTATTGTTTCTTCCATGGTCTTAGGATCATCATATTTAATCTTGTCACCAATGGAAGGTGGCAGTCCACTCAGATACCTCTAAATCTTGGCAGCCTTGTCGTTGATGAATGGGACATACTTCAGTAGTTCTAGAAAACTTTTTTCATACTCATCAATGGTCATACTGCCCAACTTGAGTTTGAATAACTCCTTCATCTTTTTGTCATAGTATATTTTAGTCAGGTATTTCTTCTCGAAATACCTCTTAAATTAGTTCCAAGTGACCTCTTTCTCTCTGATGTGCTGCACCTGCACAAACTTATCCCACCACATGGATGCTTTCCTTTCAGTTGGTACATTGCAATTCTTCCTTTTGTATGGGCGGAATAATTCTGCAATTGGAAGTATTTCTTCATGCCAAGTAACCATGTCTCGGAATATTCCTCCTTCTTATGTTCTCCATTGAATGTTGGAGGATTAATCTTGTTCATCTCTCCTTTCAATTCCTCCCTTCTAGATTTCCGATGTTTTCTGGTAGGGGATGGGCTTGAACTACCGTGTGTCTTCCCATCAGAATGTCCTTGGGAGTGACTAAGATGTCGGCTATCACTCCTTGGCCTACTTCTTCTCCCATAGGTTTTGCGACTCTCTGTCGTACTGGAGTCTCTTCCTTTCTCGAGTTTCTTCTCTATTCTTTCCAGACTCTTCAAAAATTTTAAGTTTAATGCACCCTGTTAGTCCCTGACTTTCATGATCTTTCGGCTATCATCTCGGCGAGCCTTGGCCTCTTTTTGAAAACCTTCAAGGATTTTAATTATGTGTTCTTCCTTATCCTTCTCTTTTCCATGCCCATTGGAGTTCGATCCTTCGACTCCCAAGTTAACATCCTTTCCTTCCTGTTCGTCTTCTATTTCAGGGTTAATCTGCACTTTTCCCCACTCCATACTTGGCGTTGGTTAACTAGAATCCTGACCTTCGTTGAACTCTACACACGCACTGTGCAATTCAATTCGAAGTTTGTCATTCCATTAAACCTTCATGAACAATCCACAATATTTATAAGCCAGTTCGAACAAAATAAAAGACATTTCATTTTTAAATAAGTTTCTTGAACTGGAAGTATTATGTATCTCTTCCATTTCTTTGCATTTTGCGGCAATTTCCCAACAGTTCTAGCACTCGTCAGTCTTTTGCAATATAATGCGCAGATGAATCGAATTTTGTCGAACCTTCATTTCTTGACAGTTCCTCATCTTTCGTGACAATCGATTTTAAGAAAGTGTTTCAATTGCACGAATTTTCTGAGCTCTGTTCAGCTCTGTATTTTCGGGTGTTCGAAACTTTAGTTTTCGGTATTTCGAGACTTTCGGCCTTCGGTACCTAGGAATTCAGGTTTTCGGTACCCGAGAGTTCATTATACAGCGACTCCCCACCTCTTGTCATTTCAATTGCCGAATTCTGAAATTCCGATTTACTTTACCCTCCGGGCCCACAACACAGTTGTTGCCCTCTGCCATAGTGGTACATGGAGCTTTTTTGGAGGATCCTTGTCACCTTTGGTGATGTCATTAGGGTCCCACCACTCCTGCCTTGTCTTCCCACTCGCTAGCACGTGGTACTCTTCATGTGTCTACGTGGCACATCTCCCGATTGAAGCTTCGGGTGTCGGGGTTTCAGGATCCCCGAGGACATGAGTTCCTGTCCTCACGAACTCCCGATCCCCGATTTGCCAATGCGCCTTTTGTAGTAGCCCCTTCCCCGGCTATGTCGAGGCCCATATGACCGCCTCTCATAAGACCGCAGTCTTTTACCTTTATCGGGGTTTTCCCTATGGCGATTTAGGCACTCGCGATGTCGAACAACTTTTCTTTACCGACTCCCAAACCCCGATATGTCGTTTCTCCGATACACTCGTATGATTGACTATTCAGTCCCTCGGTGTTTCGGAGTTCGCAATATCACGAATCCTAAATGCATAAAGTTTCGGGACTTCTCGCCGTGAAAACCCGAAACGACGTGCCACTTGTCCACCTCTAGGATCCTGTGGCTCCCACACAGTTCCTTTGTCCATCGGGATATTGCGTTTTGCGATTTCGCGATTCCTATTGTAGTGATGTCGGGATTTCCAACACCCAATCTCCGATATGAAATTCCACGCGTAAATCCAACGGTCAAATCTTTCTCACATCGAACGGTCTTTACAGACCCTGAGATTTCCCGAAGGAATCTCGTCCATTCATCGGGACTTAGTCACCTGCTAAGGTCTCAACAATATGGTCGGGATTTATCATGACGAAATTTCGAGTTCTTGTCATTGGAACTTCTGAATCCCCCATCCTCGAAACAGGTAGTCTCACAAAACATGTCCATCTCAAATCGGACGGTCCATGACTGTTCTGGGGTTTCCATCATGGAAAGTCCCAATCCCTTGTTACCAGGACTCCCGATATCGCGATTCCCGATTTCCCGAAATGGAAAATCTCACGACACGTGTTCTCCGTCTTTCGGATGGTCTAGATCTATTTCGGGCTTTCGCCCTTAATCACTGAGGTTTTAACCTTCTGACACCTTTCGAAAGATCCAACGGCTGTCGGATTTTTGGGTCGAGATCTGACGGATCAGACAGTTTCTAACTAATTTGGGATTTTGCGTATCGCGATTTCCAGACTCTTGTGCCATTTCCAAAGGAATTTTAATCCTTACACACATTTTTCCAGATCTAACGGTCACAAGGGCTCGCCTTCCCTCCCGAACAGATCCTAAGGTTCTAACACCATTGGTGTAGAGACCTATCTCCCCGTGGCCATAGACCACACTGGCTGCAGTTTCACTGCACCACTAAACCTCCTGAGCTCGTAAGCGCAGTCAAGCAACTACTTGGCACTCGAACAAACCAAGGTCTGAAATTGACCATTCCAGGCCCAATTTCCTTCACATTCTCGGTCCAATGACCATTCCACTAGCCCATCTAGGCTCAGCGTCGAAACATTGGCTCTGATACCAATTTGTAGCACACCCATTTCGAGACTCTAGGCTTATAACGCACTAAGTAACATTCTATACCCGCACTTTTACATAATTCGTACAGACATTATATAATCACATACATTCAAGTAAAGAAATACATTTAACTCGGAGTAAAACGTATAATTTACAGCTACGATTAAACCATCCATAACATTTAACAGTAATTCATATACACTGCGGAAATCATGATAATTTATGTAGCATAGTCATGCAAAATGTGATAAGAACATAGTTAGATACTTATCTTCTAACAGTGGTGAAATCCACCAACCAAGTGCAGGCCTTCCATGAACCTCCCAGCCTTAGACCACACTGTTCATCATCTCAACAGTGGGTCACCCCCGAGCTGGGACTGAGCTCCACCCCAAGGCAAGGAATCCTAGGCTAGGCTGAGGTTACAGGGAAAACAACACAGAAATATCTGGAAGGATTCTTCCCAAAGATGCCATCTTACGCCCACTACTACCAGACTCTCATTCCCCACATGCATGTTCCGCCCGGGAGTATACACCTTCACACGCACATTCCATCGGTGCTAACCTCCCTCTTTGGGTCTCAGCAACAGGCCATATCAGGAAGCCTCAGAGCCCGTAGCTGGTGTTGGGCACTCTCTGGAAGAAACCACTTCCCAGCAAACTCTTTCACCTGGAAAGAGTTTCTCACAGGCCTGACAACCTGGCTATTCCAACCACAGTCGCCTCCCTCACCCGAAGAGAGGTCATACACAAGCTCAACACGAGCTTACTCTGGCCAGTATGCCACGCGCAGTCCAACACTACGTGGCCGCAACAACCAACTGGGAAAAACAAACACGCCCTTCCCGATCAAGTTCAACAATCACAGGATAGTCTCACGGTTGTTGGTTTCGGGACTGTACGAGGGTATTCTTGCAGAGTTCTGACGGGTTCACGCTCAGACGGTCGGGTAGAATGTAGAAGATCCCCTCCCATGGTTCATCTCGGCTATTATATTTGCATGCACCAGGGTTGACACTTGTCACCCTAGGAACTGCATGCGTTCCCACAGCATGCATCCCTTTTGCACGTTTTCCCCTTGCCAGGACTTAGGATAGGAATAAAATATACATGTATTTTGGGAATAATATTAAAATATTATTCTCAGGCTTAAGCCCCCTAGGCTCAACACTTAGCCCCTTTTTCCCACCTTCCAGCCCCTAATCCCTTGCCCACTCTGTGGACGCTCAGTCCCCCTTCACTCATTCATCATGGTTGGTCTGCACCTAGCGATGTTTATATTTTATTAACCATTATTCATACGTACAAGTACATCAGCAGGCTCCTGGCCCTCAACACTTAGGCTCCCTAGCCTAACAACCACATAAGCCTACCAGCTTATACAAAACTTGGCTCACCAGCCTATAGAACATGTTTACAATTCATTTCATATATCATGATTTGCAATGGGGCTTGGCCTTTAGGACACTACACTCCCTGACTTCACAAAGAATTTTGTCATGGAATGTGATGCTTCATGGAAAGGAATTGGGGTAGTCCTCATGCAAGATGGTCGATCTTTGGCCTTCACTAGAAAGAAACTTTCAGAGAGACATTTGGACCAATCAATCTATGAAAAGGAAATTTTGTTTGTTCTACATGTTGTGGATCTCTAACATCCTTATCTATTTGGGAAACACTTCCAAATTAAAACTGATCATTAGAGCCTCAAGTATTTTCTAGAGCAATGAATTTCATCCATGGAGCAACAAAAATGGGTGACCAAGTTATTTGGATATGATTATGAGATCATTTACAAGAAGGGAAAAGAAAATGTGGTTGGTAATGCTCTTTCTAGTAAGTATGAAGTGTTGAAAACACACACTGACACTGAGAAGGGGGGGAGAATCAGTGTCTGGAACTTTTGGCTACTTCACACTTTCATAGATTAACTAAATTAACTGAATAGTATATATGCAGTTCAATTAATTATTCATAAACATGTATAACACAAACTGTATGAAGCAGATAAAATAAAATTATTTTATTTATTTAACTTGAATGAATACATAAAGTCAATCCTTTAATATATTCAACTTTAACTGAATATGAGAGATCTAACTCTCTGATACAAGACCCATCTTGTACTTCTCAGATCCAACTTACAAATGAGGAATCCAACCCTCATAACAAGAACCGTCTTTTTGATCTCATATCCAACTGAGATGTGAGGAATCCAATCCTCATGACAAGGCTCAACTTGTAAATATGCACCAACCTCATAGAATGAACTTTCATTCAAACCATTATNATATATATATATATATATATCCACCAAGACACTTTCTTCCCTTCATATTCCTTTACTTATATATTCCTCCAAAGGGTTCCACTTTGAAACAATGTGTTCTTTTGGAATGAAACATTGCACCCCTTCATTCAATTAACACAAATGGTAACTTTTATTAATTGATTTTCGTACACCAATTTAGACAACGATTTTCATATGAATATTATGGTGTGATGATAACGAATTTTAAAATTCTATGACATGGGCTTTTTGAAGAACCTTCCCAATTAACCGAATCGTGAGAAATTTCCCTAGAAAGTGTGTGTGGTGGCCAGTATAAGCATCTCTTTGAAGGAAACTTGCCCAGATTTTCCTTTCGTCGTCAGATGCTAGATCAACTTCAGTACATATTCATTTACGTGAATGTATAAATCGACCTCTACATATCTCCTTTGTATAAATCGACCTCGACTTGTCTTGACTTGCTTTGGACGACTTGTATTTCCTGACTCAATTTTCCTTTGAATTCAACCTTCAGTTGGTCAAATTGTCTTTGATTCGTCTTAAAATCAATAAACTTGTATTATCCAACTTCCATCAATCTGCAATCTTGCATTGGGACGACCTGTCTTCAACTCATCTTGCAATCGATCGACTTCCAGATAATCGATCTTATTTTTGTTTGAATCGACTCGACTTGTCACTCGATGGCGTCAATGCTTCCTCACCAAACATCCACCATTGACATTTTGTCTCATCTCTGGACTCTTCTTCAATTGATATTTTCTAAATCACTTTTAATGAACCATGTCTTATTAACTTATTTTTTTGTGATTTATATTACCCATTTACCCTTTTTATTTGGACAGTTTCTTCACAGTTTCTTCTTTTGTGCATAGATGTTAATGACTCAATTTCAAACTTATACAATATAAGATGAGTGTCTCAAGCTCGTACAATATATTAGTCAATATTATATTTCTATTGATATTAAAGTCACCTTCACAACATTAAGTCCAATATTGACAATGCTTGACATTCAAGTCACCTTCATAACAATATGTCCAATATTGACAATGCTTCTCAAACCAATCAATCAATGATAGTTCACCTATTTATTGAGGTTGACATCAATGAAAACCAAATTGCCAACATGAAGAAGAAGGGTCCCTCTTTTTCCTCTCCTTCATTATACCAGAATGGCTCCAAGATGTTCCCCAGGAATGCCTACAAGACCCCAAAATTTCTCGCTCGATCCAACAATTGCAACACCAGTCTCTAGTTTCTCCAGGGTACTCTTAGCACAATGAAGAGCGTCACTAAAAGGGGGTCATCTATATTTAAGAAAACAGTTGCAACTTAAATCCACGGTGCTTTTTGAGCTTCATGCTTCACCCACAACTGTGCATTCAGGGTTTACCAAAACCTATGAAAGGGTCAAACGTTCTCTTTTTTGGGATTGTATGAAATAGGATGTTCGCACCTTTGTGGCTGAATGTTATGTCTATCAATGAAACAAGGAAGAAACATGTGGAGGGATATTTCTATGAATTTCATTGTTCTCTTACTTAAATTGGGAAATAATTCAGTCATCATGGTGGTAATCGATCGCTCATTTATGTTCTCTTTAACACCCATTTACAACATCCATCTTGGCTCAATTTTTCATGAACAATATCTTCTAAATTCATGGCATGCCTCATTCTATTGTTTCTGACAGAGACCCGACTTTCACCAACAATTTTTGGAAAGAATTGTCCAGGTTCCAAGGAACCCAATTGCATCTCAGCACCACCTATCATTCCCAGACTAATGGCCAAACAAAATTTATCAACGAGTGTTTGGAAACATATTTTCAGTTTTTTTTTATCTGACAAACAAAACCAATGGGCTCAATGGTTACCCCTAGTTGAATGGTGGTACAACAAATCTTATCAAACAACTACTCGCATGACTCATTTTGAAGTTGTCTACAGAAATTTTTTATCATTGGTTATCTCATACTTGTCAGGTGTCTCAAAGGCTCAGGTGGTTGAAAAAAATATTACAGTCTTGTTATCACTCTTTAAATTCCCAAAGGTTGTTGTGAGGTAAGAAGAAATTTATCAGAGGTAACCTTAACCAACCGCTTCGAAACTGGGAGCTAGCCCTACCAGTTTCAGAGAGGGATCTCTCTATGAATTTTAGATTTGTTTAAATTTTCAAGATTTTAGGCTAGTTAGAAAGAATATAACCGAGTTGTTTGCATTGTTTTTAAATGAAATGGTTGAATATCACTTACGCTTCCTAATCCAAAAAATTGAATGCTTAGCAATTACACACTATAACCTCAATTTAATCAAGACCTTTTTCTGACGATGCATGTGAATATGACAACAAAAAAGAATTGAATAATTAAGAGAAATAACAGATAACACAATAATGAAAACCATCAACAAATTGAACACAAGAAGATGATAACGGAGTTCAGCAATCTCGCCTACGTCTCCGAGCCTTTGTCTTTAGTGAGGGAGGCTTTCTCTATTCAATATTCAATGCTTTACAATATGAATTCAAATTACATCATGTAGGGCTATGACTGACTAGTTGTATTCTTCTCTATCTCAGAAACCTGATGCAACAGATGGCACTAAAAACGGAGTAATAGAACTCCTGGAAACTGCCTCCAAAGCTCAGCTACTTTGCAATGCTCAAGACTACTTGACCTTGGCTTCAAGCTTATTTCCTACTTCTTGCTTGTGTAAAACCTCACAATGGATTGGTTTATATAGCCATGAGGTAGAGGGATCAAATCCCAATATCCCACTTTTCGTGGAACTCCATTTGGCCCAATATCCACCAAGATATGGAAAAATAACCAAAACTGCCCAAAAATTAGTGAGAGAATCACTAAACTATAGTGTAAAACCCATTTTTTAACAAAATATGGGCATAATCTCCCATAATAGGTGCGCAGCCCCTTAATACTCGGTCACATGCTATTAATATTTCCAAGCACCAGCCCAAAGGAATGTGCGCTGGCCCCTTTAGCTTGAATATCTGGTCATATGGTTAAGCTCTCGAATCCAAAGGCTAAGTTATAGACTTAACTCCCGCACCCACATAAAAGAACTCCGTGCATGTGGTAAGGATCCAAACTATAGCCCATGGCCCCCATGCCCATGGCTTATCCCTTAGGTGGAAGCTTCCCGCGCATTCATTTATGGAGGCGTAGACATATGGGAGTGCACAAATCCGTGGGCTGGGGCTTAGCCCCAACCCTTTTCACCCCCATTCAACACTTTAAAACACTTTAAATAAAAGTTTGTAGACGTGTAGTAACAAGTCGTATGGTGGCACATTGGCATAAAACATACTCCCAAGGCATACCTCTTTTTGGAGGTCACGAGTTCAAAACTCGTGGAGACCATAATTTTTATAACATACACAAAATGAGCCAACCACCTAGTCCCACGTGGCAGCCCAATTATGGGCCACATGGCACCTCCTTATTCATTGGACTGATGCCACTTGTCAATCAATGATTCACCCATGTGTCATCTCCATAACTTCCCTGTCAGAAATTGGCCACATAAGCATAACCTTCCACGTCATCACCGTACTTTCCACATGTCATGTTGTATAGACTGCCACGTGTCCAATTTTTATTGGTCCAAATTATCCCCTAAAAATGACAAAAATGACTGGCACGTGGCATGTCCTAGTGCTACCACATGTCCTACTGACGACATGCTAATGTCATCTTCCACCTGTCCTGCTAACGTCAACAGTACGGACTGTTGACTTTGACTTTGACTTTTTGCTAGTTTGACCTGAACTTCAGATCGTGATATCAAGAGAATACGACGTTCATTTTGAGCCCGTTTAAGTTGCATTGGGTTCATATTGACGAGGCCTTCACACAAGTCTGTTTTGACGTCATTCTGGTAACATTGAGTTTTAGTCTTTTCTGAGCCCTATCAAGCTCCTAGATCCAAATCTGGATCACGACTTCCCACTAAGGACCTTTTGGACCCCAAAAGGTTTATTACATCAATTGAATCTATCCTTAGATAAATAAACTAATGACAAACAACCTAGAATTAACATTAACTAGACTCAATAAGTGATTTCATAAATCAAATCACTTTTATTACATCAATGACAATGACACTGACTAAATTTACATATAGGGCATAAAATCTTCCCAGTTCCTATCGGATGACCCATCTCCTACCAACGAAGTATCACAGTAGTTCCTCTGCTTCTCTGCAACATCCACCTATTGTCCTCTTGCAGCGTCCTTATTCTCCTCGGAAACATCCTTCTGTTCCTTTGCAGCATTCGTCTTTTGCTCAGGCCCTTCAGGCTTTGTTGAGCATCGCAACTCTAGATGCAACCTCCAATGACTATCCTCACAATGTCCTCTCTTCTGACAATGTGAGCAAGTGTTTCTTGCTCAAAGAAACTTCATGGAATCGTGCCCTGACTGAGTCAAATTCCCCTTGGATTTCCCTAACTTCTTCCCTGGTTGCACTGACTTTGCTCGCAAATTCTTTTTTATCTGCAATGTCCTGTCATCGAATCTTGGCGTACTTCTTGTCGCCATGATCTTTCTTCCATATACTTTTAATTTCCAACAGTCTCCAACACAATGGTTATTTCTGCTACAAAATGTGCATGGAATCGTTTTCCTGATAAGGTTCATGACTCTAGCATGCTCATCAATAAAGGTGGGCGAAGGTGATTTATACCTTACAACTTGTTTACCTTTCTTTAGTGACTCGTTGTTTGCATCACTACTGGCTCAAGTTCCCTATTTGCCTTGCCGAGTTTGAAACCATTATGGTGTCAATTCTGGATGTCGCTTCCAACAGTGGTCAGCATCGTGTCCAAACTTTTGACAGTGTGTGCAGCAAATCACCAGACTCTCGTCCTCAGAAGATCCTCCTGCGTATCCCAATCCTCCCCAGAGTGGACGCTCATGCACTTCAATTGGCTCGGCTTTGCCTTGGCCATATTTTCCAAGGCCTTGTCCCTTTCGGTATCCAAACTTTGATAGCATTCTCATACTGACTCTTTTGGTATATTTCTCAAATGATGCTATCTCTGGATGGTTGGACTCCACTTCGTGATCAGCTACAGGTGAGGCTGGAGTGTAATCAATGCTTTCTACTGGCGAAGAGAGTGTGTCAATGGCCTCTCCTCCATCTTTGTGTGCTTGGGATGGTAACTTTCAACAACTGGCAGTAGACTCCGTCCATCTCGATGTACTTAGCAAAAGTCGGCTTGATGAGGAAGATGTACTTGATTCGTGTTGTATGATAAGGACATGCTGCAGAGCCTCCAATAATGCTTTGCCCGTGATGCTACCTTCTATCCCTGAAAACTTGGAACTGTCTTTGGCCATGGTAGCGATCTTTTGCTTGTAATCGGACAAAGTCATTAATTTATCATTTAGGACATGTAGATCAGGAAGACCCTTTTTCTGTAAGGATTCAATCTTGCTAAAAAATCTCTGAACCCTAATGTCCATGTTTTGAGATTTCTCCTCCAACTGCAGCATTAATCCTCTCATGGTCAACACTCTTTTGACTTCAAGGATAGTTTATGTTATGTCTTCAACTTTTAGGTCCTCAAGACCTTCCTTGGTTTTTGAATTCAAAAACTTGATGGTCTCATTGGCTGTCGAGGGCATCTCACCCAGCTTTTTTCTTATCCTGTCAATGGCCTGCCTACTCTTTAACACCAGATCATGTTGCTCAAACATGATTTGCACCATGGGCCACATTTCATTTATGGATTTCGAGATATCTATGCAGATATTTTCCTTAGCCTCAGCTAATGTCTTTCCTGCAACTATTTGTTTCTGGAGCTGTTGTATTTCTTGCTTGAGTTTCTCTGATACTTGTCTCTCAATATTGTATGTTTTTTGGAAATAATACTTGAGTTCCTATAGACTTTCAATATCCATTTTCAGCCTATTGATCTTTGTTCTTTGCAGAGCCATTTCCTCCATGGACATTGCTAGCTCCATATTTTTTTCTAGTGTTGTCAATGGAGTTGCTGATGGAATTTTCGTTGTAGTGGTTGTTGGCACAGCTACTGTACTGACTTTTGTGATGGGAACTACACTCAATGGAATGAATCCCATCGAGGTCAATTGTTCCTTCTCTTTCAATAACTTTTCCAACTTTGCCTCCATTTCCCTGAGCTGTGTGTTCTGCTGCATGATAAGTTTTAGCAATTCTTCTTTCTCATTTTCTACCTTGGCTATTTAATTAGCTTGTGAATCCTCTATTGGTGGAAATTTCAGTTGTTTTCTCAAAGATGCAATGTCAACATTCTTTTTCTTCACCATTTCCTCTACTTCTTTTAGATTCGATAGATCATACTCAATCTTGAGCACCAACTCCTCTAAGGATTTTATTATGTTATCCTTTGAAAAAGAGGATATCTTTTCCAACTTCAATTGGGTCTGCTTAAAGACACCTGCAAATTTGTTGTTGTAGAGGAAGCATGTGCCAATGTGGAGAAAACCATTTCTCCAGTCTATTTTTGCAAGTCCATCTGGTGAGTTGAATGGACTTGTTGGGTGTCAAAAACGATATTTGACCTCTTGTAATCAATGATCTCTTTGGATTGAGACACCTGTGCTTGCAGAAATCCCAGATGCATTCTTCCTTTCTCTGTGTCAAAGGCTGAAAACAATCGATGTTGTACTGTGGAAGTTTGATTCCAAAAATGAGAGTAGGTGTTGTTTGCAAGATACCAGATATATAAAATATGCAGAACAGAAACGAAATGCTAGAAATGACAGAATAACAGTAAAATATCCAGCATAATCTTCACAATACATAGAAATGATATACGAAATAGCAACAGAAATAACACTTTGAATCGGATAGCAATGTTCACAGGCCTCTTCGAGGGGGCAACCTCCAATCGAGCAGTGCTCTATTACAATAATATCCCAGCTAGGGTTCTCATACCCTCGACTCCTATTTATACTAAAAAGAAGCATCTAGAGGAAGATCCTTCTAGAA
>ML781701.1:1751339-1798861 GCA_009831015.1 Picea engelmannii | reverse complement strand
GGAAGATCCTTCTAGAAGCGGAAGCTTCTATTAGGTCTTCTTACATCCGCCTTATTCTATTTTATTGAAAGGTCTTATTAATATTGACCTTTATTACATCCGAATACATTGATCTACCTATGTGCGGGTTCGGACCTTAACATTGTTGGTTAGTGTCTGGTTCTTCTTTTTAATCATTTCATATTTTTCAAAAATTCTTAGAGGTACAGATCCTTGTGGAGTTTGGGTGGTCACAACTATCTCTGTCTGCTTCTTTGAAGAAGAAGTTGACACCACGTGTTGTCTTATTTCAATTTTGTGGCAGAGTAGGGCTTTTCCTCACCAGACATGTGAGAAGCATGAGTGGTTTTGGGTTTCTTATTGTATACCTGAAAATGTTTTTCTGATACCTCAGTGATTGAAGGTGAATCATCCTTTCTTGGCCTTTTTTCCTTGGGTACCTGTGGAGTGGTAGTCAGTGAAAAAGAGACTGAAGGAGATTCCTATGGCTCTATATCTACCAGAGTGTTTGCTTCCCACTCTGTCTGGTTCACATACTTTTCAATTTCTGGTTTGAGGGCGTGGGCATAAGGTGAACTTTTGTTCTTGGATCTCATCTCTGCAATGATCGCACTGGGGTCATATTGCCAAATAAAACTGGTGTTGAATTTCATTTCCTTCAATATTTATCTGCCTCTTCCCCAGCAGCTCGACTGCTGCAGATAAACTGTCCTATTTTCCCTTTGATCCTCATCTATTCTTTTTTATTCAGAGACACAAAATGGATGTCATCTGAGTTTATCATCTAACAAATATACTCCAATGTGAATATTCGAATAGGCACATACCTGGGAAACTTGTATGGAGCCAGTTCACACCCATATAATCTAATTTCTCTTTGATTCTAGTATAGAAACCAGTCCCCAGTCTTTGCGAGATCCAAAAGGTGAAGAACTCTTTGGATCTCCTTGTTTATCCTCTGCTCAGATCTCCCACTAAGCATGCCTACAAATGGGTGATAAAACAACTCAATGAATTGTTTAAAAGTGAACTCAATGGAGTTTCTCCTGAGCAGCGACGTCCATAAAGTGACTACTTGAGGTTTTCCTTCCTTGTCCATCTTCTGCATGTGAAAGGAAAATTTTCCTACTTGATAGAACATGAACATGTAGGCTAGTATTGAAGAATACCGGAACATGCCTTCTGTAGGGAAATTTTCCAGCTGCTTGTGCAGGTTCTTGGCCAAGAAACTGTTTTAGTCGAAATGGGTGGCGACTTTCTCTTTAGTAGAGAAAATGGAGAGGAAACCTAAGATAGGTTCGTCCACCCATTCATCTGAGAAGTAACCGAGCAAGCAACACATTGTGGAGATAATCTGGTTTCCCCTTTCGGAAAATATGGAAGAATAGTAGGGAGGATTCTTTTTAGGGAATTGGCGTCCTGAGGGAGGAAAACCTTAAAGATTTGTGTTCTTTGGGGAAATGATAAGTTCTGATACATTTCTGTCAAAATTTCAAGTGTAAGGCGAGAATGGGGTTCGACTTTGGACACCTGCATCATTTGATCAATGTCCTCGGGTGTAATTAGGAAAAAGGTTTCTCTGGTCGAAGACACTATGGTTTTCTAATCAGGGAGGTAGTGCGCTTGGCATTTGAGAGTGATTTCAATGAAATGATAGATCTGGGGAAAACAATACAGGGGGAAGTTTGACTGCCAGAGCCCAATTTCATCGCTTTGATCGATGAAGGTGTCTTTAAACCATGAATGTAGCTCAGCAAAATCAAAATCGGACTTGGTTTCTGAAATCAAGTAGTCTTTGTCTACTAACGGGATCCGATCGAGATCGACCAAAGGTGGGAGAAAAGGATTTTCCTCCGCATTTGAATTTTTTCTTTTGGGTGCCATTGATTTCCACCAATACTTGCACACTGAACAAACGCTAGTAGGAGAAAAACTTTGGATGGATGAGGTGTTGCAGAGGTGAAGGAAAATGAGTCTCTGATATGCAGGGAGTGTGAATGGCCTGGGAACTGACTGAAATGGGGTTGAATTTGAGTGAACGGGTATCTGTTGGGCGAAAAAACGACAAGTCAAAGGAACAAAGAGTATGTGGTCAATCATAAATGGCCAATGAGTCATTTAGAGCATGAGAGGGAAGGATGAAAGACATCTGATGTGTGTCTTTGGTCGACATGTAGACTAGTGATTGAGGAGTGAACGGGAAAGATATGACCTGTAACGGTTAGATGGATGGAACGTGTTGATGGGATCGTGACATGGAACTTGCAGAGGATGGTTGTGGGATGTGATACCTCGGGATGGTGGTGGTGAGTTGTAAAAATGATAGGTGGTAAATGTTTGGAGAGGGGAAGTTAGGATGCAATGAGGTGATGCCACGTTGGGATGGGGCCCGCCTAGAATTTGCTTCATTCTGGACCCCCCCCCCCACCGTTAAAGGTTGAATGGTCGGGAGGGTCAAGGATCCCTTGCTGACCATTGATCTAAGTGAAGCTGGATCGACCGTTGATTTGGGTGTGTTCTTTAAACATCATGTCAAACCCGCCCCCACTATTAAAGGTAGAACGGTCAGGGGGGTCCGGAATCTCCTGTGGACCATTCGATTACATGCTGATGGGATGACCGTAGATTTGAGCACACATTTTAAACATATTTTCAGACGCCCCCCCCATAGTTAAAGGTCAAACGATCGGGGGGGTCTAGAATCTTTTCAAAGCTGTCCATTTGTGCACTGGAGGGGGAACCGTAGATCTGAGCGCACCTTTTAATTACCTTTTTGGACCCCCCCCCCCCCTTGGTTAAAGGTCGAACAATCGGGGGGGAGGGCCTGGACTCTTTTCTGATCCGTAGATCTGGGCGCCCATAGCTCAATCATAGATCTAGGCCCAATCTTTAATCTCCAGGGCGCAATTCAATATATGATGCAGAACTTAGGCTCAATGACTTTTTATGGGTTTTGCGCACTGCTTATTTTTCCTTTTATAACCATGGGGTTAGAAAAACATTTCATCATCAAAAATCATGCATTTTGCATCGATCGTCTTACATATTTTATTGAAAGGAAGATGTCTAACCTATGTCCTAACCTACTCATTTGCACCTTTAGCCCAGCTTAGACTGTTGGACTAAGAAAGTACTCTACCTAGGGGCTAATTTACCAAGATTAGACTGTTTGGTCAAATTTATTCACTAACTAACCTGATTACTTGGCTAAGATTAGACAGTTTACCAAAGCTTATTCACCAATCCTAGATACTTAAATTTAAAAGACTTGCCCATGTTTAAACTATATGGATCAAGTCATTGTCATTTCATGGGGCATTTATCCATTTTCTTTTGTTTTTTGCCCTCTTTTATTTTTCTCATTTCTTTTCTTTTCTTTTCTCTTTTCTTTTCTTTTCTTTTCTCTTTTCTCTTTTCTTTTCTTTTTTAGAATGCAATAATATCTGCAAGTCGAAAACACTAAAGGGACAAAATTGCAATCAACAATTGATCCTATAAATTATAGGGTTATAACAGTGGCTCCACCTGGGGATGGTATCCTCCTTGCGAGATGCCAAGAATCTTGTTTCTTGTTGTCTTGAAAAACTTCCTCTAGAGTTTCTTATGTTGTCTGACTTGCTTTATTTTGAAATTTTAATGGTATTATTCAATGTCTTAGGGCCTTCTCTGTAGGCTTCAAACACATGAACAAAGAAACCTACACCTAAAATACTCATAAAAGAAATGATATGTACAATGGAATGGAGTGGTGATCTCTCTACTGAGGTGGCAAGTAATGCTTCAACATCCTGCCATTTATAGGTCGCCCTGGCAGGTCTGATCCATCACTATTAGCAAGTAGAAAAGAATTACTTCCTATGAAGGCCTGAATGGTGTAAGGACCCTTCCACAAGCTATCAAAATTTACATGTTTACCTTTATCTTCATTTCCGGAGTCCCATCTCAAAACTAGATCACCCAATTCAAAGTTATCCTCTTTGCTTCTCTTGTCATAAATCCTTTTAATATTTTCCTGGATCACTTGAGTTCTATTGTAAAATTCTTCTCTGGATTGCATTAGGCGGATCATTTGATTTATTCTTCATTGGACATCGTTTGGTTCTTCTTGTGTTTCCTGCAATAGTTTCATGACCAGAACTCCTAATGAAAGGGGAAAAATTGCCTCGGTGCAATACACCAACTGGTATGGAGACATACCAATCGATCTTTTGGTGCTTATTCTGTCAGCCCAGAGTGAAAAAACCAACTTATTATGCCATGATTTCTTGTTTTCCTGTAGTGTCTTTCTGAGAATGTTCACCAGACTTTTGTTAGAAGACTCAGCTAGCCCATTTCCCTGTGGATAATAAGTCGTCGAGTGTCCCAAAGTAATATGATATTGATTATAAAAATCTATGATCCTTTTGGATCTGAAAGCCACTGCATTGTCAGCTATAATTTTTCTGGGGCATCCAAAACGAGACAAGATGTTAGTTTCTAAAAACTTGATGATGACAGAGGCAGTAGCTTGCCTGCATGGTACAGCCTCGATCCACTTGGTCAAGTAGTCTGTGGCCATGAGGATCCATTTATGTTGGCTCGAAGAGGGAGGATGTATTTCACCAATGAAGTCTAGCCCCCATTGTTGGAAAGGAATTTCAACAGAGATGGGTTTAATTGGGAGTGAAAGAAGCTTCCTTTTACCTTCAAAAATATGACACTTGTGGCAAGAAGTAACCTTCTGGTGAACATCAGCAAACAGAGTAGGCCAGTAAAAGCCATCACTCAGAATATTTTTAGCTGTGGTCTTCCAGCTCAGGTGCCCACCACAGTCTCCTACATGAAAATCTTGAATAAATTTGTCAACTTCATCTTTTAAAAAGAAATTAAGCAAGATACCACCAGGATCTTTCCAATAGAGTTTTCCTTCCAAAATACAAAATTTCAATTCTTTCAATTCAATAAATCTAGCTTTGGTCTTAGTCAAACCTTGAGGAGCCTGTAAATTGTGGAGTACAAAAATGAGGTCTGCGTACCAATGGGAATTTAAGAATGCCTCTGTTATGTTTGGAGTCACCTGCTCTTCTGGTCCATCTACTGCAGCCAAAAAGTTAATATCTAAAGCATGAAAATTAGACTCAGCCATTAGTTTGGCCAAACCCTGTCCTTTGATCAATTTAGTAGGTTTTATTTCAATGTCGTATTCCAGAATAACCGCAATCCATTTTTGTCTTCTGCCATCCAGATTATCCTAGGTCAGGATATCTTTAACCACTATGTTTGGGACGTATGCAATTATATGAGAGTGGAGAATATAGACCCTAAAATATTTTATAGCCTTTACCAGGGCGAAGGCTTGTTTCTCCGTAATGTTACAATTCAACGCTGCATCTCTTAAAGCTTTGCTGAAAAAAGATATGGGTTGCTTGTACCCTTCATTGTTTTTCTGCATTAATACTGCTTCTATAGTGTGCTCAGATGCGAAGGAGAAAAGATAAAAGTCTTTGGTATAGTCTCGGCTAATCAGAACTGGGGCTTGGGTGAGATCATGTTTCACCTGCTCAAATGACTGTTTGGACTCGGCATTCCATTTGATTTTTGTGTCCTTTTTCAACATATTGGTGATATTCCTGATAAGTTAGGCCAAGTTTGGTATGAATCTTCTAAGGAAATTTATTTTGCCAATGAAATATTGTAGTTCTTTGATGTTCCTAGGGTGTTCCACCTTCTGGATAGCTTCTATCATGCTGGGATCTATTTTAATTCCATCTTTTGATATTATGTGTCCCAGTAGTTTGCCTTCCTCTAATCCAAAAATGATTTTCTTAGGATTGAATGAAATCCCAAATTTCCTGCACTTCTCAAACACACGTCTCAGGTGGAGAAAATGTTCTTCGTCAGATTTGGAGTAAACAATTACATCATCGAGATAAATGACTATAAATCTCCCAGTCTCATCCATAAAGGCAATATCCATTGCTCTTTGGAAAGTAGCCCCAACGTTCATCAGACCAAAAGGTATCTTCACATACATGAAGGTTCCCCAGGGTGTGGTAAAGGATGTCTTCTCTTGATCTTATGGATGGACCAGAACTTGGTTGTAACCAGAAAAACCATCTAGTAAGGAGATCCTACTAGATCTGACCACCTTTTGGTCCAATATGGTCCATTTTGGGTAAAGGGTAATTGTCTTTGACGGAGACTTTGTTCATATTTTTGAAATCTATACAGAGTCTGATCTCGCCAGTTTTCTTCCTATTTGGAACTAGATTAGAAACCCATTTGGAAAATCTCAAGGGGACTATAATCTTGGCATCATACATCTTTTTGATTTCTTTCTCTATCAGGGGAAGCAACTTGGGATTAATTCTCCTAAGTTTTTGTCTGAAAGGTTTGTGTTCTTCTTTTATGGGAATCATGTGTTGTATGATACTTGTGTCATAGGATTTTAAGTCCTCATAGCCCCAGGAAAAAACATCTATATATTCCTTAAAAAGTTCAATGTATTTGATTTTTTGCTCTGGTGGCAAGGATTTACACAGTTTTATCATTTTGGGGTTTTCTTCTGTTCCTATGTTGCAATCTTCAACCTCTTTACCACTAGCTTCAATTTTTGGTTTTTTGGCCACATCGTTAAAATCAAACAATTCTTCCAACGAAACTAAACCTCTAGGTAACACATTATTTTTCAACTGCAGGATATCAGAATATACATCATTTTCATTGAATTCTTCAACATCTATTCTATTTACACTGCCATTCTAAAAAACAGATTTATTTACAAATTCATCACCATTTTCTAAATCTATGTTTGTACATTCAAAATCATTTTTACATTGCAAAAAATATTCAAATTGATCGTGATTTCCAAATACCTGCCAATATCTGATGTTGTCAAGAATGGTGGGTCTACACTTCACCTCAACTGTGTACTTGCGAGTGGGATGAAAAGGTATTTTATAGGTAGCTGCTAACGTAGCCAGTTTGTCTGTGGGTATAGTTTGTCCCCTAGGCATCACCTACAAGTCAATCTCAGTAAAGAATTGAAGAGCATCTAAAACAACATTCCTATAAGCTCTAAGTTTGGGATGTTTTGTTGCATACTCACCTTTGATTTGCTTGATAATCAATTCAGAATCACCCCTTACCATTATCTGCTTAGCACCAACTTTCTTCAATAATTTCAGGCTGAACATTAAAGCCTCGTACTCGGCTATGTTGTTAGTACATTGGAAGTTCAGTTTATAGGAATGATTCTCAGAGTACTTTGATCTGTGGTTATGCATCCACACTCCGGCTCCAGCTCCTTCTTTACTCACAACACCATCAAAGTCCATGGTCCAGAAGTCTATTGGCAATTCCTCATTTTCTTCAATCATGGGGTTTCTTACTTCGACAACTGCTTTATCATCCTTTGGATCAGGTGCATCGTCCTCTAGTTGTGCAATTTGTTCTTCAAGATCACCGTTGTTATATAGAATAAAAGAATACAGGTCAGAGTGTGTGGAATATATTGGGTAATTGTGTGGCTTTTCTTGACTACTGACCATATACTTCATCAGTGTTTCCCTGTAAAGTATTCTCTATTGACCGAAAACCGGAATGGTGGCGTAGGACATATCTAGCTGCAAGGTTCCTCTCTATTTAGCTCCCCAAGAACTTGATAGAAAAATACCATACTTGGGGGGAATATCTACCACGACGATGTCCATCACCAAACTTTTTGTCGTGATTTGAGCCGAGGTGATGAATAAGTCTTTAATCGGGCCTATACATTTGACCTTGTTGGAGTCGAAAGAATGCAAATCTTTGTAGGGTCTGGTGACCTCGAGTCCAAACTTTTCCATCATGGCTTTGGGCATTAGGTTGTGAGAGGCACCCAAATCTAGCATAGCGTTGTGTAATATCAGATCGTGTATATTTAGGTTGATGTAAAAAGGGGCCACGAGGCCATTATCAGTTTGACCATCAACTTCAAGACCAAACAGGAGCTCAGGTCGATCATCGGCAAGGTTTACTGTGTCAGAGTGGTGTACAGATCCAACATTCAAGGCTTTGGTACCTATATCAGGTTTGATGCTTAAAATTTTTATCACCTAAGACCTGTAAGCGTTCTTGTTCATTAGCTCAGAGAGAGGAATGGGAATCTTCAATTTTTCTAGTTCCCCTTCAAGGCTGAAAGGAGCAATGGTTTTGTTTAAACCATGTACTTCTGATTTATTGATAGAAACTCTATGGACAGGTGCACCTATTTGATTGGTTGATGAAAATTCTATATGACTTGTTCTCTTAAGAATTTTTGGAGTTTTTTTCGCAAGAGATTCAATGTCATTCTGCCCAGGGGCTTTCTTGTGAAGGTTTTCTGAGGCTTTCTTGGTTTCAGTAGCCTTCTTCAGAGAATTCTCATTAGTCTTCTTACTCCTCAAGTTATACTGCCTATGAACCTCCATTATAGCGTTCTCAAAGGCTTGTTGTTCTGTTTTCTCAGCTTCCTCATTTACCTTTGTTTGTGAAAAGAGAAAGATTTCATGTTCTTCCTGGGTGAGGAAAATAGATTCATGATCGTGATCATGATCACCCATTAGATTTATATGAGTATCATCAAACACCTCTATTACATCCTCCCCATCATCAACATATTTTTCTTGGAGAGGTGGTCTAATTTGTTGATCAGGTCCCCTTTGTTCTCGTTGATCTCTAGGATCTCTCTATCTAATCTGAGGTGGATTTCTTCTAAAGTTCGGGTTTATATTTTGAGGGGAAGCTTGGTTCTCCCTAGGTGGGTTCTTGTAAGTTATGGTGAGTGTCTCCATCATTTTTTCCATAGGTCTGGCAAGAGAATCTAATTTGGCATCTGATGAGGAAGTAGAAGGTTCTTCTTTGATGGTGACCCTCTTTTATGTTCTTTGCCCGACCCTTTTGGCCAAAAGATTTTCTTCTACACTGACGACACTTATTTGCATGTCTTCCAGAGTTGTTTTGTTTCATTCCCTTAATTGATATGACATGTGGGCACCAAAACCATCAGGGAACTTTATTAATGCCAAACCTTATGGTGGTTTGATTTCAATCGGGGTAGCATTGTATAGATTGTTGAAACGAGTGCAGTAATGTTGCACTGTCTCTCCTTGGTTCCTTCTAATGTTCTCATACTCTAACAGAATATGGAGAGGATTTTTCTTTACCTCCCACAAGTCAAGGAAAGTCCAATGAAAGCCAGGAATATCAGTAATGGTAGCAACACGTAAATTTTTGAACCACTTTTTCACTTCTCCAGTTAGGCTTTGTGCAAATAATCTCATCTGCACATCAGCTTCATCTACTTCCTGCAAGTCAAAGTAATTGTTCATTTTTTCAATATGTTGTTGTGCATTTAAGGGACTTCAAACTGTGGGAGTCTAGTTTGATAATCTTGGGGCATGTCATGTAAAGGAGCAACCAATACCAATAGAGCATATCTTGTCTCCATGATTGGTGGAGGAGGCTGAACAACAACCTGTGTGACAGGAGAGGAAATGCCTGAAGATATAGAGGACGAAGGGCTTGGAGGAATGGAGTGACCTAGTTTAGTTTTAGCAGAAACTACAAAAATAGTTAAAGAAGGAAGTTCGATGGACTATTGAAGATGAAGCTTGTCTAAGGCTTGACCAATATTCGCGACTAGGTCTTTGAGCTTATCAGTCTCGGGGTGAAAACGTTGATCAACTTCATCTCTAGGAGAAAGTATCTCAGGGGTCTTGGGCTGAAAAACGGTTTGGTCTAAGACCGTTTTACTGACAAAGTTGTTGGATTTTGTCCTGAAAAGACTTGTTCGAAAGGGTATTTCAGGCTCAAGGTCTGGAAGAACAACTAACTTTTATGGGATGGAAAAAGAACTTGGAAGTGGGTTGTTACTCCTCGAAATTTCTACATTATTTTTCTTCCCGAGTAGTCTTTTAGGGTTAGCTATTACTATTGCAGGCTCTAGGTCAGGATGAGATCTAGTAGAAATTCTTTTGGGAGCCAGAACTATTGATTTTATTCTTCCTTTGAAGATTTTAACTATTTATATACAAACTTTAACAACCTCTGAACATTATTTCTAGATAAAATTTAGGGTTTTCATTTCTTCTAGAAATAAAGTCGTCTTTGTTCTAGGGGAAAGAAAAGAAGGGGTGGAAAGTTTGTTCATTTCTTCCCCAGTATGGTCGCCATTTATGTTATCACTCTATAAATTCCTAGAGGTTGTTGTGAGGTAAGAAGAAATTTATCATAGGTAACCTTAACCAACTGCTTCGAAACTGGGAGCTAGCCCTACTAGTTTCAGAGAGGGATCTCTTTGTGAGTTTTAGATTTGTTTGAATTTTCAAGATTTTAGGCTAGTTAGAAAGATTATAACCGAGTTGTTTGCATTGTTTTTAAATGAAATGGTTGAATATAACTTACACTTCCATTGGGCTATGGGGTCTGTTTTAAAAAGATAGAGGTTAAAGACATCTTTTATAAGATTTGTTTTACAGGGCGAGATAGTGATAATGTTGGATTCTTTAGGAATAAAATAGTGTATTGCTAAAAAAGGTGAGATATCAGTTAAAACAAAAAAGCATTTAAGAATTTCTTTGTTATAACATTAGAGGAAAAACATTTAAACCTATAAAAGATTAAGAACATAGTACACAATGGCAAATTCTGCAACTTTAACTTCTTTTAAAGATTAGATTTAGAAAGACAATATGATAATTGAGAAGGAAAAAACATTTACGCAGACAGAGGAAACTTCACCAACAATTAACACGTAGGAATCCTGTGAAACTTCTCTTTGTATTATTGGAATCCCCTCTTGATCAAAATTACAGCGATTAGAGCTTGCTTGGGCTTAAAGATCAACAACCCTCAATACTTCTAAGTTGGAAATATTATAATAAAAGTTACAAACGACCCTGTCATTAATGATCAGAACGTGATAGAGTCTAACTCTAACTAACTGGCTAACAAGATGCAGAAATGTAGTAACTGATGATGATGTGTCGAATCTCTCATGCTGATTTCGGGGAAAACCATTGGTGAGTCATTCAGATGACTTTGACTGTGATGGACACTAAGTTGGATGAGGCTTTACTTTACTCAATCAATTCGCACATCTCACTCCATCTTTTTGTGCGTGGGATGGTAACTTTCAATAGCCGGCGGTAGACTTCATCCATCTCGGTGTACTTAACAAAAATCGGCTTGATGAGGAAGATGTACTTGATTTCATGTTGTATGTTAAGGTCATGCTGTAGAGTCTCTAAGAAATCTTTGCCCATGGTGCTACCTTGTATCCCTGAAAACTTGGACCTGTCTTTGGCCATGGTAACGATCTTTTTCTTGCAATCGGACAAAGTCATTAATTTATCATTTATGACACGTAGATCAGGAATACCCTTTTTATGGAAGGCTTCAATCTTGCTAAAAAATCTCTGAACCCCAATATCCATGTTCTGAGCTTTCTCCTCCAACTGCAGCTTTAATCCTCTCTTGGTCAACACTCTTTTGACTTCAAGGATAGTTTCTTTCCTATCTTCAACTTTTAGATCCTCAAGCTCTTCCTTGGTTTTTGAATTCAAAAACTTGATGATCTTGTTGGCTGTCGAGGGAATCTCACCCATCTCTCTTCTTATCATGTCAATGGCCTGCCTACTCTTTAACACCAGATCATGTTTCTATAACATGATTTGCACCATGGGCCACATTTCATTTATGGATTTCAAGATATCTATCCAGATATTTTCCTTAGCCTCAACTAATGTCTTTCCTGCCACTGTTTGTTTCTAGAGCTGTTGTATTTCCTTCTTGAGTTTCTCTGATACTTGTCTCTCAATATTGTATCTTGTTTGGAAATAAGACTTGAGTTCCTGTAGACTTTCAATCTCCATTTTCAGCCTATTGATCTCTATTCCCTGCAGAGTCATTTCCTCCATGGACTTTGCTAGCTCCACAGTTTTTTCCAGTGCTATCAATGGAGCTTCTAATGGAATTTATATTGTAGTGGTTGTTGGCACAACTGTTGTACTGACTTCTATGATGGGAACTGCACTCAATGGAATGACTTCCATCGGGGTCGATTGTTCCTTCTCTTTCAATAACTTTTCCAGCTCTGCCTCCATTTCCCTGAGATGTGCGTTCTGCTGCATATTAAGTTTAAGCAATTCTTCTTTCTCATTTTCTTCCTCGACTATTTCTTTATCTTGTGAATCCTCTGTTGGAGGCAATTTCAGTTGTTTTCTCCAAGATGCAATGTCAGCATTCTTTTTCTTCAGCATTTCCTCTTCTTCTTTTACATTCGAGGGATCATACCCAATCTTGAGCACCAACTCCTCTAAGGATTTTATTCTGTTTTCCTTTGCAAAAGAGGATATATTTTCCAACTTCAATTGGGTCTGAACATTTCTTAAAGACACCTGTAACTTTGTTGCTGTAGAGGAAGCATGTGCCAATGTGGAGAAAACCATTTCTCCAGTCTGTCTGTGCAAGTCCATATGGTCAGCTGGATGGACTTGTTTGGTGTCAAAAATGATAGTTGACCTCTTGTAATCAGTAATCTCTTTGGGTTGAGACACCTGTGCTTGTAGAAATTCCAGATGCATTCTTCCTTTCTCTCTGTCAAAGGTTGACAACAATCTATGTTGTGCTATGGAATTTTGCTTCCAAAACTGAGAGTAGGTTTTGTTGGTCAGCGTTTGGTTCTTCTTTTTAATTATTTCATATTTTTCAAAAATCCTTAAAGGTACAGATCCTTGTGGAGTTTGGTTGGTCATAGCTATCTCTGTCTGCTTCTTTAAAGAAGAAGTTGACACCACATGTTGTCTTCTTTCAATCACTGTGGCAGAGTAGGGATCTTCCTCACCAGACATGTGAGAAGTATGAGTGGTTTTGGGTTTCTTGCTATACACCTGAAAATCTTCTGCTGATACCTCAGTGATTGAAGGTGAATCATCCTTTCTTGGCCTTTTTTCCTTGGGTACCTATGTAGTGGTAGTCAGTGAAAAAGAGACTGAAGGAGATTCAGGTGGCTCTATATCTACCAGAGTGTTTGCTTCCCACTCTATCTGGTTCCCATACTTTTCAATTTCTGGTTTGAGGGTGTGGGAATAAGGTGAACTTTTGTTCTTGGATCTCATCTCTGCAATGATCCCACTGAGGTCATATCACTAAATAAAACTGGTGTTGAATTTCATTTCCCTCAATAATTTATTTGCCTCTTACCTAGCAGCTTGATTGTCGCAGATAAATGGTCCTATTTGCTCTTTGATCCTCATCTGTTGTTTTTTCTCAGAGACTCAAAATGGATTTCATCTGAGTTTATCATCTGACGAATATACTCCAGTGCGAATATTCGAAAAGGCACATACTTGGGCAACTTGTATGGAGCCAATTCACACCCATATACTTTGATTTATGTGTGATTCTGGTATAGAAACCAATCCCTAGTCTTTGAGAGATCCGAAAGGTGCAAAAATCTTTGGATCTCCTCGTTTATCCTTGACTCAGGTCTCCCACTAAGCATGCCTACAACTGGGTGATAAAACAACTCAATGAATTGTTTAAAAGTGAACTCAGTGGAGTTTCTCCTGAGCAGCGACGTCCATAAAGTGATTGCTTGAGGTTTTCCTTCCTTGTCCATCTTCTGCATGTGAAAGGAAAATTTGTTTGCTTGATAGAACATGAACATGTAGGCCATTATTGAAGAATACCGGAACATTCCTTCTGTAGGGAAATTTGCCAGCTGGTCGTGCAGGTTCTCAGTCAAGAAACCGTTGTAGTCGAAATGGGTGGTGACTTTCTCTTCAGCAGAGAAAATGGACAGGAAACCTAAGATAGGCTCATCCACCCATTCATCTGATAAGTAACCAAGCAAGAAACAAAGTGTGGAGATAATCTGGTTTCCCCTTTCGGAAAATAGGGAAGAATGGTAGGGAGGATTCTTTTTAGGGAATTAGGTGTCTTGAGGGAGGAAAAGCTCTAAGATTTGTGCTCTTTGGGGAAATGATAAGTTCTAATACATTTCTATCTGAATTTCAAGTGTAAGGGGAGAACGAGGTTCAGCTTTGGGTACCTGCATCATTTGATCGATGGCCTCGGGTGTAATTAGGAAAAAGGTTTCTCCAGTCGAAGAAACTATGGTTTTATGATCAGGGAGGTAGTGTGATTGGCATTTGAGAGCAAATTTGGTGAAATGATAGATCTAGGGAAAAAGATACAGGGGGAAATTTGATTGCCAGAGCCCAATTTCATCGCTCTGATCGATGAAGGTGTCTTTAAACCATGATTGTAGCTCGACAAAATCAAAATCGGACCTAATTTCTAAAATCAAGTGGTCTTTGTCTGCTAACGGGATCCGGTCGAGATCGACCGGAGGTGGGAAAACAGAATTTTCCTTCGCATTTGACTTTTTTCTTTTGGGTGCCATTGATTTCCACCGATACCTACACATTGAACACAGATTAGTAGGTGAAAAAATCTGGTTGGATGAGGTGTTGCAGAGGCGAAGGAAAATGAGTCTCTGATATGCAGGGAGTGTGAATGGACTGGGAACTGACCGAAACATTATTGAATTTGAGTGAACAGGTATCCGTTGGGCAAAAAAGGACAGGTCATATGAACAACAGGTATGTGGCCAGTCATAAATGGCCAACGGGTCATTTAGAGAGTGAGAGGGCAGGATGAAAGACGTTTGATGTGTGTCTATGGTCGACGTGTAGACTGGTGATTGAGGGGCGAACGGGAATGATATGACCTATAACGGTTAGATGGATGGGACGTGCTGACGGGGTCATGACATGGAACTTGCAGAGGGTGTTTATGGGATGTGATACCTCGGGATGGTGGTGGTGAGTTGTAAAAATGGTAGGCGGTAAATGTTTGGAGAGGGGGAGTTAGGATGCAATGAGGTGATGTCATGTTGGGATGGGGCCCGCCTAGACTTTGCTTCATTCTGCACCCCCCCACCGTTAAAGTTTGAATGGTCAGAGGGGTCCGGGATCCCTTGCTGACCGTTGATCTGGGTGAAGCTGGATCAACCGTTCATTTGGGCGCGTTCTTTAAACATCATGTTGGACCCCCCCCCCCACGCCCCCCCCACCGTTAAAGGTAGAACGGTCGAGAGGGTCCATAATCTCCTGTGGACCGTCTGATTGCACGCTGATGGGATGACCCCCATTCGAGGGGGTCTGAAATCTTTTCACATTCGTCCATTTGCGCGCTGGTGGGGGAACCATAGATCTGATTGCACCTTTTAATTACCTTTTTGGACCACCCCCCCCCCAATGGTTAAAGTTTGAACAATCGGGGGGGTCTGGACTCTTTTTTGATCTGTAGATCTAGGTGCCCACAGCTCAGTCATAGATCTAGGCCCTATCTTTAGTCTCCAGGGCGCAATTCAATATATGATGCATAACTTAGGCTTAATGACTTTTTATGGGTTTTGCGCACTGCCTGTTTTGCTTTTTATCACCATGGGGTTAGGAAAACATTTCATCATAAAAAATCATGCATTTTTCTTCGATCATCTTACATATTTTATTGAAAGAAAGTTGTCTAACCTATGTCCTAACCTACTCATTTTCACCTTTAGCTCAGCTTAGACTCTTGGACTAAGAAAATACTCTACCTAGGAGCTATTTGACCAAGATTAGACTGTTTGGTCAAATTTATTCACTAACTAACCTAATTACTTGGCTAAGGTTAGACAGTTTAGCCAAGATTATTCACTAATCCTCTTTACTTAAATTTAAAAGACTTGGCCATGTTTAAACTGTATGGATCAAGTCATTGTCATTTCATGTGGCTTTTATCCATTTTCTTTTGTTTTTTTCCCTCTTTTATTTTTCTCATTTCTTTTCTTTTCTTTTCTTTTCTTTTCTCTTTTCTCTTTTCTTTTCTTTTTTAGAATGCAACAATATCTGCAAGTCGAAAACACTAAAGGGACAAAATTGCAATCAACAGTTGATCCTATAAATTATAGGGTTATAACAAGTCCAAGAGGCCATTCTTCGTACCCTTAAAGAAAATCTGGTCATGGCTCAGAATTGCATGAAGAAACAAGCAAATCAAGGTCATTTCGAACATCAATTTTTTGAAGGGGGCCTAGAGGTTTCTTCGTCTCCAACCTTATAAGAAGACTTCACTCAAAGCTGAGCACTGCTAGAAACTTGCTCCCAAATTTTATGATCCTTATAAATTTTTCGAGTGAGTGGGGCCTGGGGCCTACCAGTTAGCTATGCCCAATCATTTTAAGCTCCATCTTATTTTTCATGTCTCATGCTTAAAGAAAGTGATTTAAACTAAGTGCCAAAAGAAAACCGGTCTCCCTGAATTGGATGAAAAAGCTTCCCTTTGGTTGCATCCACAATCCATATTGAACCAACAAGAGCGTCATCTATTTCAGTGCACCATGAAGGAACTGTTAGTTCAGTGGAAAGATAGAACTCGAGAAGATGTCACCTGGGAGTCGACCACCATTCTGCAACAATTTCCTCATCTCAAGACTTGAGGACAAGGTTGTTCTTCAAGGGGGAGAGAACGTCAGAGACCTAACCTCTGTAACCCCTCATGTAGGTAGAATAATATATTTTCCATGTAATAAAGGCCTACATTAGTTAATAAGGCCTAGGTTTCCCCCTCGAAGACACAACTGAACATTGATTTCTATTAATAAAGGTATCATTTTTTATTATGGTTCTCTACATTTTGTTGTTCCGCTGGTATTTTTCTGCATTATTTTTGTTTTTTTCTTAATATAATAGAACTGGTACCTAACAATAACAAACATGTCTTATGGAGTGATACCTTCCATAATAAGTATTTAATGGTGTTACCCTACCTTACAACTAAATGTTTAACAATGGAAAGTTAGGAAACAACTATATCTCATGTTCAATTTCCCTCTTAGGTGGTAACCCTTTAGACTCCTAGAACATTTCTCTATATTCTAACAATGGATCTTCCAATAGACATTTCTACTATTTAGTAGATCATCTAGAGATTCCTTTACCTTTATTTATTCATCTCCTAATTGATTCTCTCTTAAAAATAGTAATACAAACTTCCTACTTGAATTAATCAATTGCTTGGCTTGGTTAGCACTTACTAGAGAGGTCTTGGACTTATATTTATGTGCATTGATGATGTAAGACTTCCCATCCTTTCTTAGGCAGTATTGGTTTTCCTCCTCATGAAGATTGCATCTCTTATGTGCATGTAGGGGCTTCCAAACACTACACCACACACATTAAGTGGTACCACATCTACCTCCACTTCATCAATTTAGTAAACATGACCTCTGCATTCTTAATTACCCACCCCAGTGGATATGGGTGAGGATGGTCATGAGCTTCCAATACAAGATTGATAGCTAGATCTTTTTCAATGAGGTTTGCCTATGAATTGGAATAAAATAGAACATCCACCTTTTTCTTCTTCACATGGATCTTAATCCGGAAGAGTTTAGTCATCTCCTTCTCTTCCTTGGGATGATGATGCTACTCAGATTCACTTCCTTATACACTACAATGTAAATAATCCTTTCTTCTACATCTATGTTGCTCTCTACTTGGTCGCCTGAATCCACAACGAGCAAGTTACTCTTCTTGGCATCATTCTTGTTGTTCTTTGGATTCAAGTCCAGATATCAACAAGTTGTGCTTCCATTTTGAAAATCTCTCTTCTGACTCATCCACTAGATTGTTATCATACTCATCCACCATGGCTAGAATTTTCATACTTTTATCTTTCGTCACTTCCTAGATCTCACGACTTCCCACAAAAACCCCAAAGAAAGTTATTTTGATATCAATACGATCTATATTGTCATGGATGTTCCACTAAAATAGTTCATCACAACAAATCTTACAATTTTTTGCAATTATGGAGTTTCCATGGACACTATGGCCATTATGGCTAGTACAAGATTTTCTAATTTCTTTGTTCGGATTCAATATCCCACTTTCTAATGTTTTTCTCGACTATGGAAAAATATAAATACAATAAGAATGGAACCCCTTCCTATCCTAATACTCCAATATTTAACATGGACTGATAGACATATTGGGTTAGGTTTAGGATTTTAGCATGCATCAACTTCCAATTAATGTTAAGGTTTTGGACCCTCTATATTATTCTTGAAAGTCCACACATGACTAGCTCCACGTGCATGGATAATATGAGTTGATGTCATATCCACTAGGTGTCATCGTAGTCAAGAGGATAGGTCAACTTGTGATAGACATAACTTTTGTATATGAACTTCGATTTAGGTGATCTTCACACTATTGCAAAGTTTTGGATGTGTAGAGCATCATAGAGAGGTTAGCAATTTGCTTACAAAGTTTTCAACCAAAAAAAATGATCATTTAAGGCTTCAAATGAGCTATAAATGATTATAGACCCCATATATCCTTAAAATAAGTCTTACAAACCAATAGCTCTAATTTTTCCACATAAAATATATCAAAATAAATGACAAATTATATAATAATCTATTTCACATGAAACATCATGAGTTACTTCAATGAGTGAAACCATCTACCAAACAGATGGAAAAGTCACAAATTCCAATCATATCAGATCCCCTAAATTACTATGACAGTGAGAATGGTAGCTAAAACCTCCACCACAAAATTAAAAATAGTTTTAAACTAATTTAAAAAACATAACATCTTGATATAAATGAATACCAAGTATTGATTAATTATATATCTGAATTTCAATTTCTTTTTACAAATCTCACACATGGGTGAATGATTAAACTAGTACAGAAGTAGTTGCATGTATAAAGGCCAAAGATGTAAACATCTCTGTAACATGCCAGGGATAAAACATGGAAACAGCAGGACAATATCCAACTGTTTCCCGACAGTTTGCTGGGATGTACACATGGGGCGCCGCAAGGGCGTAAGCTAAACAGCGGACAAAATGTAGAAATTTTCGGTGTATTCAATTGATCTACATGACATGAATCATGGTTTCTCTGCACCTTCTGACGATTTTGAGGTTTTATGTTTTTCAAATCGGCCCAAAACTTCAGCAAAACCCTGCAGTGCATCATATTAATGAGAATCCGTTCAAACGAAACCAGACCAGAGAAGTACAGTACTTTCGATGAATCCTTTATGGTACTAAAAAACGTCTGACTTTTGGTGATCTATGCTCAGATCGGATGAAAAACCATAGTTAAAATTCGAAGCCATTGAAACAGTTTATTTTTATTTTTTTAACTCTACGGGTCGAATCAGAGAGCTGCGAAACCTTTGGACACAGTTCCACCATGTAATGCATACGCACTGTGCAGAAGTTATCCATAACAAAATTTTAACAGAATTCGCATCAAAATGTGTCCACTAAAGTGAGGCTATTTGTCTGTTTTTTTTCTCTCAGGTTTAGCCAGATGATAAAATTGGCCATAATAATGAAATTTGTAATTTAACAAATTTTGAAATAGTAGTTGAATTTTACAATACAATTTTCATTGGAGCAATTCCATACTAAAATTTCAATTCATTAATGGAGGGAATTACATACTACAATTGGTTTACTTAACAGATAGATTGAATTTCCTTATTTGCATCCCTCCATTCTCGGCTCGTAGTAAAGAAGTCGCTGTCTTTGGAATAAACCATAGTAGTATATGACACGACAGTTCGCTGTCGTTGGAATAAACAATAGTAGGTATTTGACACGACAGTTCTTCTGTTTTGCAATTGTCGGGGCAGGCTGTTCTTTGTCACGTCTGGCTCTTTCTTTTCCATTTTACTTTCACGGAATCCTTAAATACGTCACCAATTCCCTCATACGAAATCTGGAGAAGTTTCCGGGAGCGTTGAAGTTGCAGGATGTTCTGAGGAGTTCTCGAGCTTTACGCAACTTTCACTTGATTGAATTCTTATACGCCAGTACCGTGCTTTACTATTTAAACAATTCTTGTCTCTCTCCACAGGCGATCCTTGTCAGTTTCGTCTCCACCTCTGCAAATTAACCCTCCTCTGTTGTTTCATTTTAAGCTCGATATATATTAGTATGGCGTTGGGAATGGTGAAGTCTCTTGCAGGGTTTCTCCTGCTGTTGAATTTCTGCATGTATGTGATTGTGGCTGCTATTGCTGGATGGGCCCTGAACAAAGCCCTCGACCACACTTACTCTACCAGTAATTTTTTTCTAACCAAAACCTACATATTTTTATGAAGCGATATGCATAAAAAATTGATAGAGTTTATGCTATGGAGTGTTGAACTAATGGATTGCATATGAAAACTTGTAGGTTCTGCTGGGATTCTTCCTGTTGGGTTCTCTCCAATTTATTTTTCAATGGGGAATGAAGCGACTGGATTTGTGGTTATTTTTGCTTTGGTAGCTGCTGTTGTGGGAGGTGGTGCATGCTTATCAGGAATCCATCATCTCCGGATTTGGACTGCTGAGAGCTTGGCTTCCAGTGTTGCATCGGCCATGACAGCTTGTGCCCTCACTCTTCTGGCCATGGGTTATAAGATATAACTACTAACACATAAACACATTACAGGAATAGGATATATATGAATTCATAAGTATAGTATATATGAATTAATAATGATTTTTGCATCCATTTTATCTATAAAATGAAGATGAACTCATCTTGATTTCCACTCACAAAAACTGCAGGTTAGCATGCAAAGAGATCCATATCGGTGGCCGAAACACAAAACTGGTATGTACTAAGTACTACGTTCTTTCATCATTTCTTGTTTTCGCTCATGATGCTCAGTCATTTCATCATTCCTTCTATGTTAACCTCTGGTAACTTGTATCTGTGAGCAGAAAACGCTGGAGTCATTTCTTATTATTTTGTCTGCAACAAAGATCTTCTACATTTTACTCATTCACGTTGGATTCTTCGGAGGAAAATATTGTTCTACAAAAGTACCCACAACGTTACAACGACAGCCTAGCCTCAGAAACGAAGCAAGCCCGTGACCTCTACTGTTTAATCATATATAGTCTATAAACTGCAATATATACTAGCATCTTGTAATGTATCCAAAGATCATGAGTGGCTTGTGTTGTGTGACTAGTAAAATGCATGAGAGAGATTGGAAATTATTTCATTTTTGGAGTCTGATTCATGAAAAATCAGCTCTGAATTTGAACAACACTGTGTGGAGTTTTGTTTTCCAATACCATAGCTTTGTTTATTGATGGAAGTTTGTCTTGAATAGATTTCTGCATAACCATAAGTCATCATCATCGGCAGTGTGCAGGATTCACAAATTTTGTACATATATTTCTTTCAGTTGTGCTATTTGGGGCACTGTAATATGTAAATCTATGCTTCGGGTATTGCATGTATGTTCGATTATTAATGAAAGCTGTTCTACTTTCAATGGTACTTTTACTGTCTCCCTACTGAACTCTACATGATTGAATAATGGGTTGGAATTTTCATGATTCATTGCTCAGTTACAGCCTATAAATCTATGCTTCGGGTATTTTATGTAGTCTGATTATTATTGAAAGCTGTTCTGCCATTTTTTTTACTGTCTCTTTACTGAACTCTACATGATTGAATAATGGGTTGAAATTTTCATGATTCATTCCTCAGTTACAGCCTATCTTATCCGCATAGTGTTGCACGTATCCGATTATAGGGCAAGCCACAAAAGTCGTATTAAAAGTGCCACTGTTTTAGGTTAGGTGCGACCGTGTTAAGTTAGGTGGGAAATCGAGATTAGTATCAGAAACTTTTGTCCATTGCTAAAATAATCAAAATAATAAGAGCCACGAAAAGCATTACACGCCTTCACTATAAAACAGTTCTGAGTTGTACAGGGTTGTTTAGAGTAATTTGTGTAGGGCCTAATATGGCTTTCAATCTGACGATGATGTGCTGTGTCCGAACCGTCGCTTCATTCGTTTTCGTGTGAGTTGTATGACGGGACTGTACAGCGGCGACATTGGAGCCCTTAATCAAACACTGTTGTTAGGGCCACCAGACACAAAATGAACAAAGCAACGAAGTCAAACTGGATGGAGATTCTGGTCGATAAGAGAGGTAAATAACATGTTGTCGTGTAATAGTTTGGAAATGTTTTTGAACGTCTGTGTTAGGTTTTTGTTTTTTTTCGATATATAATAATAATAATAATTTATTTTTAAGGTCATGGTCAAGCCAGCACACTAATTTGGTGTATGAGATCTCTTTGTTTGTGGGACAAGGGACCCTCCTCTGCTCAGCTATTTGACTGGTAAAGTCTATGAAGGTATACATACCCTACCCCTCTCTGGATTTGAACCTGTAACCTCTTAAGAGGAAACACATATTCTTAACCAATATATATATATATATATATATATATATATTTTGGATATTTTCTTGAATTAGGTTAAATATTATTGGATATACAGGTTTTGAGTAGTTAAATCTATATTCCAGTGCTCTAAGAAATTGTTATGTCATTCATTTTTATAATTTAAACAATTGAAAATTGTAATTAAAATTCTGCTAAATATTATTGGATATACATATTTGAGTAGTTAAAACTGAATAAGCTCTAATAAATTTAATATGTTGTTAAAGATTCATTTCTATAACTTAAACCACTGAAAATTGTAACTTCATATAAATTTATGTTGAGAAATTTGCTAAAAAAACTTAGAACACTTACATAAAGCAGTTTTTAACGATCTATTATAGTTTATATTTATTATAGTTTATATATTTTTGGTATTAAGTTATATGGCTTTTGCTATTGGGAGCCGTATATTAAGAACAATATTTAAATATTTTACTAATTAATCATTATTTCTGAAAATATAAGGTTAGTGTTCCTATTTTATGAAAGTGTAGATGTATTTTAATTTAAGTTTCTGAATTGATAGAGAATTTAAAATATCAAAATAAATTGAAATACAAATATCTAGTGTTTAAAACATTTTAATTAAGGTGTAGATGAGAGTGGTTAAAAATTAAAAATAATTTAGATAATGTATTTTATTAAGTATTATATATTACCTTTTTTAATCCATAATAGTTTTTTAGTTTTTTTGGAGCTTTTCTAGGGTGGAAAATTATAGACTCGAAGCCATTACAACATACTCATTATGAGTTTTTTATTCATTTCATTATGAGAATCGAACCAGGGTGGGGAGGATAACAATCATTCCTCACAACCATATCTATTAACTTAAAGAGATTTAATTTTTTTATTATTATTATTTTAAGTTTCATAAATAAAAGTTGATTTGAGAGATAAAGTCAATCCAAAATAATAATTGGTACATTGTTTTTCTCTTCTTTTCAATATGAGCACTCCACCACCTATTCAAAAAACTCAGCCCACAGAGGCCCCCCAAAATCACCATAGAGATCATTTAAGATTAAATGGAATCAGTAGAAAAGAGAAGAGAAGAGAGAGATGCCAAAACCCAAATAGAGTTAGAAACATTAGAAAAAATGAGTGAAGAAAGAGACTTAAAACTCCAAATAGATGATAGATTCTTAGGGTTCAAGAGTGAATTGCAGACAATAAAGGATAGGATTCAAGAAATGGAAAAACATAAACAATCAACCCAAGAAGGAGAGGTTGAAGAAAATGAGCTAGAAGAAAAACTAACCAACAATTTGACCCTCATTAATATGGAAAACAATTTGGATATCTAACCCATCAAAGAGAAAATGAATAAGCTAATGGAACTGGACCTTGAGCTTAACAAAAGAGCCTTGAACCTCATAATTTTTGGTATAAAAGAACAACAAAGATACTCTAGCAATATTAAAAGAAGAATTAATTAATAAATTACAAATTGATACAACTTACCTCATAGAAGCAAAGAGGCTAGGAGAAATAATTCATCACAAAGATAGGTTGATCCATGTCAAAGTAAGTTTTAATGACCATAAATATAGCATACTTAGTAAATCTTCGAGCTTAAAAGGGTGAGGAATAGTTGTAATGACCATAAATATAGCATACTTAGTAAATCTTCGAGCTTAAAAGGGTGAGGAATATTTATAAATGAAGACCTCATTCTCGAAGACCAAGTTGAATTAAGGAAGTTCAAAAGGTAAAAGAAGCTAGGAAAGAAGGAAAATGGGCAATAATTAGAAATAAAAAAGTTTTTGTTAAGAATAGAGGAAATAAGGAGAAGGATAATAATAAATAAGAATTAGGGACACTCGGGATCCTTTTTTGGAAGCTTTCTATGGTGCAAAGGTCGTATGATAAGTTGGATCCCAGAGTGATATTGATATTATTTGTCTAGTTGAAACTTGGGAGCATGAGGAGTCTAAGGTCCCTAACATAGAATGATTTTCCTTGTGATCGGCATGGAACAAAAAATCCCAAGAGGGATAAGAGGCATAGCTTGTTATATTAGAAAGAACATTTCTCCTCACATTCAACTTCATAAGATTGACCCTCTCAAATAGTACATTTGGATAGAAATTCTAGACACCAATGCTAAGAAGATTTATATAGCAATTTGCTATTTTGCACCTATTAATTCTACTTTTTATAAGAAAAATAATCTAGATAACAATTGTCCCTATAATAATTTAGAACAAGATATTTATAGTTTGAAAAATGAAGGTAATATCCTCCTCCTAGGATACTTTAATGTTAGGACTACAACTAAACAAGCTACTCTTTTAAGTAATAAATCCAATCATAATCCTTTATGGCTAGATGAGGACCTTGTTTTATCTAATAGCTCCAAAAGAAGCTCTCAATACCTAATTGATAATTTGTTTGGTACTAAGTTGGTCAAGCTCTACAGCTCTCGAGCTTAATAAGTTGCAATGGAGTAATGAAGTGGTCAAACTCCAACAAGATGACTTAAATTCTTGGGATAGGTTGTAATGTTTTAGATTATGTGATATATGATATCCCCATTTCCAACAAAATAAAAAATTTTGACCTTTTAAATGACGATAAGCCTGACTCTGATCATAAATATTTAACCCTAACTCTAAACTTTTCCATGCATCGGAGCACCATGGAAGAGAATTCTCATAATCAAAGGAATTTGTGCTTTGACAAAAGTAAAGTTGACATTTTCTTAAAGGATTTAAATAATAAATTAAATCTCCTCGCTTTTAAGGACAACATTGAAGAACTCTATCATAATTTCACAACTACCCTTTCCACTTCTATTAACAAGTTCTCTTTCGAGGTGTCCTATAAAAAGAATAATAGAACGACCAACCCTTGGTATGATAAAGAATGCAAAATTGCTAGGAAATCCATTAGGGATGCTTCTAATTAGCCCTTAAAACTCAATAAGATCAATACGTACAAAGGCCTAATTAAAAGGAAAAAAATGTACTATATCAATAAAAGCCAAGAACAACTTTCACAACTATATAAGTTGGATACTAAGAAATTATGGAGCCAAACTATAAAACTCAATACTAAATAAAATAATAGGATTCCTTTAAGGGACTGGAATTCCTACCTTAAAAGTGATTACGAGTTCCCTAATGCCATGGACACCATTCCTTTTGTCCCTACAAAGGAAGAATTTTTTTCTTTAGATGGCATAGAGTTCGGGGTTAAGCGACTTGCAAATGGGAAAGCTAAGGACATTGAATGCTACCAAGATGGATTATTTAAAATCGGAGGGCCAATTCTTATCCCTCACATACACAAGCTCTTCTATTTAGCCGTCAAGCAGGGCTTCCCTAAACCCTAGGCGCAAAGCCTCATTGTTCCTATTTTTAAAAATGGGGATATAAACATTCTCTCTAATTAGAGGACCATTATGATTAGCTCGATTTTAGCCAAGCTTTATGGAATTATTTTGGAAAAGAAGATTAGGCTTTGGCTAGAAAGTCAAGGTAAAAGAGCTAAAGGCTAGGCCGGGTTTAGGAGATATCATTCAATTGTGGACCATCTTGTTACCTTTAGGATCATTGCAGAGGAGTTCTGCAATAATAAAACCAATATTTTTAATTATTTCGTTGACATTAGAAAATATTTTGACATGGTTCCTAGGAAAAACCATTGGAATAGGTTGGAAGAGATAAAAGTGTCTCTTGAGTTTAGGGTTGTTGCAATAAGAATATATGAGAACATTATTGCTAAGTTTAAAAACACCGAGGGCTTATCAAAAGAGATTAACTGCAATATCAGAGTCAAACAAGGTTGTCCCTTGTCCCCTTCCCTTTTTGGCATTTACATTGACAAGTTAGAAGATTGCTTGGAAAAAGTAGGTTGTGTCATCTCTACTCTAACAGGTATAGTCATCAATATTCTTCTTTATGCTGATGATATCATTCTTATGGAAAGGAGTCCCCATGATCTTGAAAACCAACTAAGAATCCTCAAGGATATTTTCTCCAATATGGGTATGACTATTAATACTAATAAGACTAAGGTCATGATTATTAAATCCAATACGATCCCTTATGATACCTTCATATATGACAACAACAACTTGGAGGAAGTGACTTCATACAAATATATTGGAATTGATATTCACCACAAACTCAATTGGAATTGTAGCATTGAGAAAATGATTATTGGGGGATGGAAAGCTTATTATGGGCTTGAAAACAATTGTAAATTAGTTGATCTTTAGAGTTGAAATAAGAAGGAACTCCTCTTTGAGACTCTTGTTACACCTGCTATTTTTTATGGATATGAAGTTTGGGATTGTAGTATCTCTCGTGAATCCTGGAGAAAGATAGAGCAAATACAAAATAATTTTATAACCTATAATCTCAAAGTTAAAGTAAATGTGCCCTATCCCATCCTCCTCTTAAAAACAAGCCTCTCCCCCATTGAGAGAATGGCTATGGCTAGATACCTAATGTATAATAACAAGTTAAACAATGTGGAAGACAAGAGGCTTCCTAAAATTGCTTCAAAATCAAGTCATAACCACCATCGACTCAAGCAAGGATGGAATAATGATGCCTGATCTTGGATAAACTATTGGCGAATCATGAAAGACACCATCTTCTAAAATAAAGATACTATTAAAAAAAACGTCAAATCAAAATTTAAGGAGAAAATGTGGTGTGATAAAGAGTTAGAGGAAAAAAGAAAATTAAGGTATTATAAGGATGTAATCAACCCTAATCTAGAAGATCAAAATTATCTATCTATTTTGCCAAGTGTAAAAAAAAAAATAAGCATTGTTGAGATAAGAACAAATTCTCACAAACTCCATAGTGAAACTGGATGTTGGTCAATTCCTAAAGCACCATGGGATGAAAGAGTGTGTCACTTTTGTGATACTAAGAATGTTGAAGATGAAAAGCACTTTCTCTTAGCCCATATTAGATCTCATTTTCAAAATATTTGTCACACTACCTACCTTCCTAACCTCTTAACTCAACAAAAGTATGGTGATCTTGGAAAGCTTCTTTTAATTATTTTCAAGCACACAAACAAAATTCCAAAAAATTACAAGTAATCACTTACTCTCTTAAGATCGGATAGACCAATTCGATCTTAGTGGATAATCATCATTATTATATTAATTAGATATTTTTTTTATAATATAGATTATTTTATTAAGATGATATTAATAACTATTTATGAAGATTGATTTTTTATTTATTAAATATTAAAAAAATTAATGAATGAGTGTTTTGTTTAATTTTATTTATGTTTTAAAATATTGTAAATAAATTCGATAGTTTTTTTAGTTTTTAAATGACGTTTTTCTTTTATTTTTTCATGGAAATGTTGTGTCACTTAGCATTTAGCGTGGACATGATATATCTCTTAAAACAATATGTGAAATAAAATTATAATTTTTATAAAATATATATATATATATATATATATATATATATATATATATATATATATATATAATGTTTTTGCTTTTATTCATATTATAAATATGATAGTGATACATTAAGATTAACTTTAACTTTGGTTTATCAGATATTAAGATTATATATCTTCTGTAATGTTTTAGGTTTTCATTTTTTTTTAATGATAAACAATATGTTTTAGTTTTACTATGCATAAGAGTTAATAATTTAATTTTCTACATAATGTTTTAGTTTCATAGTTTAGTTTCACGATGAATAGTATGAGAGTTAATGATTTTTATTTTTTTTTATTATTTATGTAAATAAAAAAAGCATTTTGATATTTCTTAATTTTATGAATTGTATGAGTTAATAATTTAATTTTATTATGTAGACAAAAAAGTATTATTATTTTTTTTTTCTAACTTGGATATATATATATATATATATATATATATATATATAAAACTATCAGTTTCTTCAATTTGGATGAAGGTCTCATCATGAGTTTCACTTGGGTTCCAGTGTCATCTAAATAATTCAAGCTTTGAGATTTTTATTGTTTGGAAGTTATATTAATACAATGAGTTTTTTTTACCAACTCAAAAGTCCTTTTTCTATTGGTTAGGTTTACAACAATAACTTAGATATCATAAATGTGGGTATGTGGATTTATTATATCAAGATTAGCCAAGAGTTTTTAATCTTATTGTGATGAACATGTTGCGATATATTTAAGCAATTTGTTTATAAAAATGAAAGCATATATATATATATATATATATATATATGATAAATATATATCAAATCCAGAGGGGTAGGGTATGTATACCTTTGTAGACTTTATCAATAAAATTGTTGGGTGAGGGGTTCCTTGTCCCACAAATAAAGGAATCTATACACCAAATTTGATGTGCTCGCTTGGCCATGACCTTAAAAATAAATTATTATTATTATTATTATTATATATTGTTATATTTTTCTTCATCTTAATTTAAATTTATTTTAAATAATAAAAAACTACATTCAAAAAGATTTAATACCTATTTATATATAAATATTGTTAAGTTTCTCTTTATCTTAATTTAAATCTATTTTAAATAATAAAAATTTAGATTAAAAAAAATAATAACTCTATTTATTGAGTGATAAATTTAAATTTAAAATAAATTTAATAGTTCATGTAAAAAGTGGCCTCCATTCCAAGGCTGCAAAGTAGTTAGTGTAAACTTGTATATTCAATTGATAAGAGATTTTAAGCAGTTATACAAGTGTTAGACATTCAAAATTTATTGTTGGATTGTCTAATATATTAACTTAAAGTAAAAAAACTAAAACATAAGTATTATTTTATTCAAACAAATTTAACTTCCTTCAATTCTTCGCTTAGGTTATTGCCACAGAGAAAATAGTTTGGGCTAATGTTTACGATCCCATACCTAACATTCCTTTCCAAAATTAATGTTTTTAAGAGAGAAATGGAAATGCAAAGTAAAAGAGAAAAGAATACTTATCAAGGTCTTCTACCTAATAGTTGGGTAGAGGCAATAAAAATAAAAATAAAAAATGTTTTCTTTTGATAAGATTCTATATAATAAAAACAAATTCAAATTGCATTAATTAATTAATTGATAATTATTAAGATTTTTTTTTATCCAATTTTATAACATAAGTATAGCATTTCAACATGATTTATATTATAGTCAATTTTTATTAGCATGGTTGGATTTTGAGGGTTTTATTATGTAGCGAAATAAAGGTTTGAAATTCATAGGAGTGGAGAGGAGACACTCAAAAAATCCAGCGATCTTAAGTTTTGGTGTGGTGTAGGCCGAGTGCAATCGCTCAGTGATTTTGACAACTTAGATGCTCCTAGGTTGCAGTTTCTTAGACCGCATGCTAGTCTTGCAAGTAACGAACATGCTAGCAAACAAAAAAAAAATATTCACACCATTTCTGGGGGGGAAGAGATATCTAAATTTATTGAAATGAGAAGTGTTCTATCAAAAAACTATACTTATTTGTATTTCCATTAACCCCTTCACCTGGGTTTCTCGAGTGCTAGTGTTTTTTCAAACTCTCTCAAGTCTTAAAGGATAAATACCTATAACAAATAAAGGGAGCCAAAGATGACTATAAACAAAGAGCAAGAAAGGTTATGTCAACCTTTTAGAAAGTAGAGTTTCTCAAAGAAGAGGAATTGAGAACCAAATTATTTTGTCCTATTATTTCATGGGCTAGCCAAGATAATCCTATCCATCAATCAACCTCTTATTTATAGTTATAAAATTTGGTTTAGGTCTTTTAGGATTAATATCAAGATCATACAAGTGCACATGGATTCCATTTATCACACTAAAAAACCAGTATTTGTGTCTGTGTAGAGAGAAAGAGAGAGGGACTCTTTTGAGAGTGCTCACATGTCGATATCTAGCATAGAGAGAGCAGTCACAAGTTGCTTCAAGATAAATCATAAGCACTTGTAAGGGAGGATTGTCCAAATGATTCCCAAAAAGACTCAAGCTTATAAATGTTAGAATTCACTATGGTTTTATTAGGCCAAAACTGTGTTTGAGATCATGGGTGACAGATCAAGTGTTGGGTTGTTATATTCTTTGCAATGAAAACACAATCAATCAATTGGATGGTCGAGGTGCATTGGCTACATGAATGTTCGATTTGATGGATAAGTCAAGTCTATGGTTGGGTCAAGTCGGAGGTCAGGTTGACAGCTCAAGACGACTGGAGGTCGAAAGAAGTTCAAGTGGTATTCAATTGGAGGTTAACTAAAGGTTAATTGGTAGCCAACTGAAAGAGTTGACTAAAGGTCGATTGGGTAGTTGATTATAATAGAATCATGAGATTTGTGGGATTGAAGAAAATCATCTCCATGTATCTATAACCATTTTTGGGTGCATGAATTAGGGTTTTGCATGCAACAAAGCCTATAAATATGGCATCATGTAATATTGTAGGAGGTTATTGTTATTCTTAGTGATTTGAAGCTCTTGGATGAGAAGTATGTAACAATCATGTAGATGTAAGTCGAATTGGATACATGGTTGTTCTTGTGTAAAATACAAAGAGAAGGATGACAATTGTGTCTTAGGTGTAGACCAAGGTTATTCATGTAACTCTTTATTCTATAAATGAATAAGACAAAAAGGACTAGGACTCACTCAAGGAATGTTGGTTTTCCTGGTTAAGGGTTTCCAGAGAAAATCTATGTGTACTCTATGATTGTCATTGATTATTTCTATTTAATTATGTCTTATGTTTCTTGGTTGGTTTAGTGTGAGTGTTATTTTCTATGAAAGTGGTATCATATATCATTTTGTTTCTCTATACAATTTGTATCAGAGCAAGGTAAAGTAGATCTTGGATCTGGACTAAACTTAGGTCCAGTGAGAGTTGTAAGGAAGTAATATTTAATTTGTGCTTAAAAGAATGGAAAGTAGTTCAAGGATAGAGATCGAAAGATTTAATGGCCAAATTTTTGAGTTGTTAATGCTTAAAATGGAATATCTCCTTGTAGATCAAGAACAATGGGTAGTTGTGAGTCCCAAAACAATTTCAATGTGTATGTTGAAGGAAGAATGGAGGAAACTTGAAAGAAGGGTAACGAGCTCAATCTGACTTTGTCCTGAAGATTTGGTATTGATGAATATCTCACGTGAAGACACTGTAAATAAACCATGGGACAAGTTGGAAAGCTTGTACCAGTCAAAATACCTCGTAAAGAAGTTGTTTCGCCAAAAGAAATTCTATATTCTAAGGATGAGTGATGGTAGTTCAATAACAAAGAAATTGAATGCATTTGACACTATGATAAGTTGGTTATTGTTCTTGAATATTAAAATCACTGAGCAGGAGAAATGTATTAATATGTTGTGTTCTTTTCCAAATTCATGAGATAATACAGTTGTGGCTATTAGGAGTAATGGAACCACATTAATGCTTGAAGAGATTGTTATATCTCTAATATAAGAGGAAATGAGGTAGAAGAACATGGAAGGATTGACCAAGGATTATTTTATGGTGCGAGCTAGATCAATTGACAGAGGTAAAGGAAAATTCTTCAGTAAACAATCTAATTCGAAGGGTATGTCTAAATATATGGTTCTATTATACCCCTAAATTGCACCATACATGCTTACCTGGAATCAGGTCATATCAGATCCCTTCTTTGCCAAAGCATTATTGAACAATTCTTTAAAAATCCTCTTTTACAAAGGCCCATGCGCCCTACTCTATTACTGCATGCGTGTACACGTTAGCTGACCTCAAACAACCCGTGTGGACCGAAAAAAGCACGAAAAAAAGAAAGTTGTCGATGAAATACACAACTCTGGGTGATTTAACTGAAACTCCCATCCATGCATGGCTGAGGGTTCGTCCAAATACCTAGCTTCTTCTAATCTAAAAAAGAAGGGCTAGGGGTCCCATTTGGAAGAAGAAAAAATATAGTAAAGAAACTCTACCCATTTACACATTCCCATTGTCCCAACCTTTTAGCCTTCCTTGTGCCAGAAGAGATACAAAGAAAAGACGTTGGAGGACATTTGAAGAGGAGCCCAGGATCAGGTTCGTGGAGCAGTGGTCGGTCTCAATTTTTTGTAAGTTGATTCATTCAAAGTAATAAAGAAAATGCTTTTCCCATCCCAATTCATGAGTTATTCATAATTTGTTAAGTACATATTTGAATTTCTAACCTGTTAGTCTATAGGTAAGATGCATATGTAGTTGTTGCTTGTCTTGTATGTAGGTCATCATTGGAAATGATAACTACGAACAAGTGATCAAGTGCGACAAGGGATCGACATCAAACGCCTGGAATGAGGTAGGTTGAGCTAGCCATGTTTTACTGAAAAGAAATAGGATTTAAGTCTGGGGACGAAGGTAGAAAGTAGTTTTTCTCTTGGTCATATCTGCATGCAAAGCATAACCCTATTTGCTAGTCCATAAGGAGATTTCCCTCACAACAAAATTGGTGACCATACTGGGGATGTCTCTAGGGTTCTTGGAAATTTAATTTTTTGGGTAGCTTTTAGAAAAAGACTGGTATTTGTTGCTGTTTTTTTTTTAAGTTTCTGTAAAGTCTAAGCTAGCAGAGAGTCTAGTTTTCCATACCAGCTTCCTCTGATTTGCTTGACTATGTTTTTTCGGGATCCACAGAGGTACACACGGCCTGCATAAGGTCTGCACACGTGTACCCATGCCCTACTCTCTTACATCCCACGTGTGAACGCTAGATGAAGAAGTAGCAGTAGCGTGTAGAGACTAGAGAGTTTTTGAGGTAGTCACCCTCTTCCCTATCAGAGTTAGACATTCTCAGGGGTTTTCTGGAATTTTGTCTCAGTCTTGGTTGTTTGCAGTCTTATCTCAAATTTTTTTTCGCTATGATTTTTACCTTTCTTGGTTTGTTTATTTATTTTTTCTGTTAAAAAGAGTGTCCAAGCCTTCTGGAGATCCTGGTTATCAATATTAGTGGTCTCTTCCTGGTCTAGGTTGTCTGTTTTTGTTTTTTCTGAGAGTTTAGATATACACGCGGCCTGTACAAGGTCAACCCACATGTACACACCCTCTGGATCTATACAACTCACATTCACACGCTTGTTGTTGGGTTATCTGTAGCGTGCTTTGGCAGGATAGTTTTTATTGGGGGTAAGGTAGTCATCCCTTCCCTTGATGAGAGTTATACCTCTCAGGTATTTGAATCTCTATCTTAGAAATCAGTAATTTAGGATTATTCTTAGCCTTAGCTTGCTTTTTCTCATTTTAAAAAGCTGTCATCAAAAAAAATTTCTTTTTTAGTGTTTTTAGGCAAGTGTGAGGGTCATTTTTTTTTTAAATTGCTAGTGTGTGATTTTTTGACGTGATTCTTCGTGATTTGCGATTAGGCCAGAATTTTTTTTTCTTTGTTTTTTCTTGTTAGTATTTTTCCCTTTTGCTTTATCAAGCATTTAAATAAAAAAAAAAATCTCTTTTCATTTTCTTGTTTGGTTGAAGAGTGTGTTTCTGCATTATTAGCCAGGGAAAAGTCGTTTATTTCATAAGATTTTGCAATTTACTTAGATCATAAGTAGCTTGTAGTCAAGTGAAATTTATTTTGAGTTTGTTGTCCAAAATCTTAGAAAATTAAAAAAAAAAATTTAAAAAAAAAAACAAAAAAAACAACAACAATATTTTGAAAAGTTGAAATTTTGCATTAAGTAAAAGTTTTTGTTTCCATCTTATTTTCATTTTTGGCTTTCATATTTTACACATCATCAATTTCAATTTCATACCCCTTGAAATAAGACAAAGCCATAAAATTAACGCTAAATCTAAAACTTACTAGACTTTTATGTTTGTAAGGTTCACCAACTAGTTCAGGATTAGGGCCTTGGATTAGGTTGGAGAGGAAACTCTTCAAGGCCTTTTAAAATCAAACATTAGATTATGAGTTAGGGAGTGTCTAAGTCCAGTATCGTGAAAGTTATTCAGGACCCCCCTCTAACACAGGGGATAAACACAAGGTCGCATGCAGAAATGTAGTGAAGATAACCCCTCCAAAGTTGGACCAATCGTAGTGGAGAACACATATAGAGGGCTTGTTTTGGGATTTCATCGATTGCATTTGCCACAGGGATTCGTGGGTCTTGAATCCATTCGAGGTCCTCAATTTTCTTCCAGACCACTTGCTTTCTATACCCTTGACAATTTTCAGGCTCACCACCCTACTCATTGTGGTCTACCTGACTTTCAACTGTACCCACCTAGTGACTATTCGTGCGCTGGCAACCTAGTTTCTTATCTTTTCTAGGGACATACACAGGCGACTGCAGGGGTATACTGCGGTACCTAGGACAAACATCGAGCCATTCTTTGCAGATTATATCCAAAGGGTGCTTCCATGTTTGAGATGCACTTGCACTGGTAAGTTGCTCTAGTGTTGGTTGTTGTAATTGTTCTTCCAATTAATTTAGTGTTTGTCTATATTATCTTCTAGGGACTTTTTTTTTAGTGTGTGTTAATTTTGAACGTTTAGACTACCCTAGAGTGTCTTTGATCTTCTCACACAGTGGAGGATCACGAGCTCCGTCGATCAGGAAGGCTTCTTAGCCTACTGTTAGTTACACTGGAGCCACCCCCGCCACCATTAAGGCAAAAGCTAAACCAACAAGGGTCTTTTGAAGCGACCGGGTGACAAGAAATTGTGCCCGACCAACACCCGAAGGAATCAACCATTTTGGACCTTGAATCAAACGCTCTTGGCCCAGTTGAAACCCCAACAAGTAAGTTCTTGGCACCTTTCATCGTACCAATTCAATTTTACGAGCGCCAGACAGTGTTGCACATGGCAATGGAAACAAACACTGTTATTTCTTGTGGGAATTCTTCAATTCCCTCTACGGTCGCCACCACAAGAGAGTCTTCGCCTCCTAACCCACCGTCATCAGTCTGAGCCACCATGGTCTTGACCGCTTCTACATCGCACAGTGGTCCGATCCTATCTTTGGCGGTGGCCACAACCCCTTTCACACCAAGTGCGACAGTCCCTCCGTTCTCATACGGGATGCCTAGTTCGGCTACAAGTCTTGTACTTTCTTACTCCACTTTACATACTTTAGCTCTGAGGGCAGGGAGCTCTAGTGCTCCTCTACAAGGTCACATGAGGGGAACTCCTGCTCCTTTTAACGCTTTCCCTTACGAAAGAGGTCATATCCCTCCTTCATCCCCTTCACTCGGTGGCTCGCATCAACAATCCGTCGGGAAAACTACACACCATAGTTTGTTTGGAGCGGAGAGTCAAGGACCACCTTCACATAGTATTCTAGTAGGTTCGACACCATTTTCTTTGGCCAGAATGTTTGGTAACAATGCCTTCTCATCAGTCGCTTTCCTGACTAGGGGCAATCCCAGTTTTGGACAATCTACTCCTATGCAAGGTACTATTCCTACATAGGGGGCAAACCTAAGAACTTCTTCCGCAGCAGGGCCTTGGAATTCTTGGCAAGGATCTGTTCCCTCGTCCGGAATGCCAATCTGGGGTAATTCTTTACAAAATCAATGGAACCCCGGACAAACTACTATGCTTATCCCCACGAGACTGACATGGGGCAACCCTTCCCAGAGTCCTTCGAATATAATGCATGCCCAACCATCTTTGTCCTATTTGGGAAATCATCCAATGATGTGTCCACATATGAAAAATCCACACGCTGGCTAGGGCCATGGTTTCTACCAAAATCCAGGCCAGCAGCCAAACTTTTCTTGGAAACCTGGTGCCATTCAAACTCCAGGCCCCTTTTTCCCAGGTTATCACCAACAACCCAAACTACCCTTCCTGGTGACTTTGCACTTGCCTGATTTGACAAGGTTGTTGAATGACCCCATTTGTCACGATCCGCGTTGGCCTCATATGCTGACGAAGTTTCCTTGGGACATTCCAAAGTTCGAAGCTAAGCCTAACAAAGATCCAGGAGATCATGTGACTACCTTTCATCTTTTGTGCTCATCTAACTCATTGAAAGATGACTCTGTACAGTTGCGATTGTTTCAACGTACTCTCATTGGGAGTGACGCAAAATGGTACATTGAGCTCGATCGCTCAAGATACTCTTCCTTTAGTGAGTTGGCAATGGATTTCCTAAACCATTTTCAGTTACATGTGATATACGACGTTGGCATAGAGCTGCTGGCCAATTTCGAGCAGACGACAACGGACCATATCTCTAATCACATCCGAGAATGGAGACGCTGGAAGAGTCTCATTAAGGTTCCAGTCCCACCAGCATTCCTGCTTGAGTGGTTCATTAAGTCTTTGGTCCCGCAATTATCCAAAGACGTCGCAACATTAGATGTATTCTCCTAAGAAGACACCATCATGAGAGCTCAACAATTTGAGCTCATATATTTTCAGTCTAGTTTATTATACAACATCTTTCCAGATGCGCCATGCTCAATACCGGATAAACTAGATAAAGTGTCGGACCACATGTCGATGGTATTGTTGGTTCATCACAAACAAATCTCGTTGAGCAATTGACGAAGCAGTTGCAACAGTTATCTATACAACACATAGAGGCTAGCCAAGCCACTACTTTGGCTACTCCTCCTACCAAAACGTCGGAAGTACACAAAGTGAAGTTGACTAACCCAAAGGCCACCCAACAACCTGAAGGAAAGAATAAACAATGAAAGAAGGGTAAGGGAGATAAAAAACCCACCAATAATGCTAGTGGGGACAACACTGAGAAACGAAAGGTGAGGTATCCATGCAACTTGTGCGCGGAAGACCACCCGACCCATCTATGTCCTCGACTTGTAGAAGCCTAAAAGTTTGTGACGCATCAATATCCTGTTATGTTAACCAACCCATTTCAACATGGAAAAAATCTAACCCAAGCCTCTGCAAGCACATAAGGGGGCAACCAAGAATCCTGTTTTCCTCCGAACAACCCTACATCCACGAATGTATATATGGTTACGGGTGATGCTTTTATATCGACTAGAGCGCACAACTATAGTAAACCAAGCACTTATGAGAAGGGTAAAGAAGCTAACCTCCCATCGCTTCCTCTACAGATTGAGAAGACGTTGGGAGAAACAATGACATGCATTCCCAAAGGTTCATTTAAAAAATCTTCTCATAACCCAAAAGCAAGGGCTGCCCAGAACTACTCTGTGGTGGAGGATTTATCACAAACCCCTTGTGCAATGTCCGCTTTGGAGGTCCTCCAAAGCTTCCCTTCCCAAAGGAAATCCTTGTTAACCGCTTTAGGATCTACCGAGACTTGTAATCTGAGTACAATCATGCTGGATACAACTGACTTAAAACCTCGTCTACCTTACCATGTAGCGTTTCAGATAGTAGTGGCTTATTCCACGAAAAGTTTTACTCAGAATATCTTCTGCATGGTGGTTGATGAGGGTGCCTCGACATGCGTTATGTCATTGTCATGTTGGAAGGTCATCGACCAGTCTGTTTTGTCTCCATCACCCACTCTCCTCACCTCTTTCGACGGTCGTTCGTTCCGACCACATGGTATCGTTCCTTCTTTCCCCATGCAGTTAGGAGGGAAGACCATGTGTGTCAAAGTAGAGGTAGTCGATGATCCCCTTGACTATAACCTCTTGTTAGGAAGGATTTGGACTTATTCCATGCAAGTTGTGGTTGCTACATTTTTCCAGGTCTTGTTGTTTCCACATGAGGGCCGGATAGTGACCATCGACCAATTGTCCTTCTCCAGACCTGACCCTACTTTGCGAGCATCCACGGTCCCGATGATTGATAATCCTCAACTAGGTATCGTCAACGTAGGGGTTGGTTTGTGCCCATATTTGATGGGTACCTTCGATTACCTTCCCCCTCAAGGCGATATCAAGTTTATATCCAATCACCATAACATTGGTATTTTTCAAGTTTCGTCATTCCGCATGACTTACTTCGATGATCCGTGGACACTTCCTTCCCCATCAGCCATGATGGATGGGACAGGGAATCCGGGTATGTCCATGCCTTTGTCCATAGCTAAAGTATCATACTCCTTAGTCCAGCAAAATTTAGCCCACACTGATCCAGCTCCTGCACAAGAGTTAGATCCTCTTCTTGAGCCTATTTGGGCTCAGGGTTCTCTCGCTCACACTGATTCATTAGACTTAGTATTGCCCTCTGATGAAGCAATAATTGAAGAAATGACTAGTCCAGATAAACCCTGGGAAGATCTTCATCATAGATCATACTTCCTCCCAGAGTTAAGCCAAATTGAAGCGGGAGAATTCACCATGACTATGACGGGAGATCGGTCTTGTCCTATTAACCCCTTAGCTACACATGAGGTTTATGCTGAGGGTAATATTGCAACTATAACTGACACCTTACCAATCAATATCTCCCAAAACCCTGGCATCGTGGAGAATGTCTTCGTCGGAGCGGACTGCTCCCTTGAAGAGATTCAAATATACACAGATCTTTTCAAATAATTCCGCGACGTTTTTGCCTGGTATTACGAGGAAATGCCAGGCATCAATCCAAAAATAGTTGAACACGAAATCACAACGTATCCTGATGCCAAGATGGTTCTGCAGAAGCTTCATCCAGTTAATCCTAAGAAAGGAGAAGCCATTAAGGTTGAGGTTGAGAAATTCCTAAAAGCAGGGTTTATATATCCTATTCATTTGACCCAATGGGTGTCAAACCCCGTGCCGGTCAGTAAAAAACAAGGCATGATTCGTGTATGTACTGAATTTCATGATTTGAATAAGGCATGTCCCAAAGATAATTTTCCCACACCATTCATCGACCAGATCATTGATGAATGTGTAGGTTGCGAAGCCTTTTCTTTCATGGATTGTTTTTTGGTATATAACTAAATTAAAATCAAACCCGAAGACCAACACAAAATGACATTCATCTGCCCGTGGGGTACATTCGCATATCGTAAAATGCCTTTTGGTCTCAAAAATGTTGGAGCCACCTTTCAGCGGACCATGTCTTTTGCTTTTCATGATCTCAAGCATATAGTCGAAGCTTATCTAGATGATTTAGCATTGTGATCTCGCAAGAGAAAGGATCATCCCACACACCTCTGACTTATCTTCAAACATTGTCACTACTTTTGGATTCGGCTAAATGTAAACAAGTGAAGCTTCTGCGTAATGTCAGGATGATTGTTAGGTTTCATAGTGTCAACAATAGGGATCATGGTCGATCCTCTAAAGGTTGAGGAAATAATTCAGTTGCCCCCCCCCACGCACAACCCTTTAACTTCAGAGTCTACAAGGCAAGGTGAACTTTTTACAACGCTTCATCGCCAACTATGCTGAAATCACCAAGGTATTTATGTGCTTACTGAAGAAAGACGTTCCCTTTTACTGGGATGATGCGGCTCAACGCTCTTTCGATGCATTGAAACATGCCCTCACAACTACACCTCTGCTCTGGCCACCTAACTATAACAAAGATTTCTTATTATATTTGGCTGCAACAGAGTCAACTATTGGCATGGTTTTAGTTTATGAAGATGACTTGTTCTCATAATACGTGATCTATTAATTGATCCAAGGCCTCGTAGGACTGAAACTTATTTATTCTCATATCGAAAAAATTGCATTGGCAACAATTCATGCTGTTCAACGATTCCGTCATTATGTTCTATTTCGCAAGACCACCATCATTGCTGTTGTGAATCCATTCCAGTACATGTTGACATGACGGGTAATAGGCAGAAAAATCAGTAGATGGATAGTCATCCTCCAAGAGTTTGACTTATACTTCGTTTTAGCAAAGTCCAAAAAGTCACTCGTCTTCACAGAACTCATTTCGGAATTTCCGGTTGAGTCAGGTGACATTGTGCCTAAAGAATTGCCTATTCGGGGAGATATGTTTTTGATCACATCTTCAGATCCCAGGTATGGAGATATACTTATCTATCTCCAGACTTTGAAGTGCCCCACCACTGCTTCTCACGATGAGCGTCGCCGTATATGCCATCAGGCTAAGAATTATCTCATCATCGAAGATACATTGTATCAGAGAGGTGTAGACTGCATCGTACGTCAATGTCTCACTCATGAAGAAGCAATTATCGTGCTTAACGATTTCCATACCGGAGCTTGTGGCGATCATTTTTCGAGGTTGGAAACAGCCCAAAAGATTCTAAGAGAAGGTTACTTTTGGCCGAGACTTATCAAAGATTGTATCGAATCGATCAAGAAGTGCCATTCATGCCAAATCTTCTCTCGAAAGATGAGGGGCGCATCTCGCTCCCATGTTTCTTGTCATCACAGTTGATCCCTTCACTAAGTGGGGGATTGATTACACTACTTGAAACCCTCCTTCAGCAAGGGGGCACCACTATATCATCATAATTGTAGACTACTTCACAAAGTGGGTTGAAGCTATGCCAATGTTTAAAGATGATGGAGAGACTGCAACTCTCTTTTTATTCAACCAAATCATAGCAAGGTTCGGTGTCCCAAGAGAGATTGTCACTGACCATGGAAGTCACTTTCAGAACTAGATGATGAATGAATTAACATCCAAGATTTGGGTTATGGCAAGAACATTCATCACCCTACTACCCCCAAGCCAATGGGTAGGTGAAAGTTGTAAACAAAACTCTTAAGACTATTCTACAACGAACTATCAACTCAACCAAGTCAAATTGGAATTTGATGTTATACTTGGCATTATGGGCCTACCAAACATATGTTAATACTGCAACTAGATTCTCACCTTTTCAACTCATTTACGGGCTGGAGGCAGTCTTGCCCATCGAATGTCAGATCCCATCTCTAAAGTTGGTAGTACAATTATTGCCAGACACTTCTCCACTTGAAGAACGGTTAGTATACCTTGAGCAGCTCAATGAGCAACATCGTGATGTCGCCCTGGCCAATGAGGCTCACAAACATAAGGTCAAGTGTTAGTATGATAGGTCTGTTCGTCCTCGGGTTTTTTCTAAAGGTGACCTTGTCCTAGTCTACGACCAAGATAAGGACCCCCTGGGGGTAGAAAAATTCAAATCCATGTGGTTCGGACCTTTCATCATAAAAGAGGTTTTAAAAATGGAGCTTATCTTCTGGTTGATTTTGAAGGGAATGCTTTGGCGGAGCCTAAAAATGGGCTCTACCTCAAGAAGTATTACGCATAGGCAGGTCACTGCGGGTAATTTTTTGTAACATATGTATAGTCTTTGAACTATTACTTTTTAGTTTCTTTTAGTGTTATGAACATTTCATTGATATCCTCTTTCGTCACTGTGGCAGATGTCAAGTGATTCTAAAGTGTTCATTGGGTATGCAGACAGGGCTAGTCGGCACACTTGGAGGCTTGACTCCACTGCTTGGATAATCTTTACACCTCAAGGTCAGTTATTATCTTCCGAAGGGATATGCTTAGGTGACACCACAAATAATGTTGCCTAGTATAGCGCAGTTATTGAGTTACTTCGTGACTCTTTGTCATTAGGTATCTCTCATCTATGGGTCTATCTCGACACTCAATTGGTTGTGTCTCAGTTAAACAGAGTGTACCAGGTTCATGATCCAACTTTACACCAACGATTCCTTAGGGTACATCTCTTAGAATGAAACTCTTATTATATTACATATTTTCATGTTCCTAGGAGGTTAAATCAAGTTACAGATACTCTAGCTAATCAAATTTTAGATTGGCATCTTGCAAAAATATGAAAAAATGTTGACATAAGCATGTAAATACATTCTTTCACACATATGAAAGAACGTTGACATAAACATGTAAATACATTTTTGCACACATGATCCATAAGACACGAAATACCAAAAGCACATATATAATATCATAAAGTAACCAAAGTACATAGATGGATGCAAGCGCCTCAAAAATAGGGCCGATAACGAGTCACAAGGCTTATGCCCTCAAACAAATATACAAGTAGTGCTCGTGGCACATCAAAATGTCTAGCTAAAGTCAGGGCCTGTGGGCCCTGTTATACTGGTCTACAACATTGGCTAAACGTCGAAACAACCAAACCCATGTTCGTGGTGCCCCCACTACATGAGGCTGCATAGACAGTGGCAGGTCCTCAATCTCTGCCATTGGGACTGTGTGAGTGAGCGCAGTGAAGTTATGCTCAACTCGTCTCAACACCCTCTCAGCCTCCTCAGCTCGAAGATCTCCTACTACTGATGGTCCCCCGGCGACGGCAGGTGTGGCCCCTGGCCGAGGACAATTCATGTTCTTCGCATAGTCAACAGGTCGCACTGGTCCCACATATGCACACAATGAACACATATCCATCAAATACTCTAGCATAACAAAAAAATGATATATATAACAAAACAACATAAAAATTCCATATACAACAAAAAAAACTACAAAGGTGGAGACTTACCCATCTCCCCTCGTGATTCACTAGGAGGTACTGGTATCTCTGAGTCTCTCAAAAAGTCAATCTCGACATAGGGGTACTCCTCTATAACCAGGATCTGTAGTGACAGCCATGCAAAAAATTCATCATAGAAGGACTCATTTGTCCTTCCACCACCCTGTCACGGAAATAGTACCGCCCATCTACATACAGCAGGAAGAGAGGCTTGGTGTCCTCGTACCACTACTCGAGGACTAAAACTCATAACTCTCTCAAAAAAGAACAAACACAGAATCGTCCCGAACCCGAAGTTCCTATGTGTCCGCAAATGGCAATCTGTCAATTTCCTCTTCATGCACTCAAGCAAAGTGGTACTCCAATAAAAAACTTGTGCATTTAATCACTGGACAACACAGTTCATATGTGCATGGGACACCTAATGTAGAGCCGCAGAACCAGTAATTCGCCCAATAATAAATACTATCGCCTGTAGAGATAGGTTAGTGATCTTTCTTATAGGCAACTGCGTGTTCACGTGGTCCATATCAACTACACAGTATAGACCTATCAGTTTTGCTATGTTATGCGGCCCTACAGTAAAAGTCTGAAAATTGACTGGTTACCCTCTCCTAGAGAGGCCAATCAAAAAGTAAATTTCCTCGACCGTGGGCACCAGTGACTGCCCCTCTAAAATGAATGCCTCTGCATCTGGATGCCAATAGTCAACCAAGGCATTCAGTAGCCTAGGTTGTGCCTGCATGAAAGGACATAGAAAAAACTTGAGTAACCCACACTGCATCAATGTAGCCACAACATTAGGGTCTTCCCCAACCAACTCATTCACCTCTTCGTGCTCTCTTTCTCTCCAATGGACATACATCTTGCAAAACAAAAAGGTTCAGGAGAGTTAAACCCTTTCTCTTTGTGTCTTTAGCATTCAATAAGGGGGCCCACGTGTGCTGTATTGGTGACAGTGATGTGTACACGCGGATAGTGTTTACTCTTCCCAAATGTACATGCGGCCTGTCCTAAGACAACCCGCGTGGACCTAGGGCTGATCTCTTAAAGGTCGACGCCCCCCCTAAAAAATGAAACCCAATGCATAAATAAAGACATAAAATGCAAGATAAGGGAGTTTGTACTTACTTGGTCCATAAAGAAGTTCATTTCGTCCACTGTAGCTCCCGGAAGAACCACTTTAATCAAAGGGGGTCTTTTGGCTCTAGAGTCAATTTCCAAATCAACAATGGCGATAATGAGCTGCCAACCTCTATTTATAGACTTTTTGGCTTCTTTATGTCACTTTTTTGGGCCTCCCTTATCATTTTCTTTATACCAAAATCCATTTAGTGTGATTCAAGAGTTGCATAGGAGGGATTTGATTGGGTATTGGGACCGTTTTTTTGAGTTTTGAGTATTTTTCGACGGTCCGTGGAAATGTTTTTCGACGATCAACTTGAACATATAGGTTAGGCTTCTACCCTGATTTTTGTATCTCGTTGTCTTTTCCATTACCATAGGATCGATCCCATCAGGTTGTGACATAGAACCATCATCTTTTCTTTAGAAGTGTCGCAACTTGGTGGTAGAGTTTACCGGAACATGAATGCCCTAGGTAGATCTTGGTTGCATTATGGTATTCATGCTGCCCCTAAAAACACTGTAGGCTCGGGAGTCCTTGTAGTTTTTCCTGAATACGAGTTTGAGCCTCATTTGCATGATTCTTCTTCACTCTTGACCTCACCCTTAGGACTCCCAAAAAATAACGAGTCTTCTTTCAAGCCCTTTTCAAAACCTCTAAATATGAAAATATTGTCGAGCGATCTTGTGGCCTTTCACGCTCGTTAAACTAAAATTTAAAGTCACGTCTGTTCGACGGTAGTTTACCCCTTTTTTGGTTCAGACGGTCAACTGTACGAACAAAGGTATACTCTATGGAACTTCAACTCTATAGAAGAGTACTCTCAGGTATAATTTCATCCCTTTTTCAAGCTTGAGGGACTAAAATTATGAAGAAGGAACCCCCACGGAGTCCATAGTTAAGCTCTTTTCAGACTCCCTAAAATTGAAAAGACCGTCGAGTGACCTTATTATTTCACACTTGTTAAACTGGTCCAGAAGAACATTCTTGATGGAGTCCATAGTTAAGCTTTTTTCAGACTCCTTAAAAATGAAAAAATGGCCAAGTTATCTTGTCCTTGTCACACTCATTAAAATGGTTTTGAATAGACGTCTTGTCGGTGCTAGTTTAACCCTTTTTCAAACTGACTAGACTATCTTCGAAAATGGTACCCCGACGGAGTCTCCTTTTATGTTTTTTCAGACTCTCTAGATATGAAAACCATCGAGCTTACCTTCTCTAGGCTCATTAAACTTACATTGAAGGACGTTACCATTGTGTGTTTTGTTAACCGGGTTTTCATACCTTATATACCAGCCTGGTAACGGTTCTCTTCTGCGTTTTAACACACTTGGCCCCCCGAGGATTTTTCCCGAGTATAATTATATTAGAACATCAGTCTTGTCCTTGTGCCTTGAACTTTTATGTTTGCAATACTCATTCATCCATTATAACATAACATTCCTTTATTCTTTTTCCCACAATTATTAAAAAAAGGACAAAAAAAATCTAATATACCCCAAAAAGAGGAAGGGAAAAGTATTTTCTTTATTGGCAGCATAATGAGTCGCCCTTGGATGAAGCACATATGTCTATTTGTTCATCAAACTATGGGATGTTGTATGACCTTAGAAATATTTTCTCACTATATAGAGTTGTGTCCTCCACCGTTTGGTTATCCTTCCAAACATATGGAGAGTTTGTGTTGCCTCCTGCTTCGTAGACTTATGATTAATGCCATGATGCCTGAGTCTCATCATTTTTCGTGCTATTATCCAAGGGAATTTTTTCACCAATCTTGTGTTAGCCCCTCTACAATTTGTCTTTTTCCCTCATACCCGACCATCCTGAATCTCCAATCAAGTCCTTGTTCGAAATCAATGAAGCCTTCAGTCTGATCATCAAGTCCATGACCAACGAGCCGTCGAAGACCTCTGGGTAGTGCAGTCGTACACTCATATTACACTCCTACCTAAGTTTTGAATATTTTGAGGTTGTTGCTCGAGCTCTGAAGATCTCATCTCCATCCATCCGAACGTATCAGCTTCAAGAAGATGGATACTCTATATGTATATTTTTTTGATTTCGAGATGTAGCTCCGTTGTGTATTGTTCGTGGCTACTCTTTATATAATTGTATGACATGGATCTACAATGTATTTGATTGGTAGCCATGATTCTATTTTATCCCGAGCATGGGCATGCCCTCCTTGGTGAGACATTTGTTATTTTGTAGACGGTGCCTCCCGGTTCCTGATCCTTGGGCTCAATCATTTGGCACATCAGTAAAGATTGGTAATGTATTTCGGCCATCAGATGCTCTTCTAACCTCACACATTAGGGGGCATCTGTTATAACCCTAAATTGTACCATACATGCTTCCCTGGCATCAGGCCATCTCAGATCCCTTCTTTTCCAAAGCACTATTGAACAACTCTTTAAAAATCCTCTTTTACAAAGGCCCACACAGTCTACTCCATTACTGCATGTGTGTACACGCTAGCTAACCTCAAACAACCCGTGTGGACCGACAAAAGAACGAAAAAAGGAAAGTTTCTGATGGAACACATAGCTTTTGGTGAGTTAACTGAAACTCCTGACCATGCATGGTCGAGGGTTCATCCAAATACCTAGCTTCTTCTAACCTATAAAAGAAGGGCTAGGGGTCCCATTTGGAAGAAGAAAAAATATAGCAAACAAATTCTGCCCATTCGCATATTCCCATTGTCCCAACCCTTTAGAATTCCTTGTGCCAGAAGAGATACAAAGAAAAGATGTTGGAAGACAGTTGAAGAGGAGCCCAGGATCAGGTTCGCGGAGCGGTGGCCGGTCTCAATTTTTTGTAAGTTGATTCATTCAAAGTAATAAAGAAAATGCTTTTCCCATCCCAATTCATGAGTTATTCATAATTTGTTAAGTACATATTTGAATTTCTAACATGTTAGTCTATAGGTAAGATGCAAGTGTAGTTGTTGCTTGTCTTGTATGCAGGTCAGCATTGGAAAGGAGAACTGCGAACAAGTGATCAAGTGCGACAAGGGATTGACATCAAACACCTGGAACGAGGTAGGTTGATCTAGCCATGTTTTACTAAAAAGAAGTAGGATTTAAGTCTGGGGACGAAGGTAGAAAGTAGTTTTTCTCTTGGTCATATCTGCATGCAAAGAATAACCCTATTTGCTAGACCGTAAGGAGATTTCCCTCACAACAGGTTCCATTAACAAGAAGATGTTAGAAGCGCAGTAAATTTGGGCATTAAAAAATGGATTGCAAGTCGAAGGTTGGTGAGAAAAGTATTGGATATGACGGTAATAAGTCGATTGAAGGAAATATTTATCTAGACAAAGGAGGATATGTGTAGGGTGAGTGCACAAAGTTGGTGGACGACAAAGTGGAAATAGGGTGAGCAGTAACGTGCACTTGCAACAACACATGCACATTTGTAGGAATGCACACATGTTCATGATGTGATAGGTTCAGAAAAACCTGAACCTCCACTCAGCAAGCGACATACGCATGTTCCCAAGAACGTGTGTGTGTTCCTAAAACACATGTGTACAAGAACATGTGTGCATTCCTAAAAAATACGTGTACAAGAACATGTGAATGTTCTTTAAAAAAGTTTGAAATAAAAATAATGCATGCACTCTTTAGGAATGTGTGTGTGTTCCTAAAGCATGCACATGTTTCTAAAGCATGCACATCTTCCTAAAGTGCACACACATTCTTAAAGAACCCATGCGTTCCTAAAGCAGGCGTGCATTATTTTTATTTCAATTTTTTTTAAGAAACTGGAGCATGCACGAGTTCCGATTAACATGAAATATTTCTCT
>ML781701.1:1724689-1748562 GCA_009831015.1 Picea engelmannii | reverse complement strand
CACACACACACACAAATCGGGGGGTGGGGTGCAAGGGAGGAAAATGGGGGAGAGAGGGGGGGGGAGAGGGACACAAGGAGAGAGAGAGGGGGGGGAGAGTAAGTGAGGGATAGGGAGAGTGAGGTCAGAGAGAATGAAAGGAATATAGAGGGAGGAAGGGAGAGGGAAGTAGTGGGGGTGGGGGAAGAGAGAGAGAGAGAGAGAGAGATTTTTTATTATTAACATGAATGTGTGCACATTCCTGTTGCTAATAACGCGTGTGCTCTTTAGGAATGCGTGTGCTTTCTTAAAGTGCATGCACATTATTTTTTTTTTTTTTTTGAGTGGAAGTGAAAACTCTAGCATATGTTTTTTCTTAGTTGGTTGCCTCGGACTTAGGTTTGGGATGAGAAACCAAGTGGTTTGGTGTGCAAATACATAAAAGTCTCCATTTTTATGAATTCCTCTCTATATCTCTATTTTTGACGTTATTTTTCTATAGGCTACACAATTCAGTTATTGATGAAACTACAAAAACATATAGAGTTGGATATGTAGATTCCAAATATAATTTTTTTTTTTAAATTAATAGTGTTTACTATTTTTAATCTATTTTTGTCTTCGTATATATCAAAATCCAAGAATACATATATCTCTTATTTATGCTATAATGTTTTGTTAGCTCAACCATTTCTCAAATGATTTATATGCGACACTACAAGAGACTGATATCTATGATCTAAAGCAAATGATCATGTTAAGACTCTCTTAGTCTGCATGAACAAAAGACGTTGTAATTTCATGCATATGTTGGCTTTGATAATTTAAAAAATATATATTAAATTAATATGAAAATTTTCCAAAAAATACATGGCACAAGAAAAATGGGTTTCCTACAAGTATACCATTTTTTCGAATGAAATTTCATCCTTAAGGTACTCAACACCTGCACTAAAAATAATATACCTTATATTTTGCTAGAAAAATAAGATACCAATGTTAGAAAAAATCAAATTTGACATAGTTATTCACAATTTCTATGAATAAAAGTTGTATATCTGTAAATATAATTAAAATTCCTACATTTCATTCTCTTACGCCATATTCAAATTCATTGTAAAAGTACCTTGAAATTGTTTTTTCGAGGTTTGCATTGCCACTAATGTGTCATGAGATACTATCATTATCTTTCACTTGCCCTGTATCTAATGTCAACCAATACACAATTGGATCATCTGTGGTGCAATTTTTCATATGACACTTCATAGGGATTGGTTCTATGAGTTTGAGGAATATTAAGGAGGAGATGTATTCTTAGGGAATGATTTAACAACCAAAATTATAGAACAAAGAAGAGTCCAATTGATGATACAAGATAGGAGTAGGACCCTTCTAGGTGTGGTACCTATTTCTGGTTTGGAAAAAAATCTAGTATTTGTCAACAAAATCACTGATGTGGGTGTGCACACTTTATTTTAGAAGGATTCATGAAAAATGGTCAAAGGAGCTATGGTATTAATGAGCGGAGCTCAAATTGGAACCATGTACAAGTTTTGGGGGAGTGTCAACTCGACTAGATGCAACAAAATTGTTGTCTCGAAAGTCAGTTCGACTATGACTTAACTCGACTCGACTCCAACCAACTCGATTGTTCCTAATAAAATCGACCCGACCATGTTATGGAAGAAAAGGGACTTTCAGCTATGTAGAACAAAGGTATGTTCAAAGGTTTTCCAAATTGTAAATTAGAAGTTGGCTTTCATGAACATTTCTTATATGGAAAACAAAATTGTCTGACATTCCCATTTGGAGCTGCGAGGGAAAAAGGGATGCCGGAATTGATACATAGTGACATTTTTGGGCCTATATCGGTCCCATAACTAGGTGGATCTATGTACTATGTTTCCATCATAGATTATTTCTCTAGGAATACATGGCTATATTTCTCGAGGAGGAAATCTAAGGTTTTTAGTAAGTTCAAAGAGTTTAAATCTCTTGTGGAAAACCAGACATAGAAAAAGATGAAGGTGTTGAGATTTGGCAATGGAGGTGAATTATGTGGTAAAGAGTTTGAGCAATTATAAAAGCAATGTAGCATAGAAGGATAAAACACCACTCCATATACCCCATATAATAATGGAGTTTTTGAGATAATGAACATGATTTTGATGGAAACGACAAGGAACATGCATAGTAGTGTCGATATCACACAAGAATTATGGGCATATGAAGTCAACTTTGTAAGATATTTGGTAAATAGGCCTCCTTCATCAATGTTAGTTGATCGGACTCCACATGAGGTGTGGTTTGGTCAGAAGCCTTCTCTTTAACATCTCATATTCTTTGGCTATGATGCATTTGTGGATGTTCCCAAGGAAAGGAGGAACAAGTTGGGAAATAAAGAAATCAATGGTATTTTTATCAAATACAATGATGGAATGAAAATACAATTAGTATCCTTCCATATTCTTTCCCTAAGTTTTCGAGAGAAATGAAAAACTACTCCATAAAAATCAAGGACCTTCTAGAACATATAATTAATAAGTGTCCATCTTGTTGGGGGAATGCATTTTGCAGTGTCCTTTACTTTCCATTGTATATGAAACTCAATGCATTTCTTTCTACAAGTGGAATTACAATGCTCTTTACTTTCCATTGCACATATCACTCAATGTGCAAACCATAATAAATTAAAGGCAAGGGATTGGGAAAATGTTGCACTACAGACAAAGGACACAACACACCCTCCACAAAGGCACCCATAAATGAGACAATACGAAACCTTGTATGTCAAGAATCCTATGCCTAGAATTATTTCCCCAATGCACCTCATATTCATTTCATGACTTAGATGGTGTATTCTTGGGAAACATCCATTGACTTGCTGATTGGCTTACCCAATAGGGAACCATGACACCCCTCCCATACCTTAATTAAGAAAAAATTATAAGGTCTTTGAGAATTTTTTTAGTTTGAAAAGGGGGGTTTGATGCACATGTTTGGGTGGTTCTTGTATTGAATCTAGATTACTTGTCATGATACTTTTGACTTGTATACCCCCAGAGGGTGTACTTTTTTGTATTTGTAGGACTTTTCCCACATGATGGATGTTGGAACCTACATGAAGAAGAACATGTATGATGAATGTTGCACCTAGAGGATAGAGGACATTTCCTTTGGAGGCACCTTGGAACCACTAGAGGATGATTTTTCACCCTTCTCCACTTGGAAATTGGCCTTCAGAGGCCTTGGATGTCGCTTCTTAGCCCTTCATGTCACCTTGGAGGGTTACATTTTTATGGATGAGATGGTTCTAGAGGTGGCTTGATAGGAGGATACCATGGAAGAGAACTTTGGACATGACACATGGCCTTTGGATGACCAACATCTCTCTCTCCATGCTTTATGTTGCACTTGAAGAGCCTATGTCACCGTCTTAGGGCATGACATCACCCTTCTAGGGTTTTATTTCATGCAAAACATATTTTTTGTATATTGCAAGGGAAAATTTAAGGGGTCGACCGTATGATGTAGAGACTATTAGAATATAGAAGATTGTGCTCGTTTCACCATTGACGATACCCTCGTCACCCAACCATAGGCCAAAGACACCCTCCAAGCACCTTAACCTTGACAGAGAAGAGAATCCTGGTAGCAATCCAATAACCAAGAGAGGCTAATGCACCAAGAAAGAATAGAAACCAATCTAATCAGATATTCCCTCCCAGAAGCTGGCGCACACTTTCCCAAAGACTTGCGCACAAAAATGCCACTGCACTTGTGCAAATGTAGCTCTCTCTGCAAATGCTGAGATGTGAATAATAAGAACTGGTACCCTGTGTTTATTGTAGTCTGAGCAGGCTTACTGGGGCCGACTTCTCCTTCTGGGTACTAATAAATTCATATTAAATATATTTCTGCAGCCGACAACTTGTCTAGGGTTTCCTTCACTTCTTTTCTTCCTTATGGAATATTCTAATCTCATCATAGGTCATAATAGAGGTTCATACCTCCCGAATCTACCATAATATTAACACTCCCTCCTAGCTAGGGAGATATGGTCTTGAGCATAACAGACCATTCAACTGGTAGCAGCATGAGCACTGTCATTATTATCCAACGGGATAATCTCCTATGACAACTGCTACAAATTTAATTTATAGAACACAACTGTGTCTATCCATGGTAGTACATAACTACTCAAACCGTGACACATAGTCACAACCGGTGAAAGATATCCACCACAGTAGTATATCTCTATTGTCTGGAGACAGGCAGTCTCCATAACAATCATCTGATGACAACCTACACAGAAAATATTGTTAAAAATAAATTGAATCATCTAGGCCAATATTTCATGTCACGTATGTGATATCTGAAAGAATATCTACCCTTAGTATAGAATATCAACACTATCTATCTGCCCTATTCTTCTCAAACAAGGAAGAATGATTGTTTCTAATTTCTGAGCCTGGACCATTCCTCACCCTAGGCCATTCTTCCTACACTAATCAAAGTGCACCTTGGAAAGAATGTATAAACCCTAAGGAATTTCTGAGTCTAGACCATTCCCCACCCTGGGCCATTCCTCCTACACTAATCAAAGTGCACCCTGGAGAGAATGTATAAACCCTAAGGAATGTTTATCCCTAATTGTTGATCCTGGACCATTCCCCACCCTGGGCCATTCCTCCTACACTAATCAAAGTGCACCCTGGAGAGAATGTGTAAACCCTAATGAATGACTGTCCGAACCATTTCCTACGTTAACTACAAGAGGAAAAGAGTGTCATGTATCAACCTCCAAAACAGACCATTTGTCAAGTTAACCACAATGAGAAATCGTTGTCCGACGAGGTGGGCTAATCTTCTTGAGTAACCCTCAAGAAGAGAGATTTCCCTATACCACTCCCCATGTTAACCAAAATGGGAAGTCAATGTCTAGGATACATCAACAATCAGACTACTTCACATGTTAACCACAATGGGAAGTCACTGTCCGTTAGAAATCTCAATCCACTTTCCGAACAGGAAAGAATCTGTCCAATCTGGACTATTTTTCAAATAATTATAAATGCTTCAATAATATTTTCAGTGCTCCCTCCTAACCTTGAGAGTCTTCCCTTTCATCTAAGGGATTTATTTCCATTATCCCCATCTTCTCTTGGAAATATGTAAACTTTATTCTGGATAGAGGTTTCGTCAGGATGTCTGTTGTCAGCTCATCAATTGGGATATACTTGAGATTTACCTCTCCTTCCTAGACTTTATCTCGAATAAAGTAGTATTTGATATCAATGTGTTTCGACCTTTCATGAAACAATGGATGTTCTGATAATCTTATACAACTCTGATTATCACAATATATTATGGTCGATTCTGGAATCTGATCAAATAAATCAGAGATTAACTTCTTTAGCCATACTGCTTCCATGCATGTTTCACATGCTGCCATATACTCTACTTCTGTTGTGCTGAGTGCGACATACTTTTGTTTCCTGCTGCCCCAAGATATCATAGCGGAGTCCAAGATGAAACAAATACCTAAAGTGCTCTTTCTATCATCTGCACTTCCTGCCCAATCAGAGTCTGTGAATCCATGAAGTTGGATATCACTGGATGCGATATGTCTCAAGCCATAGTTTATTGTCCCACGAATATATCTTAGGACATGCTTTGCAACTATCCAATGCTCTTGTCTAGGCTCCACCTAGAACTGACTTAATGTATTTACAGCAAAGAAAATATCTGGTCGAGTATTTACCAAATACATCAATGATCCAATTAGTTGTCGATATAGAGATGGATCTACTGGATTGGAATCCGAGACTTTCACTTTTCTTATATCCACATTCATAGGAGTGTCCATGGACTTAGAGTCCATCATTCCAAACTTCTGAAGGATATTTACTGTGTACTTTCCTTGTCCAACGAATACTTCACCACACTTCTGCCATACTTCAAGTCCCAAGTAATAATGCATGAGACCTAGATCTTTCATATCAAATTCAAAAGATAATTCCTTTTTTCATTGGATAATGAGAGATTCTTCACCTGTTATGAATAGATCGTCAAAATATAATAGTAGAATCACAGGTGCATAATCCACGACTTTGTAACAAAGGTTTGGATCTGCATGACTCTTGGAGAAACCAAATCTTGTTAGATAGATGTCCATTCTGGCATACCAAGCCCTTAGAGATTGCTTGAGTCCATATAGAGATTTCTTCAATCCGCAAACATGAGTGTCTCTGAAATGTACCTCAAACCATTGAGGTTGTTCAATATATACTTCTTCTTCAATTGATCCATTCAGAAAAGTTGTCTTTACATCCATCTGATGTAGATTCCATCCCATGGAAGCTACAAGAGATATGATAGCTCTAATGGAGGTATACCTAGACAACGGAGCAAAGGTTTCATCATAATATTCTCCCTTCTTCTGGGAGAACCCTCTAGCCACGAATCTTTCCTTGTATCTATCCATGCTTCCATCTGCTACATGTTTGATCTTGTATACCCATTTTGAGGTTACCACAGATTTTTCTTTAGGTCTAGGTACAATTTCCCATACCTCATTTTTCATAATGGATTGATTCTCTTCCGTCATAGCTTCTTTCCATTGTCCCTTTTGAACTGCTTCTTCAAATGTGGTAGGTCTTCATATGGAAGCTTTGTCATGTATGCTGCATAACTTGAGAATCTTTTCGGTCTTTTACTCTTCCTGAATGTTCCTTCTGGAACCTTGAGTCTTTCTGCATCTTGTAATGTATCTTCAAGCCAAGCTGTTCGTTTCTTGGTCTTCGGTATGATATCTGAATCACTGTTTTGACATGGCTCCATAGGATGATCAGGTTGATCATTTTCATCATTTTCGTTTTCTGTGTTTTCTTCATTAGGTTCTTCAAGATCTTCTTCTTCTATAATTTCTTCGATGGATTTCCTGAAGGCCATCCTTTCATTGAACGTTACGTCTATGCTAACTTCAATATTGTGTTGTTCTAGAACATATATACTATAGGCCTTGGATGAATCATTGTATCCCACAAATGTCCCCTTCTTTCCTGAGGGTTCTAGTTTATTCCTTTTGTCCTTGGGAATATGAGAGTAAATTGGACATCCAAATATTCTTAGGTTTTCTACGTTAGGTTTCTTACCTGAGAAGGCTTCTTTTGGTGTCATGTCCTTCAATATATGATGAGGGATTATGTTCTATACATATATTTCCGTCATTGCTGCTTCTCCCCATAGAAACATGGATAGACCTTGATCGTTCAATAAGGCTTTTACCGTTTCTTCGATAGATCTATTCTTTCTTTCTACTACACCATTTTGTTGAGGATTATGAGGAACAGTCAGCTCCCTCCTAATCCTTGTCGATTTGTAGAATGCAATGAACTCCTTTGAGGTGTATTCTCCTCCATTATCTGTTCTTAATGTCTTGATCTTCTTGTTTGTGAGGCTTTCTATTTCTGCCTTGAATTCTTGGAACTTGTTGATTACTTCATCTTTTGTATTTAGTAGGTATAGCCATGTCTTTATTGAATAGTCATCTATGAAGATTACATAGTAAAGAGATCCTCCTAGAGATCTGACTAGCATTGGACCACAAACATATGAGTGTATTAGATCTAGGATCTCCTTAGATCTGTTGTTGCTGCTTGGGAATGGTTTCTTGATATTCTTCCCAAGAGCACATCCCTTGCAGATTCCTTCATGTGTAGATTTCAATTCTGGTATTCCTTCAACCATTTATCTGAGAAAAGGTAATGCATGATAATTGATATGAGCGTACCTTATGTGCCAAATCTCATTAGGGTTGACTTCGTCATGTACTAAAGCTTCTTCATTTTTTTCTAGTAGTCTATAAAGATTTCCTTCATGACTTTCAATAACCCTAGAATTCTCTATGTTGGAGTTCTTATGCCATGATAACACCTTTCCATCCACGAAGGATATTATGTTTCCTTTGTCTTCTAGACATGATATCGATACAAGATTCTTTTCTAAACCAGGTACATATAAAACATTTCTTAAGTGAACATGATTACCTAATTCTAGCTTGATGGAGGCTTGTCCAAGTCCTTTGATGGGGTAAGTTCTTTTGTCTCCAAGCTCCACTTTGTACGATGTCTTCTTCTCATTTAGATTTGAGAGTCTGGCTTGATCTCTTGTCATGTGCCTAGAAGCTCCACTATCGATTCTCCACATGTCATCTTCAGTCGTTCCAGTAAGTGCTGAGTAGTGTAAAAGACTGATTGTTTCACACATGTCTTCGGTTGACTAGTAACTGGTCATGCCTTGATCCAAAACTTCAACTTCATCATTTCTATCTTTTGAGAAAGCCAAGAGGTGTGTTGAGTTAGGGCGCATATGAATATCTTCTTCTTGAGCGAGATGTTATATCACAAGGTGCCGAATTAGAGATTTAGGGTTTCTGCAACTGCTTCTGCTAGTAACCCTAGCTACAGTGTTTTGGAAGCTTCTCCTGCTAGTAACCCTAGCAGTAGTTCCTCAGCTAACTCAATATCCTAGAGGCTATGTTTCCTTCCAGCATTTTAGGCTGAATGAAGGAGGTGTGGGCCCATAACCTTTTAGAATATAGAAGATTGTGCTCATTTTACCATTAACGATACCCTCATCACCCAACCATAGGCTGAAGCCACCCTCCGAGCATCTTGAACTTTACAGAGAAGAGAATCCTGGTAGAAATCCAATAGACAAGAAAGGCTAATGCACCAAGCAAGAATATAAACCAAGCTGATTAGGTATTCCCTCCCAGAAGATGGTGCACACTTTCCCAGAGACTTGCGCACAAAACTACCACTACACCTACGCAGATCTATCTCTCTCTGCAACTGCTGAGATGTGAATAATGAGAAATGGTGCCCTGTATTTATAGTAGTATGGGTAGGCTTACTGGGGCTGACTTCTCCCTCTGGGTACTAATAAATTCATATTAAATATATTTCTACAGCCGACAACTTTTCTAGGGTTTCCTTCACTTCTTTGCTTCCTTCCAAAATATTCTAATATCGTCATAGGTCATAATAGAGGTTCATACCTCGCAAAGATACCATAATATTAACATAGACATGACTTCTCATTGGAGTCTTTTGGATGGCTAAGGTTTCCATATAAATATGGCTAGCCAAGTTTCATTTTATCATCACATCCTCTCACCTTTGTGAGTGAAATACTTATGAAATTTTCATGTTAGCTTGGATTCTCTCTCTCTCTCTCCTACAAGTGCACTATGCTTGGAAGGTCAAGTAATGGATGTCTTTTGCTGATTTTTGGATATTGTTGCTACAATTAGGGTCTGTTATTGCCATATCTTGGTGAAGTAAGTAAATTTATGTAACTTTTTTTCATTAAATGTTTCATGGTAAATTTTACTTGTTCATATTTAAGATATTTCTTGACATAACCGTAAGAGAGGAGAATAAGTACTTCCTCCTCTCAGAAGTTTAATATTATCCGAATTTTGTGAAGGAATCCTATCAAGGGTTAGATTCTTGAATCCCTAAAGTTCTAACACTTTAGGATTTTATCCCTAGACTCTTGATTCTTGACCTAGTTGAAGCTACAAGAAGGGAGAAAAGGTTTGTAGGGCCTAAAGGTGCTTGTACCCGAGAAGATCCCTCTCCTCAAGGATTAATATCTAAGGCACTAATGTGCTATCATCTAAGAGATTTAATCCTACCTCATGGTTACATATACATCAAGTTCAAAGTTAGTTGCATTTGCAAACTCCATAGTCCTAAGTAACTAATCATTAAATCTGTCTTGTGGTGAAAGTGATCGACAAACTCTTCATTCTCAATCTCTCAATCTATGCACTAACTTAACTAACACTAACTTGAGATAATTTGAATGCAAACTTGTTGTTGTTCTGAAAGTTTTCTACAAACATCTAAATACTCTCTTATTTGTTACATACATTGATCTAAAGGTGGCCTAACTTACCCATAAATTGCATATAACAATTGGATATTAATCTACTAAGTTTATGCTAAATTTCTATTGTTAATTGTTGCAATTTTGAGGCATATTTATTGTTGGTGTTACAAACTTGCACTTGTTGTTATAAACTATTGTACTATTGTAATTGTTTACCAGCTATAGAAAAATATCATTGTCTAGTCTCTTATGACGTTTTGATTGCATGTTTATATTTGGAAATCAATTATATATATGCTATACTTGTGTTCTTGTTCCAAGAAGGTACTCAAGCAAATCCATACATCATTTGTTTTGTAGACCTAGACTTATTATTACGTGATAAAGAGAGGGGGTGGTAGGCTTGGCTAACAAACTTGCTACTTTGATCCCTTGAGGTCACTAGGGAAGCCTCCCCTATGGTGGAAATCCTCCATTACTAAAATGAGGGGATTTCTTACTAAGGTGATAGTGGTAGGATATCCTCTAGTTACGCAAGATTTGGTGATCTTGTGTTGGGATTCTCACAAGTACAGATCGTACAATAATAGATATCAAAATAGATCAGAAAGTTAGAAACGTTTGGTTAAATTAGAGAAAGTATATCGAAAGAGTCTTGAAGCGTTTCAACATGAAGGAATGAAAACTGGTCAAGGTACCAATTTCTATGGGGGGGAAATAACTGATGAATAATTCCAAAGATACAGGAAGAAATAGAGGACATGGCACATGTTCCCTATGTTAGTTTTGGTGGTAGTATGATGTATGTAACGGTCTACACTAGACCAAATATCAGTCATGCAGTGATAGTTTTGAGTACGTACATGTCGAAACCTAGGAAAGAGCATTAGATTATTGTCAAGAGAATGTTAAGGTACTTGTGTGTCACAAGAGAGTATGTGATCTATCACCAAGGGAAACTTGAAACTGATAGAGAATTTAATGTACATGGCTTTGTCGATGCCAAATGGACTAGAGATATTGATCAAAGAAGGTTAATCAATGGATATATTTTCAATATGTTTGATGGAGCAATTAGTTAGATGAGTAAGAGGTAGATGGTTGTAGCCTTGTCAACAACAGAAGACAAATACATGGAAACCACTCATGCAGGCAAATAAGATGTATGGTTACATACTATGTTAGGGGATTGGGTTTGAATAACAAATTATGAAGATAAACTGTAACATTCAAAGTGTAATTTTATTGACAAAGAACCTAGGTTACGACTCCACAATGAAGCATATTGATGTAAAACACCATTTCGTGAGAGACATGGTGTAAAGTAAGAACATGTTGCTAGAGAAGGTAGACACTTTGGAAAACACAACTCACTCTTTTACCAAGTCTGTTAGTGTTGTGAAGTTCTCTCAATGTAGAAAATAAATGTGAATTTATACCTCAAGTCAATGAACAAAAGTTCAAGTTCTCATATTTCAGCAAAGAAGACAACAAGTGGGAGAATGTTGGGTTCTTGTATTCTTTGTCATGAAAATATAGTCAATTAACTGATAAAACATAAGCAAGAATAACAACATGGCGGAAAAGGAATATTAGCCAACACATAGTATTCACTCCAATGTTACATATTTATAGTACAATGGGTGATTCCACCTCATAGAGATATTTTCTCTAGATCCTAAAATCATGCATGATGACTAGGCTAGGCAATCTTAACTAAATCATTAGTCATCACTTGAGGATATATTACTAATATCCTAAATGAATAATACAAATATAGGTGACAATTTAGACTTAGTGATTGGTAATGGTAAGCCGTAGGCTAACAATCCCCCCCTCAATCACAACTCTGATCAATAATACCAGCAATAAAGAATAAACTGGTATCAATTCCAATTCTTCATATTGAAACTCCTAAGTTGAGCCTTAATGAAGAACTGCCTGAAAAACTGCCAACTTGGATGCTAAACATGTTCATTTGAAATGAACTGGAAGAGAGCTAAGATATGGAAGTGAACAACTGCAATATCTTAACATTCCCTGATTGCTTGACAATTTGATCAATTTGCCAAGTATTTTAGCTAGGAGAATCTGATGTCTTCTTCTAATTGGTGAACATTTAGTATCACCACTCTACTATCAGTGTATCACTGAAAGTTCTCTCTGAATCTTTGGTTTGGGATGACCACTGACCAATTGATACCATGTATCTGATGGTTTTTGGATAACCACTAACCAATCTTGACACTTTTAGGTGTCCATCAACATCCCAATGTATCATGTGTATGATTCAATTGCAATTCATTGAACCATAATCCTGTCAAAGCCTGCTATCTCTGGAAAATATCATTATGTAATCATGTGAGCTAGGATGCATGCAGATTGTTTACTTAATGTAAACTCCAATCTGATGAGAGCGAACCAAGAGAAGTGAATCAACTTCTGGTCTGACACATCCCTGAAAATTCCTGACAACTCAATCAAGTGCCAAGATGCAATGCAGAAGGATCCTCTTGTCCTCTACTAAGTCAAATGACCATCTATGTGAACCAAACGACCACACTCAAAAATCTAAATCAAACATACCAATTATGTATGATTCAACTTAAACTTATTGAACCATAATTCTACCAAAGTCTGTCATCTACAGACCACAGTTGCCCATTTGGAAAATTTCATGACCATATGGCATACTTGATGTTTGTTGTTTTCAAAACTTTCTCTCTGACAACCATCTTCAATTCCATCATCAATTCCCCCCTTTGTCAGCTGAAAGGAGAGACCATAAGTGGTTTCATGAACCATCCTCACTGGAATTTTGAACTCCCCCCCTTAAGGTGCATGAGAGTTTCATCATTGTACTCCCCCCTTTTAGGCTCAAGAGAGTACCATACTTGTTTCATTTGAGTACAACACAAAGTGGGCATGCAGAAAAAACCACATGTTATCTCATCCCGTGAAGGCCATGCTCGAAAGCTACGCTATAAGGAGACCACTTATGTGAGGTACAAAAAAGTTATGTTCTACAAGATTGGTCTTTACTCAAGATTGAATTCTATGGTAAGACTTATATAATCGCTTGGTTGTTGATGACCATTGCCAAGGATCAATCCACTCATAGTGAATCTTCAATCTTCCAGGTTTCTTCAGTGTTGAACATCTGTCTGAAGAATGGTTATGCTTGCCACAATGCTGACAAGGATGGAGATCAAAACACTAATTCTCCATGTGACCAACTCAATTACAATGTTGGCACTTATCATTCTGATGTTGAACTTGAATAGGTGAAGTTGAATCTTCTTGAAGGAATCCATCAATTTGGAACTTTACTGGTCTGGAATAATCGGGAATATGAAAGGTAACTTCCTTGTCATATCCAAGTCCTGTTCTATTCTTGTTGTAGATGATTTCTTCCCAAGGTATGATGATGGGATTTGAAAGAGTATTATGAACTTGTTTTTTTGGAATCCATGGAAGTGGATTTATTGCATGTTGATGCATCATTGAAAGGTTTTCTTCACTGAAATCAAAAGAAAACTCTTGAAATGTAGGTTCATGAATAACTTCGTCTGAAACTGATTCTGAATTTGTATCACTATGTTGTTCATTCAGTGACTGTTTATTTAAAACATCATCATCATCATAATCATCATTATCATCATAGAGAGGGTTGTGTTGAACAAAAACTAGTTCAGAACACTTCACTAGATGATGATTTTTGAGATCAGTCAACTCATCATTCAATAGTTGGGATAGAGATTGAAGAAGTCTAACTTTAGCTTGCGTCACTTGAAAACAAGTTAGCAATGATTGAAGACTTGTTTTGTTCAATATCACTGTGTTGTATTCAATGGTGTTTATTAGAGTGTTCAATAACTCTAATAATTCTAGATTTTGAGCCATTTTCAAAACACTAAAAGAGGTCTCCTTGTGTAGGTAGATTCTTATTACAATTTAACTCGACAGAAGAAGGTTTATCTGCAACTTTCTCACTTGAATCTCTCTCTTGAACTTCACACTCACTTGCTATTCACGCTCACTTGAACTTCATGCTCGCTTGCTACCAGGAAGTTGAGGATGTCGGTTACCACCGAAAATGCATCCCAAAGTATTACAATGATTTGAGTTTCAAGTAATCATCCTTGTCAATTATGACTCAAAATGACTCAAGGGTGTTGGGCTCAGCTGAAAATGAACCTTATGATTCAATTCAACTCAACTTGATTTCAAAAAGACAAGTAAACTTACAAAAGGACAATTTGCAAGTTACAATAAATCCTGATTAAGTAATCTTACAACAAACATTGTTTGCAAGTTACAATTTAACTTCAAATGCTCCATGATGTGTTGAGTTCGAAAACTTCGATTTGTCCATTACTGATGTAGTTGACGACTTGAATGCTTGAGAATGTTCTTCACATTTGCTTGAATGACATGAATTTGAGCTTTGAACTTCATGTATGTGTTTCACTGGAATTAATTTGTGTGCTTATCTTGTTGTGGATTCCATGTGCGTATAGTTGTAGAGTAAATTACAAGCATAGTGTCAAAACTAGACACAAAAACACTTTGAAAACATTCAAGGAATAATTCACCATCGCACACAATGCAAGGTGTTCCTAAGATCCCCTTATTCAATTTCGGGCGGATCTAGGACACAGACAAAAAGACTTCATTTTATCATGGATTCCCTTGTGATCACAATACAAATAGAAGCCTTCAATGGTCTTCATGTCCCTTTTTACATAATTAAAATTTCTAAATCTCTTCTCACTCCACATAAATCTTGCTATCACTTTCTTCACATAAAGAGTAACAAAACTTTTAGGCCTCCACTCATGTTGAAGTAGTGTAACTTCCTTTCCATAATTATTGAGGCGCCCCTTAACTGTTGTTAATGGGTCCAAAGCATGTTGAGTGCCAATGGTGAACGTATTATCGCTCCTTGAAAAGTTGTGTGATATCTCTGCTCCAACAACAGTCTTTGACAGAGGACTCATAGTGTGCAAGTAAGATGCCTTTAAGGTATCACCCTTACCAGTTAAAGTCAAAGAAGAAACAAAATTCGGCTTTGAAAAACTCAAGCCTACATCATATTTCAAGAAGTTTCCTGATGCAATGTCAAAAGAAACTTCACCCCCTACAGAAAAAGTAACATTCCCAATTACTCCAGAGAAGTGTGTTATAGGAGATGGTGTCAACCCAATTCTTGTACTGACCCCTACATAATCATGCAGATATTGAATCTCAACCTTTCCAGATCTTTGATTAGATATGCCTGTTGTGGCACAACTGGAGAGAGATGGAAAGTATGCATTGGTATACCTCTTGTTACAGATTTTCATCACTCAAAGATTAGATTCTTATTTGGAGTTTCAAACTATGAATTCTGCGTTGTTGAAAAGCTATGGTCTAGTCCATGAAGATTGCATAACAAAAAAAATGCAGGATTGCATAACAAAAAATGCGGTTAATGTCTCTTGTTGATCTTGCTTCAAAAGGATCTGGAGAAATTTCTTATGCTTCTGTGAGGGATACATTGTGGGTTATAGATGATGAGGTCGAAATTTGGATTGTTCAAGCAATCAGTGCAAAAATAATAGATTGTAAGATGGATCAGATCATTGAAGACTCCTTCGGTGGCAGCGACAGCAAGAAACACTCCTCCATGATCCTTCATGTACATCTAGTTTGCACGCACCTTACATGGCTACCTCACAACACACCTATTGATCTTTCTTTGGATACCAATTGATCATCATGAAAAAAAGAGGGCGATCTGTCTTTGCATTGTCTGTCCATGAGCTACTGTTGTGCTTGCTGGCAACGTTTTGGTGACACAAATTTTGGATCTCGCAGCATTTTTGTGTCTACAGATCCTTTTTTTTTTGGACAAAGGTGTCTACAGATCCGTGAGGAGGGCACCTTGGTTCAACACTCTCTAAATCACGATATTCATATCAGAAACAACAATCCCATAGCAGATCATTGCCTATGTTCACCAATTGAGAAGGCGATTTCATGTGAAGAAGGAAAAGTTGATGTCTCTGTTGTCTCTGTTGTTAATCATGTGAAGAAGGCAGAGAAAACATTTGAAAGAGTCAATTAGTGCTGCTAAACCACAGATCGAATGGTGGATCTCTTGCTGGATAGAATTAGTAGATGGATCAGATTGCTGATTGGATCACTTTCTAGACGAACATATCGTTGGGTAGATCGATGCGACTTTATTTCTTTACGAATTTTTCTAGACAGATCTCTGAATATATCAATTTTCATACTCCTTTTTTAAAGTCCGTTGAATCGAGGCAAAGGAAACTAGGCTGGGTTGTGGGAATGGACATAGCATATCATTTGTTATTGGCACTGTGATGTGTAGGAAATTTTACAATTTTGTTTGAGGTCTTTCTCTTTGTATTTTGATGAGAGGAGAAATGTATATCCAATCTTCAATTTATGGACCAACATAATTCACACTAGAATTCTCGAAACTAGTGTTGGAAACAAGTATTGGGCAGAATGCTATTGAAGCGATTTCACTGCTTTTGATGAACATACTACAGTAGTTCATAAGGAACATATGAATCAACACAAAAAGAAAGAGGATTGTCTATATTTTACTCAAATCGTTGCAACAATGGACACAAAAGGATAGAAAGGCAATGGGAAAAGGCACATCCTTCAAGTCTACGATGAAAATTTGGATACATGGAGAGCCGCAAACTAGTAACAATATCACATATCTAAAATCTGAATTTAACAATAGATCTGTATAATGAACATCGACGCAGAAGCTTCAAAATTATTTTCCTTCATAATTTTTTTTTAAATAGCTGACATACCAATCCACATAAGTAATGTCTCTTCTTCACCAAACATGCATCTCCAAGCTCTCTTTATGCACTGTTGTGACGATCTCACTAAGGATGAGAAAAAGAATGCGTTGATCCTAGATCAAGTTTTTTTCGGCCAAATAAATGAATGTAGATCTGCAAATTGTTGTTGTGAACAACTAGAAAACTACTATGAAAAAACCAGGCCCTAAGAACTATAATTCTTTGATACCAATTGATAAAACATAAGCAAGAATAACAACATGGCGGAAAAGGCATATTAGCCAACACATAGTATTCACTCCAATGTTACATATTTATAGTACAATGGGTGATGCCACCTCATAGAGAGATTTGCTCTAGATCCTAAAATCATGCATGATGACTAGGCTAGGCAATCTTAACTAAATCATGATTCATCACTTGAGGATATATTACTAATATCGTAAATGAATAATACAAATATAGGTCACAATTTAGACTTAATGATTGGTAAAGGTAAGCCATAGGCTAACATTAACTAGGTGAATGTTCGACTGGACGAATAAGTCAAGTGGATGGTCAGGTCAAGTCAGAGGTTAGGTTAGAATCTTGAGCCAACTAGAGGTCGACTACAACATAATCCAAATATTCACGAGATTGAAGCAAATCATCTATATTGATCTGTAACTATTTTTGGGCAACATGAGTTAGGGTTTTGCATGTAGTAAAGCCTATAAATATGGAATCATGTAATATTGTAAAATGTTATTGTTATTCTTAGTTATTTGGAACTCTCAGATGAGAGGTATGTAATGGTCATGTAGTTGTAAGATGAATTGGCTACAAGATTGTTCCTGTGTAAAAGTAAGAGAGTAGGATGGCGATTTTTTCGTAGGTGTAGACCAAGGTTAAGCATGTAACTCTTTATTCTATGAATGAATAAGAAAAAAAGGAGTGGGAGTATCTCAAGGAATGTTGTTTTTCTTAGCTAAGGTTTTTCAAGGTAAAATCTTTGTGTACCGTGTGATTTTCATTGATTATTTATGTTTAATTATGTCTTATATTTCTTGGTTGGTTTAGTGTGAGTGCTATTTTCTTTGCACTGAGGAGAATTTGATAGACTCGGGGATTGGAGAATTACCTACAAATAAAAATAAAGTATTAGAGAGCTCTCTTCCTCGAGGTGTGTATACCCATGCTTAGGTGAAAAAACAAGCATGACCACCAAAACAAGTACATTGTTGATCCATGATGTATGCAAACTAAAACTATTGGCCACAAATAAATACATGGTTGATCCACGTCAAAATAAGATCATAACCACGAAGAGATACATAGTAGATATATATCTTGTTGTACATTACGATAACAACTATAAAAATAAAGTGACCAATATGTTCCTTTATGGTAGCAATGTAGTATAGAGTAGTGGTACTATAAACAAACTCAATGAGGGATAACACCACAACGTTTAAGGTTTTGAATCAAAATCCATTGCAATGTATGAATCTACACCATGTGAATAAATGTAATGTAGTCAAACATGGGAGAAACCTTCTTGTCACTATTCATTGACAAATATGTTGTTAGACATGACATAGGTCATCAATAACCACAATTGATGATAATGGGTAGCAAGCTACAAAGTACATTGTAACAAATGCGAGTAAATGTGCTATTGTCAAACACTTGTTAGAATCAACTAATCAAGGGACATTATTGAAAACCCATTGTCGAGTGCAATGGAATGTGCCACTAATAACTGCAAACACCCAACTACTATAAGGGTCTCTACATCTTGTTGCCAGAAAATGAGTTGAAGTCAATAAAAAGAGATTCATTGAAAGGAGGGCCATAAATATTCCCACATCAATTGATATCTTGTTCCTATAGAAAAATGAGTTGAAGTCAATATAAAGAGATTCTTTGGAAGGATGACCATAATATTCCCACATGAACCGATAAAAAAGAGCAAAATCTTGTTTGATTTGATATATCCGATAAAATATTTTAGAGAACATACCACCAAATATGACTTTAATGTATGACATCCATTAATGAAATTCACTAACACTATTGATACAAATAAAATTTTAAATAAAACACTAAATATTAAAATATAATACTTCAATATGACTTAATAATAAAGAGTCAGTTAGTATTAAAATATGTTAGATATAACTGAAAGAAAATTATTAATGCAACTGCCTAACAAAAATTATATAGAAAGGAAACCACACTACTCCACAAACGATATAAAAAGAAATCACTTACATTGTACCAATGACTTCATTTCAACAAAAGAATATCATTTTCGAATTTTTCATCCATTATACCAATGACTTCATTTCATCTCAATAATATCATTTTTGAATTTTTGATGTTTGAATTTTTCTTTGGAGTGATGGAAACTTTATTTGTTCATATGGTTGTGATGAAAGAATATCATTTTTTATTTTTTTAAGTTTGGATTTTTTTGGATACAAATAATTTCATTTCATCACAAGAATTTCATTTTTGAATTTTGATGTTTTAGTTTTTCTTTGGAGTAATGGAAACTTTATTTTTTCATATGGTTGTGATGAAGTTGGAAATAATATTGAAGTTTGTGTACTGTGTAAAAATAATGTTTTTTTAATTGATGGAATTGGTAATTGAACAATTAATAATGAAGTTATACTATATTGATTCTAACCATTACTATTAACCTCCGATGAAGTTAGAAGATATACCTCTAAAGTTATACGATATCGAATCTAACCGTTACTATAACATCCGAGTATACCTCTACCATTGTAACGGTAACAATGTTAACCAATAAAAAGAGAGGGATTGTTTAAACATTTCAAAGTAATCGGACCTTGGAGCCGTTATCGCTCGATCTTGTGTATTCGGAACAGGAAAAATCATTTCAAAAGTAATTGAGTCATGAAGCCAAGCAAGACCTGTTTGAATTACTAGCGGTTTCTACCAAAATAGAAGCTACAGGAGAGGAGTGAAAGCCGTCAAATCAATCTTAAGGAGGAAATCACCGCCATTTGAAGGACCTGCCATAAAAATATGAATAGAGTAGGTCGTGGAGGAAAAGAGTCGGGACTCGGTATATCGAAGAGAGTCGCCATGCCACTGTTTGTAATTAATTCTTTATTAGCGACTGTGTGAAAGAGGAAAGGAACCGCCACCATAATAGAAGCTGCAGGAGAGGAGTGAGAGCCGTCAAATCAATCTGAAGGAGGCAACGACCAGCATTTGAAGTAGCTGCCATACAAATCTGAATAGAGTGGAACATGGAAGAAAAGAGTCTGAACTTAAGGAATGGTAGACATGGATGCTCAACTCTATCTAAAGGAGGAAATGGCCAGCATTTGAAGTAGCTGCCATAAAAATCTGAATAGACTGGGACATGGAAGAAAAGAGTCTGAACTTAAGGGATGGTAGACATGGATGATCAGAATAGCAGAGGAATGCCCCCAAAAGAAAAAGTTTATCGACTTAGAATTTGCCTTGAACAATATCACAACATAATAAACAAAATGGGTAGCAATTGACATCAAAAGAGACCACCAATATAAACCATCAATACATGAGGAATTGAGGGATAGCTAGCTCCCAATCTACAAGAGTTTGAAAGTGAACTCTAGACCATGGGTCGAATCATAAAGAGGTATTAAATCTAAATTATAGAGATATAAATCTAGACATGAGTGCTTTGTCGACTACTACAAAATTTTAAAAATAATAATAATAAAGATATCTTTGTTGTTAGGAAAACAAGAGAGATCCATTTGCATGTATAAGAGTTTGTGGACTACTACAAAAATTAAAAAAAATAATAATAAAGATATCTTTATTGTTAGGAAAAGAATAAAGATCCATTTGCAAGTACAAGAGACATTGAAGTGGGAGATAATATTTGGTTACAATTGAAAAAAAAAATACTATAAGGTCCTAGTAAGAAGATTAAGGATATGCGGCATGGTCATTTTGAAGCATTGGAGAAGGTGGGTGATAATGCTTACAAACTCAGTCTATCATCAAATATGTGAACTTGCTCAGTAATGAATGTGAAGAATCTAAAACTCCATGAACCTATGTTGGATCAAAAAACTAAGGATAGGATCCTACCTACCATAGAGGAGTTAACAACAAAAGCTCAAGTAGAGTCGACAAAAGATACAATTTTGTAGAAGTTGTCCAAAACTACAAGACAAGGGCAACATGACCTTTCCAAGATTGGGTTGAAAGGACAACTTCTAAGCAAGGAAAAATGGTGCTCTAGAGAGAAGGTAGAGGAAAAATTTCCTCACCTCATTCAGTAACATATTTTGGGGACCAAAAGATTTCCAAAATGGGAAAATTAGAGGAATTGGCTTGCAGGGTCCATTTTCGTGGAAAGTCTCAGTTTGGAAATTTGTGGTCTAGAACCTTCCCAATCCATTTTGAGGAATCAAATGACATTTTTTGGGTCAAAAGTTTGTGAGCATAACTTTATCCCCTTGATGTTGTTATACACATCGATACCGGTGCTTGATCTTTATTTTTAGCTCATCGAAATATTTCTATTGATTATTTCCTAACTGGAAACTCTTACCACTAGTTGTTATAACATGTAATAGTGAAACCACTACTGAAAAGGATGTTATGAACTTATATAGTTAATGTTCTTCCCCAACAAAGCTCCTGGATTTTATGAAATTCTATAGTTAATGGGTGAAATCACAGAGGTGGGTTACACTTTCATGACAACCAGGTCTCAAAAATTCCGAAAAACATTTTTTCGGCCGAACTCATAATATTTTTCGGTCGAAAGATATTATTTTCGGCTGAACTATTTTTCGGCCGAAAAAAGAAATGTCAAATCGAACGGTGCAATAACCTCACCCTCGATTTGCATGTACAAATTTAGTCATCATGATATTTTATTTCCGACAATCCTCTTTTGACCGAAAGATAGTTTGGTCGAAAAATATTTTGGCGGAAATTTTTTTCTGCCGAAAGATTGTTTATATATCAACCACACATCGATGTTCAAGCATTTTACAAAATTTGTTGTCGTTTCGTGAGAGAAGAGGATGAGGTCGTGTGGTTGTTTGTGAGGTGGTTGCATGCAGGGGTCGTCATGAGGTTGTAAGCGCAGGGGTCGTCGTTGTGTTTGCGAGCGTGGACGCGCCGAACAGTAGGTAATTTTCTATAATGTAGAATATATTTTGAGTAATAAGTTTTAAAATGTATGGTTGAAATGTAATTTACATTATTATTTGGTTGAAATGTTTTAGAATATAGTGTAGTGTTTATATTATTTGTAGTGTAATTTGTAGTGTTGAGTTGTGAGTTGGTCGTGAGTGGCCAGCCCTGTGGCCAAGTTGTGGGCGTGCCCTCGACTTGGCCACAGGGCTGGCCACCCGCGTTCAACTCACAGTCACAATCCAGTAGAATATAATGTAATGTAATGTAAAATGTATGGTTGAAATGTTTTAGAATATAGTGTAGTGTTTATATTATTTGTAGTGTTGGACTATGAGTTGGTCGCGGGTGGCCAGCCCTGTGGCCAAGCCGTGGGCACGTCCACGGCTTGGCCACAGGGATGGCCACCCACGGCCAACTCATAGTCTGTGGACACGTGGCCCTTATACTTATAAAATTTACTTGCTTTCTCACTACAATTATTGTACCTAGTTTCATTTTATCTAGGAAGAAGTTCAAATATTTGATATTAATGTAGTTGTCTTTCTTATTAATATTCTTATTTCCGTCATTTAGTATTGTGATTATTGGAATGTAGTGGTGAGGTTGAGACTTAAAAAATGGGTCTTAATGTGTTTGACTCGCTTAAATCTAATTGAAGTATTTTTAATATAAATATAACAAGAAATTAAGAGCTCAAGGAGTTCATTTTTGTTAGAATTATAAAAGTAAAGTAGGACAGAGATGTCTTTTTATAAATTTCAGTTAGGAAGGCAGCTAGGTCACAATGAGAGCTACTGAACTTAGGGAGAATAATCAAAATGCAAATATACACAAAGTTCAGACCTGAACTAAACTCAACCACTGTATTATTTCTTGATTAGCAAATCATTAGAATATCTAAACAGTAACCAATGTTAACACAAACTTCATTTATCACTGGATCTGATGCTAAGCAGCTCAAGATTAGATCTAAGTAAAAGATCTAATACAGATCTGAAATAATAGATCCAAACTAGAAATAGATCTAATGACTGAAAAACTCAACATCAATATTCAAATCTGATAATCTATAGTATTTAATGCTGATACATAAATCTAGTTAGATCAAACAATACATAACTCACAACAAAAATCCAGATCTGAAGATAAAGAATAGGTAGCTTACCTTGTCCTGAAACCTTACCTCTGAAGAAGTCACAGTCAACGCAAGAGATGCAAAAACTAACTTATTGGAGGCATTCTCCTCCACTTCCAAAAGTTTTACTTAATCTATGCAATCATATTCAAAAAAGAAAAACAAACTTTATTGAAGTCTCTAATCAAATTTGTGGCATACCAAAACTACCTAATTCTCAATGGATCTACTATGTGGCACCTAGCAAAGATAAATTTACCTTTTAGTAAATCTCAAAGGCTTCTTCATTACAACTTCTCTAGAGTACTACTGACAAGTTGGAGAAAGTGTTGCAATCCCTAACCCAACTAAAGGGGCCCTCATCAATCACTCTAGAATCTCTAGGCTTAAAGTCCAATATTACTTTGCCTAGGTATTTTGGTGACATTGATGGTGAACATATTGATGCTTGGATTCAAAATGTATCCACGTATTTTGACTCTTATCCCAAGATGGTGAATGCGATGAAACTTGAATGGGTAGTACTAAACCTAGATGGGATAATACTTGAGTGATTTCAGAACCTCCATGATTCTTCCACCCTCCATTTGTATCTAAAGGATTCACATTCGAATTAAAAACATATGACCTCTTGGAAAAACAATTGTGAGGCATTATGGTAGTAGTTTTACCCATCCAAGTATTAAAAATATTTATTCGTATGATAACTTTATCATAGTTAGTTCTATGTTCAATCACTTCAACCTTATACTAATCAATTCATTAAGCTCCATGTATAGTTATCTATAAGATATCTATACATTTATGTCTCTATAAATTTAATTGCTAGTTATTTTCCCTATTTACACACCAAG
>ML781701.1:1674577-1685752 GCA_009831015.1 Picea engelmannii | reverse complement strand
TTCGTGTGAGTTGGGTGACAGGACTTTACAGCGGCGTCATTGGAGCCTGGAATCAAACCCTACTGTTCGGCCCACCAAACTCAAGATGTAGAAGCCATGAAGTCAAACGGGATGAAGATTCTCGTTGCTTCTAGACGTAAACAGCATGTACTCGTGTAAGCATAAGTCTGCTTTGTTTGGAGATGTATTTTACTTCAGAGATTTAATTGAAGCATTAAGGGATGTGGGTTTTAAGATTCGGAAGTGAATTGGACAAATTAATCACTATAAGTGGAAAATATAAGGACGATATTCCGAAGGGAATGTTTTCATTTTATAATATGTGGATTTATTTCAGTTTTTCCAATTTATTAAATATTCATGGAAAAAAGGAAATTCAATCGTAAATATTTAAGTGCCCAAAAAACTTAGAGTTAAGCGTGATTTAGATAGGCGTGTAAGATTGTTTAAAAAAATAAAATATTTTATTTATTTTATTTGATAATGTTTTTATTTATATCTATTTGATAATGAAGAGGATGATTAATGTCCACTAAAATCAAATTGGTCTATCAGATCTTAAGAGGGTAAGTGATTACTTCAATTCTAGGGTAAGTGATTACTTGATATTTTTTAGAATTTTGTTTCTTTGCTCGAAAAACATTAAGAGAAGCTTTTCCAAGATCACCATACTTTTGTTGAGTAAAGAGGTTAGGAAGGTTGGTAGTGTGACAAATATTTTGAAAATGAGATCTAATATGGGTATAGGTTGGACAATCTAAGAGAAAATTTATTTTCATCTTCAACCTTCTTATCATTGTTACAAAGGTGACACACTCTTTCATGCCATGGAGTTTTAAGAATTGACTAGCCTCAGTTTCACTATGGAGCTAGAGAGAATTTGTTCTTATCTTAGCAATGCTTATTTTTTCTTTACACTTGGCAAAACAAATACATAATTTTGATCTTCTAGATTATGGTTGATTACATACCTATCATACCTTAATTTTCTTTTTTCCTCTAACTCTTTATCACACCACATTTTCTCCTTAAATTTTGATTTGACATTTTTTTTAATAGTATCTTTATTCTTCAAAATGGTGTCTTCCATGATTCCCCAATGGTTTAGCCAAGACAAAGCATCTTTATGCCATTCTAGCTTGACTCGATGGTGGTTATGACTTAGCAATTTTAGGAAGCCTCTAGTCGTCCATGTTGTTTAACTTGTTTTTGTACATTAGGTATCTAGTCATAGCCATGCTTTCAATGGGGGAGAGGCTTGTTTCTAAGAGGATGATGGGATAGGGTGTATTTCCTTTAATTTGAGATTATAGGTTATAAAATTATTTTGTATTTGAGATTCAACAGAGCCGAAGACTTCACATCCATAAAGAATAACAGGTGTAACAAGAGTCTCAAAGACTAGTTTCTTCTTATCCCAACTCCAAAGATCAACTGATTTACAATTGTTTTCAAGCTTATCAATTCCAAGATATTTGTATGAAGTCACTTCATCCAATTTGTTGTTGTCATATAAGAAGGTATCATAAGGGATCTTATTGGATTTAATAATCATGACCTTAGTCATATGAGTATTAACAGTCATACTCATATTTTCTAACTTGTCAATGTATATACAAAAAGAGTAGGAGACACAAGACAACCTTTATTTTTTGAACTAAGTAAACCAATTATATTAATATTATTATGTAAAATAGAGAAGTAAAGAGTTCATAGTAGTGACACACCATGAAAATTTCTCACGCTCAAAACTAAAAAATAATTTACCTAAATCATTAAAGGTAACAAAGGTTTAAAGAGTCTATACTACTCATAGCCTGATATTAAACTAGATATTCTAAGAGCAAACATTAGTAGCCTGATCTTAAACAAGATAAAACAGAGGAAAACTACATAATAATTCTAAGAAACGTTAGGAGCCTGATCTTAAACTAGATAAAACAGAGGAAAACTACATAATAATTCTAAGAAACATTAGGAACCTGGGTTTCCAGATTCATTGGGCAACTGAGGCCAGTGCTTGGACCAACAATAGGTGTTTAGAAGACTCCCGTTTGCTTGCTGGCCAGCCAAGTCACGATCTTAAGTAAAGTAGATATTCGTTTCGAGATTCCAACATTTCCATCGTTTTAGTCTGCAATGTTATTCTAGGGTGTGAGAAAACTTAGAATTATTAGTTTTAGAATAACCCATTTCAGGAATTATCTCACCGACTTAAAAATTTACTTTCACATCCTCCTTAAACTCACAATCCAAGGGGACTTCAACCAGAGATGACATGGCTGCATTGTCTTCCTCGGGCACTAAGTGCTCATAATGGTCTGCAACATCTGGCATTACCTTGGCATATTGAGATGGACCAGTACCAGAGGTGCGAGGTTTGCGTCCTCTAAGTGACATCGAAGAGAGAAGTAAAAAGGTTGGAGTGTCAAATCAATGACCAGAAAGATGGTAGTATTTCAAAACCAAATTCAATAGAGTATAATTGGAAATTTGAGAGTTTTTTATTGATACATACAGAGCTATGAGATCCCCGACAAGCTCTAGCTCTCTCATGATATGACCATAAGTGTCAACTTCGTGGGAAAATTCCGCCAAATCCAAAGCTGTGTGTGCAGTTATGACCTCTGCATTAAATCACTCTTCACGATAATCACGATGCGAGCCAATTCCATGTGCAGATACAGGTGCGTCATCGTCATCATGCAAAAGACCTTCAACTCTGAAACTAGCCTTAAAACATTCCTCGCCGTCATGGTTCAGGCCTTTTCTGGAAGAAGTGGGTGTCATCTGAGTCGAGCGTACTTGAATGACGCGAGAAGGGATATCCGGAAGAGCTTCAGGAGGAGGAGGTGCTCTCAAGGTTCAGGGGTTGCGTGCCACATGATCTGCACCAACCACGTTATCTATCTACGCATGTTACATCTGTGTGAGAGCCATGGGTGAGCCATGTGAAATTCCTGTATTTACAATATGTGTGTGATTGTTAATTATTATATGTGAATTGTGTAAGTGGTATCAAAGCTGGTTGGAGGAGCTACAGAAGTGAAATCTGTGTGAGGTGCATCGATTTATACATCGTGCCCTCACACTTTACTCACGTTTGAAAACCTGGAATTTCCTCACTCCAACTGTGTATTACAGTGCATAAATATTTAAAGATTGCCGCACTCCAAGTGAATCGTGAGGTGGAGACTCACCACACTCCAATGGTAGCGTGAAGTGTGAAAATGCTCATGATTTTCTTCTTGGAAATTTTAAGGTATGGTTCTTTGGAAAAGTAAAGGTAGAGAAGTTAATTAAAGTAAAAAGTCTTTTTTTAAATTAAAGAGTCACATGGGTGGATAATTTAAAAAGGTGAATGTTTGTGGAGTAAAACTTTTATTTATATTTAACTTTTTATTAAACCTTTTTATATATTATTAAAAGGTTTTATGGAAAATATATAAATTTTTATTATTATAAACCTTTTGTGGTTAACCTTTAACCTTATTTATTAAGGATCCACATTTAACCTTATTTATTATTCCTCCACATTTAAAAGGATTTTATAAGCAGTGGACATTAGGAGATTTTTGCGCTAATGGCTAAGATGCAGAGTTTGAAGTTTGAAGTTGAAAAGTCTAGCTTTAAAAAAACTTTGAGCTTTGGAAGCTCAAGATGCGGGATTTACTGGTGCAACAAGGGTTGCAAAAAGCATTGGCAAACAAGTCAAAGAAACCAACAACCATGACGTAATGGGAATGGGAAAATCTGGATGTGAAATCTCTTAGTACCATCGTTTATGTCTCGCAGATGAGGTGCTGTTTAATATTGTAGGAGGGGATACAACATCAGGCTTATGGAGCAAGTTGGAAAGTCTATATATGACGAAGTCCTTGACGAGCAAAATCTACTTGAAGAGATAGTTGTACAGTTTACGGATGAAAGAAGATACAAAAGTTGTTGACCATTTAAATACCTTCAATACCCTTATAGTTCAAATGACTAGTATGGAAGTTAAATTTGAAGATGAGGATAAGGCTATTACACTATTATGTTCGTTGCCTGAGTCTTGGGATAATCTAGTCACCTCTATTAGCTTTATCTCAACAGTTTGTTTAGATTATGACTCTGTTATGGGAGCTTTGTTGGCTAAGGAGATGAGGAGAAAATCTAGTAAAGAAACCTCAACTTCAGAAGCGATGTTGGTCATAGGTCGAACTAAAGAGAAAAATGAGAGAAGTTTTTCTTGATCTAAGTCAAGACACAAAAAGGGTAAAGCACAATGTTGGTACTGTGGAAAAACAGGACATCTCAAAAAAGATTGTTGGAAGAGAAAGGAATCTGAGAAAAACTCTATAACGGAAGCAAATTTGGCTGTAACAAATTCATGTATGATTGATCAAGTTTGATCTGTTTCTAGTCATTTACAATATCAAGAAAAATGACAGTTAGATTCAGGTGCCTCCCACCACATGTGCTCATATAGAAATTGGTTCATTTCTTACCAATCTGTTGATGAGGGTGTAGTGTTTATGGGAAATGGTTTTCCCTGTAAAACTGTTGGGGTTGGCAGTATTAGAATCAGGATGTTCAATGGTATTGTTAGGGAATTAACAGATGTTAGATATGTACTTGAGATTAAATTTAATTTAATTTCATTGGGAGTGTTGGATTCTTGTGGATATAAGTATACAGGTCAAGGTGGAGCACTCACAGTGTTGAAAGGTAATTTAGTAGTGATGAAGGAAACAAAGGTTGATAATATTTATAAGCTAGAAGGAAGTACTGAACTAGCATCTAATGTGACAGATGTATCTTGTTGTTTATGGAAGAAGCATCAAGGTCACAAGAGCAAGAAAGAATTGCAAGTACTGGTAAGCGGTAAATCATTTCCAGACTTAAAATCTTTGTTGCTGAATTCCTGCTTGTTTTATATCTCTGCAAGTTATGATGATGGTATAAAGAGATGTTGTGTGTGGGATCCTACTTCTCACAAGGTCATCATTGACAGAGATATTGTATGTATGAAAAAAACAAAAGGGTTGATTCAAGACCGCAACGGTAAATTTGTTTGCATGCTAGATAATTCATTGTACGGCCTAATGGTACCCAGACAAATATACAAGAGGTTTGAATCCTTCATAGTGAGTCATAATTTTTCAAAGGGTAGGAATGACTATACGGTTTATAGTACATTCATAGTATTGATGTTATTTGCTAAATATATGCTTGATGCAAGCCGAAGCATGGATAAAATCAGTAAGAAAATGACTCAGGTGGATAGGAAAATTCAGATGAGGGATCAAGGAGCAACAAAACAAACTATGGGTATGGAAGTACATAGAGATGGTAATGGTAAGTTGTGATTGGAGTTCAGTATGAACATTGTAAAACCATTTTTTATCCCTCTTGCTGTCCATTATAAACTTTCTTCAAGCATAGGGCCTGTCTATAAAGAAGAAATGGTTATTTCTCGTGTAAGTTCAGTAGGAGGTGTGTTGTATGTGATGAATTGGTTAAGATCATATGTTTCACATGCTAATGATGTTGTCAGATACGTGACAGATTCAAATGTTGCAGTGAAATGGGTGTTTCAACGTTTGAGAAGCACAAATGTCACCAATAATGGTTACACTGAGATGGTCTGTGATAATTGTAATGTATATTTTACAGGTGTTTTGGATAGAAGGAGATCTATCACTAAATATGTCTCACAACACAGTTGTGGAAGACATGTTAGAGGTGGAGTGACCCCTCAAGAAATCCAAACTCGTGCAAGTCACATAGGGGAGATCATGAAACCAATTTTATTAGAGAAGCTACAGTGGCGCTTGGATTCTCTTGGCTTGTAGCAAAGGTGATGAACAAAAGGAAGGAGCAAGGTATCAGGTTAATTGTTGTCCAAGGTGGAGATTGTTGAGATTTGGTGACAACAAATTCCTTCAAAGGATGGATTTGGATTATTCTGCATTGGTTACAACAAAATAGAACAAGTTAGAATATGGATAGGGATTACATTTAATAATCAGTTTCTTGTGTGAATGTATAAATTCATGTAAGCCCGTAGAGGCAAAAATGACTGAGTGTGAGAGACAGTGTGAGAACTTCCCAATCTGATCTAATCTCCATGATCTGAATAATAAGACAATCGATGCCTATGCTTGGTGGACGTAGCCCAACGTTTGAGTAAACCATGTGAAATGCCTGTGTTTATAATCTGTGTGTAATTGTTAATTATCATATGTGAATTGTGTTTTCCACATTGACAATTAGAACAAGAATAGGTAAAAGTTGTAGATATCTTAAAGGTTTCACTATTTCTTCCTTATGTCATTGAAAAATTTCATATTCTGCCACAAAGGTGTGGATGCCCTTCTTCATTCATTCCCAAAAAAATGAGTATTTGATCCTTTCATATGTTTTATGATACCCTAAATGACATATTGTTAGAGAGCCATGGATTTCAAATAACATCCTTGATTTAAACGCTTACTATTTTCTTTTCTCGAATAAACACACCCTTTAGAGTTAATCTTTTCATTTTTCCAAGTTATTCCCTACATGGTTTTCCATTTGAAGTTGTTGTATCAAGAGAGAGATCTTGGGATATGTTAACCGTTCTCTATGAACATCATTCAACTAGTTTTCTACTATGAAGGAGAAAGAAGGGAGAATTGTCCTCTTCAGAATTTTGAGAGAGAACATCTACTACCACATTCTCCTTACCCTTTTTATAAATTATTTCATAGTCATGTCTCAACATTTTGATTACCCACTTATGTTGCTTAGAGGAGGAAACATTTTTCTCCAAAAATTATTTCAGACTATGATGATTGGTTTTAATATGGAAACATTGTCTGAACACATGTCCATACCAAATATCAACAACATGAGATATTACAATTATCTCCTTTCCATAAGTTGATTTTCCCAAATGCCTCTTACATAGTTGTTTGTTGGTAAAATTCAATGGTCATCCCTCTCACATAGAAAATTGTTATATATATATATATACCGTTTAAGTAAGGAAAATAATTTTTGAACGAAAAATATTTCTATTCTAATCGAAATCCCAGGGATAAAGCTCGGAAATTGCTGGCCAATATCCAACTGTTTCCAGATACACGTGGGTTGCCTTAAAGGGAATTTCCGGCGAGACGCGATTTGTATTCGATTTCGCCAATAATGGTTTCCCTCGTGTTTCAGCACGTTCCAAGGATTTTGAGTTCTACTGATCTCTAAATCTACCCAAAACCTCAGAAAATACCTGCAGCGCAGAATCCGTTCCGAAACAACGGGCAGAAAAGTGTGTTTTGTTTGCTGAATAGAGAACGGCCCGTTTGATATGGGAATTCAAATCGGACGAAATATTACAGGTAAAATCTGAAAACCCTTGGAGGAACACGGACTGGAAAAACTATTCACGACCGAACTGTAATTGAATTTACGTCAAAATATTGACCTCGCGATTTGCATGGTCATCATCGCGCATATATTTTCATCTACCCATTTTTGGCTTTTTGGTGCTGACTTTGATATGATTAAATAGATTTCCAGAGAAAAGTTGACACAGCATCCATGGTAACTTGGAGAATTTAACGATTAAATTACCACACATAACTAATCATCCTAACCCTAAGATTGTGGAATCATCCTAACCCTAATAATGTGGGTCATTATAGCCATAGCCCTTTTTTAGTAGGTTAAAGATTCTATTAAAAGATGATTTTTTTGGAGTATTTACCTAAAATTTGGTGACAAATTATTGGATTGTTTAATTTAATTTAAATGATCATTTCTGTATAATCAATGTATCTAGAAAATATGCTAAATCTATTTTTACATTTCTAAATCCTGTAAATTTATATAACCGGAATTAAAAAAAATAACATTTAGTAAAACATATAGCCAACGCCTTTCTTTTCCATTTTACTCACAAGACATCTTTAAAAACGTCATCTATTCCCTCCAAGGAAATCTTCAGAAATTTCCAGAGAACGTTGTAAGGAAATCTTCAGAAATTTCCCGAGAACGTTGAAGTTGCAGAACGCTACTGCAATACGTAAATTTATTTGAATGAGTTGTTATACACCCGTACACCTTCAGTAACTACTGTCTCTCTCCCGCAGCCATTGTTGTCAGCTTCGTGTCCAATTCTGCAAATTAAGCTGAACTGTTGGAAATGCATGGGACAGATTGGAAATTATTTCATTTTAGGCAGTGTGATAAATGAAAAGTCAGTTCTAAATTTGAGCAACACTCTTGGATGTTTTGTTGTTCAATACCATAGCTTTTTTTATTGATGGAAGTTCGGTTTGAATATATTTCCACATAACTGGAAGTACAGGTATGTCATATTAGGTGCGAAATCAAGAATAGTATTAGAAACTTTCTTCTAATACTAATAAGAATAGTATTAGGTGCGAAATCCAAATAGTAATAAGAATCGAAAACAGTTGTGAGTTGTGCTCGGCTGTTTAGTGGAATTTGTTGAGAGACAAGTATTGCTTTGAATCTTTAATAATTTTGGTATGACGGTGATGCGTAGGGTACGAAGTGTCGCTTCAGTTGTTTCCGTGTGAGTTGGAGGACAGGACTTTACAGCGGCGTCATTGGAGCCTGGAATCAAACCCTACTGTTCGGCCTACCAAACGCAAGATGTAGAAGCCATGAAGTCAAACAAGATGAAGATTCTCGTTGCTTCTAGACGTTAATAACATGTAATCGTGTAAGCATAAGTCTGCTTCGTTTGGAGATGTTTTTTACTTCAGAGATTTAATTGAAGCATTAATGGACGTGGGCTTTAAAATTCGGAAGCGCATAGCACAAATTAATCACTATAAGTGGAAATATAAGGACGATATTTCGAAGGGAATGTTTTCATTTTATAATATGTGGATTTATTTCAATTTTTCCAATTTATTAGATATTCATGCAAAAAAGGAAATTCAGTCGTAAATATTTAAGTGACCGAAAAACCTAGAGTTAAGCGTGATTTAGATAGGCGTTTAAGATTGTTTATAAAAACAAAATTATTAAGATTATAATTATAATTTTTATACAAATTAATCATATATATATTTTATTTACATCTATTTTTTGTTTTTTGGGAGAAGTAAACCAATTATATTAATATTTACCATATATGTAAAATAGAGGAATAACGAGTTCATAGTCATGACACACCATGAGAGTTTATGAAGCTCAAAAATAAAAAAATAGTCTTCCTTAGTCTTTAAACTGTAGCAAAGGTTTAAAGAGTTTATACTAGCCATAGCATGATCTTAAACTAGATAAAACAGAGGAAAACTGCATCATAATTCTAAAAAACATTAGGAACTTGGGGTTGAAGATTTGTTGGGAAACCGATTCTAAAAAACATTAGGAACTTGGGGTTCAGGATTTGTTGGGAAACCGAGGTGATTGGAAGACTCCTTTGTGCTTATCGATTAGCTAAGTCACGACCTTAAGCAGATATTTGTTTTGAGACTCCAACATTTCCATCGTGCTTTTAAGACCTTAAGCAAATATTCGTTTTGAGACTCTGACATTTCCATCCTACTTTTAAGCTAGCGAAAATCCTCATCTTTGGGTAGTATGCCAAGTGCTATCATTGTTTTAGTATGCCAATATAATTCTAGGATGTGAAAAAACTTGGAATTCTTGGTTTTGGAACAACCCAGTTCAGGAATCACCCCACCCACTTGAAACTCTATCTTAACATCTTCCTTAAACTTGCGAGCAAGGGGAGCCAGGGGAATTCAACTTCCAAAGATAGCATGGTTGCTTTGTCTTCCTCAGGCACTAAGTGCTCATAATGGTCTGCAACATCTAGCGTTGCCTTGGCATCTCGAGATGGACCAACACAAAAGGTGTGAGGTTTGTGTCCTCGAGGTGCCATCGAAGGGAGAAGTAAAAAGGTTTGAGTGTCAAGCCAATGACTACAGAGCTTGTAGTCTTTCAAAACCAAATTCAATAGAGCATAATTGGAAATTAGATAACACATACAGATCTATGATATCCCTGAGAAGCTTTGGTACTCTTCTATCTCTCCCATGAGAGAAGAGGGACCTATCCTCTTCCTAATTTGGAGAGAGAACATCTATTACCACATTCTCCTTTCCCTTTTTATAAATTATCTCAAAGCCATATCCCAACATTTTTGTGAACCACTTTTGCTTCTTTGTGGATGAAATCCTTTATTCGATGAAGTATTTTAGGCTATGGTGATTGGTTTTAATTTGGATTTTTTTTTAAGCAGGTATGGATGCTAAATATCCACAACATGCAATATGGCCATCATATCCTTTCCATAAGTTGATTTTCCCAAATTCCTCTCACATAGTTGTTTGTTGGTAAAAGTCAATCGTCATCCCTCTTGCATAAGTACTTAGTTGTTTGTTGGTGAAAGTCAATGGTCATCCCGCTTGCATAAGTATTGACCCAATTCCTTTACCAAAGGTGTCACATTCCAAGACAAAGTTCTTAGTGAATTTTAGGAGAGTGATTACTAGAGTTGTACACATAGCATTCTTCAAATCCTGGAAGGTTCATTTTCTAACATCATTCCAAACAATTTTTTTTTTTTAAGCAAGGTTATTAGGGGAGCTGAAATATTACCATAGTTCCTTACAAACTTTCTATAATAACCATTGATACCTACGATAACTCTTATAATTTTAAGAGCTTTTAGGAGGGTCCAATCCTTCATCAATTCAATTTTCTTTGAGTCTACATGTACACCATCATGCCTAACAATATGGCCCAAATATTCTACTTCAAAGACACCAAAGGCACATTTGGACCTCTTGAGAAAGAGTGGATGATTAATATGTACTTGTAAGACTTGATCCACATGGGTGACATGGGCATGCCAAGTTTTATTATAAATCAAGATATTATTAGAAAAGACAAGGACAAAATGATGAAGAAAGGGTTGAAATATTTTCTTCATGAGACTTTGGAAGGTGGAACCACATTGCAAAGGACAAATGGCATCACCAAGAACTTGCAATGGCTTTCATGAGTGTGATTTTGTTTTATTAAGTCCACCTCATTCATGCGAATTTGGTGATAACCTAAGTAAAAATCAAGTTTGGTGAAGAATTGAGTTCCCTTGAGCTCATCCAAAAGATCATCATAAATTAGAATGTGGAACTTATCCTTGATTGTTATTTTGTTGAGAGATTA
>ML781701.1:1660986-1671093 GCA_009831015.1 Picea engelmannii | reverse complement strand
CTTTTAAATGGAAAAAATCTGGTGTGGTCAATGACTCGAAAGGAAAAAAATAAGAGAAACTCTAAATGAAGTATGGTTGGCAAAAATCCGGTTTAGACAAGGTCTGTTAAAGAGACTGGCCAAAGGCTGGGATCAAAAAAATGAACCTCTGATACCAAATGAGACAAACAAAGTTCACTCACACAAGAATTATCCAAAATACTTGGAATATAACATAATAATCCATGTAGGAATAATGTATAAAACATGAATAGATAAGATGATATACAATTGAGAATGAGGGCTTGTTTATATACCCATGCAGGGGTGCCCTTAACCAATAGTCATGTCTTTTGAGACATGTCCTTTCATTATTAATAGTTATTATTAATTAATTAATTAATATGTTATGAATATCTATTTATATGCATATTTAATATCATAACACCTCCCAACTCAGATCCCTTCTTGTTGCGCTCATCAATGAATTTCCTTACATTCTCAATGACCAAACTCTCCACACCTATCTAGAAAGATCATAATTGATTTCATATCTCACCTTATCCACTTCAGACTGCATTCATAATCAATTTTGTCTGTGTCACCAATACGTCGCATTCACTAAGCTCATCAACCCTTTTGATTTGTTCCTCTTGATTATGTGACTAGCCATGTGTATGAAAGTGTCATATATCATCAAATAGGTTAACCGAAGCATATGTAGATCTTGCATTGGCTCGAAAATACATCTTGAAGGAAACTCGGTCACCTTGACTTTAAAACTGTGTTAAGAAGCTCAAATGTTAATTAGATGTTTACAATTCTATGTTATTGACACATCATGATCCAGGGGATCAAATTTTGCTCAAAAATCAAAGTGCTCAGAATTTATTCAAAACAGACACGTATGTAGGAATCGTCCTCATGATCCCAACGCAACTTGAACGTGTTCAAACTAATGTCGTATGAGCGAGATATCGTGTTCTGTTAATTTTTCCAAACAAGCAAAATTTTGTTGATTGTACAGTCTGTATAGTGATGACATGGCAGTTGATCGTACAAATGTATAGTTATTTCATGGTAGGTTACATATCCATGGGTGGAAGGTTACATGGAAGTGATGAGTTGGCATGCTGACAGGGTAGGCTCAATGGCAGACAGATGGGCGAATCAATGGTTGGCACATGTCATATATTTGGCAAGTAATATGGTGCCACATGGCCCAATCGTGGGATGCCACATGGAACCCCTCCAATTTGGTTGGCATGTGAATTTTTTTTGTGACCCCACATGAGTCGAACCCACAGCCTCCAGGCGGGGGTAATGATTTGGTAGGGCCCGGGCTACCAGCCTGCCTGCATTGCATTTCTTAACCATATATGTGTTTTAGTGTTGGCAGTTAATTGTTGGTTATTATATGCATCTTAAGTGTTAAAACTCTCTAATTTTATTTGTTTGTAACTTGATCCAATTACCCAAATACATACCATTTTTACACTTGCAATTTAAAAGGGACAAGTCTTCTTCATTTTCAGATTTGTTGGAAACAAACCCATTTCAATTTCAAAATAGTTGGTATTAGAGCATAGGTTTTTTGAAGGCTTGAATATTTGCAAGTTTTTTTGTTTTTCTTATGTTTACAAGGTTGAAGCTCACAAGAGGAGAAGGTGAACTTGTAGAGCCAAGTTCTGAATTGTCAGGAAGGAGAACTATCAAATCACCTCAAGCTTCAAGGAGACATTCACCATGTATGGCTCATGAGGAGAGTCATGGAACTCTTCCTTCATAGGAGGAAACATTTAGAAAAACTTTCTATGATATCACTGAGATGGTGAAAGTTTTGTTTGAAGAAAGAAATGCAAGATTGCAAGGTGAAAGCTCCAACCCTCCAAAGGGCAATGGAGATAGTGCTGATAAAAATCCAAAGGAAAATGGAGGGAATGGCGATTCTCCACCTCCTTCACCTCCATCTTCCACCTCTTCTACCATTTCACAACCACCTCCAAATTCTCCAAAATAACATGGTAAAACTCCTTTACAAACTCCTTTACTAAAGCTTGATATTAAGTTTGAATTTCCAATGTACAATGGAGAGGTAAATGTTGATAAATTGAATGATTGGATTCGTCAGATTGAAGAGTATTGTAGGATACAAAGAATCACATATAACAAAACTAAGATTCATATTGCTTCTTTAATATTTGACAATGCAACACTCATTTGGTGGGAAGCCAAAACTCAAGAGGACATGAAGAAACATGGTAACGTTTTGTCCTCTTAGAATGATTTTATTGTTGCAATTAAAAGGAAATTTTATCCATTAGCATACATGTAGAAAGCTATTATGGATTGGAAAAACTTTAGGCAAGATAAATGACAAGATGTGCAAAGTTTCACTCAAGAATTTAGGAGAAGAGCTTTGGTTTTGGGTATAGATTTGTCTTCTCAAGAAACTTTACTCAAATACATTGGAGTTTTGCATAGATACTTGAGGCATACAATACTTATGTTTAACCCTTCAAATCTAGATGAAGTTTGTGTAAAGGAAACTCATTTGGAGGAAAGAGGAAGGAATGATCCTCAAGAGGGCAGAAAGAAGTATTTTTCTAATGGAGACAAGGGAAAGAGGAAGTTTGAAGAAAATGGAAAGAAAAATGCTTCAGTCAAGAAAGAGAGAGAGAAAAAATCTCATGTAAACATTGTTCAAAGGATGGACATGATGAAGACCATTGTTGGAAAATTCATCCTAAAAAGAAACCCAAAAAGTTCAACAACAAAGAGAAATCAAACATTGTTGCAACTGTACAACAATATTTAAGATCTGATTCAGAAGATGAAACAAAAATCACAGCCATGGGTTTTCAAGGTAAGAATTATGTTGCAAATACTAGTTCTTCAAGTAGTAGTAGCCTTAATGTAACTCAACATGAAAAAAAAAGAATAAAGCTTTTTCACATAAGGGTAATTTCAAAACATACCAAGATAGATACTCTCTTTGATACATGATCACAAGCAAACCTTATTTCTGAAGACATTGTCAAGAAATTGAATTTGGAAACTACTCCACATCCTAAACCTTACCCTCTAGTATGGATATGTGACAATGCTAAATTTCATGTGAAAAGAAGGTGTAAACTTAGGTTTTTCATCACTGCAAAATATATAGATGAGGTAGATCTTGATTTTATTCCATTGGATATTTGTGGTATTGTGTTGGGAAGACCATATTTATATGATAGGAGAGGCATCTTTCATTTTCATGAGAAAAAGTATCATTTGTTTAAAAATGGAGTTGAGTACATTGTTAGAGCACATACAAAAGAAGATGAATTTGTCACTTACAAATGCTGGAAAAATGAAGAGACTAGTCAATGCTAGTAAGAACCTTGTACTTTTGATGATTAAACCCAAAGACAATGATGAAGAAGAATTTTACCAAGGATGTGATGCAAAGTTATAATCTGATTTACCGAAAATGTTGAGATGTTTCAGGAACCAAGGGGATTGCCTCCTAAAAAGGGTATCCAACATGAGATTTTTTTGAAGCAAGAAGGTCCTCCTCCAAACATTGACATGTGCATGATGTCAGTCATGGAGAATGTTGCGATTAGAAAACAAGTCAAAGAATTTCTTGACAAAGAGGTCATCAAATCAAGCACATCGCCATGCAGGTCACCAATTGGCTTGGTACCAGAGAAAGATTGTATATGGCGTATGTGGGTAGATTTCAGAGCCTTCAACAAGAATACGAATATGATTTTTGAAGGAGACACATGGAAGAAATATTTGAAAGAAAAGCAAGCTCCATTGCATGCCTTGACAAGCTATGTATTCCACTTGGTGATAAGGTATAAGAAAGACATTTATGACAAAGTTGTTGATATGATTACTATGCCTATTGTTAGTGATTTAGTTATTTTTAAGCATAATCTTATCATCCATGAGAGCTATTTGAAACAATATGCTTTAGATGTTGATTTCAAAAATCTTAATGAAACTTTATGTCATACTAACCAAGTTGAGGAATTGGATTCCTATGTGCATGGTAAACTTTTGTATCTTGGCAAGCTATGTTTTTCACAAGGTGAAAGAGTCAACATGATAAGGGAAGCACATTCTTCTCTTGTTGTTGGCCATTTTTGTGTAGGCAAGAAGTTCATTGAACAAGTTCAGTTTGTGCATCAAACTGTTCAAGAACAATTGAAAAAGAGCCAAGCCAAGTATAAGACAAGACATGACAAGTTTCGTGTTGGTATTAAAGGCATAAATCCAAGAAAATCCAAGTGGATTGAGGTTGGAAAGGTGAGGGAACTATACCCTCATCTGCAGATAGACTGAAAGTAGTCTTTTGGAGGTCCAAAAGATTCCCAATGGGGAAGTGTGATCCAGGGGATCAAATTTTGCTCAAAAATCAAAGTGTTTGGAATTCTTCAAAACAAACACGTGCGCATACCTCGTCCTCATGATCCCAATGCAACTTGAACAAGTTCAAACGAATGTCGTATGAGTGAGATATCATGTTCTGTTCATTTTGCCAAACATGCAAGATTTTGTTGACTACACAGTCCGTACATTGCTGATGCGGCTACTGACGGTACATCTCGTACGACTGTAAAGTGATGATGTGGTAGGGTATAGACCAACACATGGTAGGTGATGTGGCAGTGATGAGTTGACATGCTGACATATCATGTATTTGGAAAGTAATATGGTGCGCATACCTTGTCCTCACGGTCCCAACGCAACTTGAACAGGTTCAAACAGGCATCGTATGAGTGAGATATTGTGTTCTATTCATTTTTCCAAACATGCAAGATTTTGTTGACTACACAGTCCGTACAGTGCTGACGCGGTTGTTGACAGTACACCGCATATGACCGTAAAGTGATGATGTGGTAGGGTATAGACCAACACATGGTAGTGATGAGTTGGCGTGTGCATACCTCGTCCTCACGATCCCAACACAACTTGAACAGTTTCAAATGGACGCCGTATGAGTGAGATATCGTGTTCTGTTCATTTTTTGTTAGGGCGTCCATGAGGAGGGCCATGTTGCGAGTGATATTAACAACTTTCTCTTCCAGCCTAAAAAATATCTCATCAAGTGCATCTTGAGGATTTTTATGAACAAATTCATCTTCCATGGCTAGGCTTATGTGACTCTCTTCTTAAGTCAATTCCTAGATCTTGCAAATTTCGCAAACACCCCAAAGAAAACCACTCAGATACTAATATGATCTGTAATCTTCCATGGATATTCCACTCAAATAGTTCATCAACACAATTCTTACAATATTTTGAAATCTTAGATTATGCAATTTTTTTCATTAGATCTATGATTAATTATTACTATCTTATTGCTTAGATTTATGAAAATAACTGAATTAAGAAAATGAAAGAAAAAAAACCATCCACACAAATGAACATAAGATGTATATTGGGAAACCCAATATGAGAGAAAACCCTACTAGAAGCTAAGGTATATTCTCTTCTCTCTTTTCTTTAGTTGTGAAATAAAAGTACAAAGAAAGAGGAACTCACTATGGAGTTTCCTTTGGCACTATAGCTTCAATGATTGCTACAAAATATTATTCCTCCTCTATTATGCTCTCAAATCCACTCCTAAATGCTATGATCTACTATGGAACAATTACCATGTAAATAATGGAACCCTTTCTCCTCCTAGCGACTCAATATTTAATATAGTTCGATAATTGTCTAGGGTTAGGTTTTTTGCATCCTCAACCTTTGGTTAGAGATAAGGTTTTTGACCTTATAGAATATTCTTGAAATTCCACATGTGGTTAGTCCCACATGTGTGTTTAAAGGGGGTTGGCATGACATCCACTCGTTCCATGGTGGCTAATAAGGTAGGTTAACTTGTGGGAGCTATAACTTCCACATATGAGCTCAAATTGAGGTGATTTTCACATTGCTTGAAAGGTCTCGATGTGTAAAAAATGTCAAGGTTCTGTGATCCATTGTCACAAAATTTTGATCCCCAAAAATGTCATTTGATACCTCAAAATGGCTTAACAAGTCTGAAGGAATCAAATAACCAAATCTCAATAAAGGATGTGGTTCATCCTTCCTTGTATACCATCCTTTGCATGATTAGTCATTTTTTTTTCTATTTTACGATGAATAAACTTTATTTGTACAATAGTTATCAGTGGAGATTACCGTAACTATTTGTTTATTTCTTTTGGTTCATTACTATATCTTCTACCCGAACTATACTCTACAATGAAACCATACTATATAGTTTTTCCTGTAATGTGATCATCATGTTTTCGTGAAAGAGTTCAAATTTTGATGTGTGGTTACATCTTATATTTTATGAGGGATATGCATAATAATTTTCACATGATCCAGATAATTTTGTTTAAAAACACATTTTATAATTAATATGAGATTTTTAAAAACACATTTTATAATTAATACTAAAAATATGTATAATGTAAAATAATGTTAATTTATTTTATATATATAATGATTATTAATAATAAAATAAAAATAAATTTACTTAAAATATTAAAGAGGATATATAATTATTATTAATAATAAAATAAAAATAAATTTACTTAAAATATTAAGGAAGATTAAAGATAAAAAAATAAATACATAATTCACACAATTTACACACTTTGGTAAAAAAATAAATACATACATATTCACATACTTTACACTTTTAAATAAAAAACGTAGTTCGAAGAAAAAACATAGTTCACAATCCACTCCATTGCACTATAAAGAAAAAACAGGAAAATCATTCACCATCTAGCGACATTAATAATAAAGATCACACACTTTTAAAGAAAAACATTATTATAGTTTACAATCTACTTGCTTACACTATAAAGAAAAACATTCACCATCTAAACACATAAACAATAACGATTTTGGGTGTTACGCCACTCACAAGACTTGTAATTGAGGTCCATCAAATATTAGTTAAAAAAAGACGACGATTTTGGGTGTTACGCCACTCACAAGACTTGTAATTGAGATCCATCAAATATTAGTTAAAAAAAAGACGGCACCGAGGTAAACCACTCACAATAAAATCCAAAGAAAGTTTATTCCACTTATATTAAACATTAACGACCTTGGGCGTTATGCCACTCACCAACTTGTAATTGAGGTCCATCAAATATTAGTTTAAAAAACCCTGCCCCAAGGTAAGTAATTGAGGTCCATCAAATATTAGTTAAAAAAAAGACTGCCCCAATGTAAAGCACTCACAATAAAATCCAAAGAAAGATTCTTCCACTTACATTAAGAAGCTTGGGAACATGCCTCCCATTATATTTTCCCATGTTTTTTTAAGCAATGGTGGAAAGTTTATAATAAATTTGAGGAGTAAACATTGTACACAAATTACACGGAAAAATAATATTAGTATTTTATTATTGTATTCAATTACAACATATTTATATAGTTGGTTTCAGATCCAACTTATTTTAAACATAGAGATAGTTGTTAGAGAGAATATCTCAACAATCTCAAACCAATTTCTAAATTTAACCCAGTGCATTAATGAAAACATTATCTCTAACACCCCCTTTAATGTTTACATTACAAAATTTACAATACTAAATCAAAAATTACAATATTAATGTTTGTCTCCTTCTATGTCTAGGTGTCTTCATTAGCACTTACACTCACTCTGCAATCTAGTTGTTTTTTCTTTTTTCTTCACCACACTTTCTAGCTTCCACTTAACCCATTTAAAATACAACCATTTCACACCATCAATAACATGTTTATAAAGATCAACAATATTGACATTTCCATATGTTGGATATTTTACTTTCGACTATCCCTCAGTTATGTAAGAGATATGTAAGAGAGTATTTTGGAGACATAATGTATTCAGAAGTCAATCAAACAAATTAACCTCTTCACAAACATACAAGCATATGAACTTATGTTTGTGGCTTCACATGACCTATCAGTATTGCTTCACAAACTTACAATCATAATAAACATATATAAAAAAAATATATACCATATAAAAACTATTCCATCTTCCTGCCGTATGGTGAGGGAGTTAAGCCACACCCGGCTCTCATGCCATATAAGAAATTTGAGAAGCAAACATTGTACAAGAATTATACACAAACATAATATTTGTATTCCACTATTGTACTCAATTATAACAGATTTATATAGTTGATTTCAGATCCAATTTATTTCATACATAGATATAGTTGTTAAAAGAATCTATCAATAACTTTTAACAAATCCCAAACTAATCTCTAAACTCAACACAACACACTGCATTAATGGAAAGATTATCTCTAACAAAGTGAACTCAAAGATAGAAGGATCCAAATTCATTTTCAAAATCATATAGTTCTTATCTGAATCCATTGAAATATAATAAATATTAAGTTATTAGCAAAGATTATTTTTAATTTGATTTAGTTCGACTCGGTGAGAAGAGAAAATATGACAAACAAAATTAACTGAAACTTTTTAAAGCAAAACTAAAATAATTAAAACTAATTACAATGCGCACACATGATTTGACTCATTAAAATGATTGGATAAATCTAGGTTAAAGACGTTAAGAATTTCCACCTAATCTTTGGTGTAAGTTTCGTTAATCTTCTGAACTCACTAGGGGACCAAGATGCAATGAGTTACTGTCAATGGCATTCTAAAAACATCCTTTTCCATTTCATTAATAAAATGCCATTATAATTACGGAAATATATATATATATATATATATATATATATATATATATATATATCGTTTACGTAAGCAAATACTTTTTAAACGAAAAATATTTCTATACCAATCGAAATGCCAGGTATAAATCTTGGAAATTGCTGGATAATCTACACATGGCTTGCCGTAAAGGGAATTTCCTGCGAGACGCGATTTATACTCGATTTCGCCACGATTTCTCCAGGATATGAATCATGGTTTCCCTCGTGTTTCAGCACGTTCCAAGGATTTTGAGATCTACTGTTCTCTAAATCTACCCAAAACCTCAGAAAATACCTGCAGCGCAGAATCCATTCCGAAACAACGGGCAGAAATGTGTGTTTTGTTTGCTGAATAGAGAACAGTCCGTTTGATATGGGAATTCAAATCAGACGAAATATTACAGGTAAAATCTGAAAAACCCTTGGGTAAACTTCCCACACGGAGGAACACGGACTGTGGAAAAACTATTCACTACCGAACTGTAATTGGATTTACTTCAAAATATTGACCTCGCGATTTACATGGTCATCATCGCGCATTTATTTTCAGCTACCCATTTTTGGCTTTTTGGTGCTGACTTCGATATGATTAAATAGATTTCCAGAGAAAAGTTGACATGGCATCCATGGTAACTTGCAGAATTAAAACTAGTTATCTGTAACGATTAAATTAAATTACCACACATAACCATCCTAACCCTAATATTGTGGAATCATTCTAACCCTAATATTGTGGGTTATAGCATTTTAGGTTAGGTTAAAGGTTTTATGAAATGACGACTTTTTAGCTAGAAATTGTTGGATTGATAGATTTTAGAAATTGTTGGATTGATAGATTTGAGTTATTAAAATTAGTAGATTTGAGTGATTATTTCTATATAATTAGCGTATTAAACTTTTTTCAGCATGTTGAATTATTTTCTAAATGAATTTTGAAAAACCAAAAATAATAATTCGTCTAAATTTATATCCCCGAACCATTTGTAAACCAGTTTACAGAAAACGTTGTAGAGAAATCTAAATTTACCGAGAACGTTGAAGTTGCAGAACGCTACTGCGTTACGTAACTTTATTTGAATGACTTTATACACCCGTACACCTTCAGTAACTACTGTCTCTCTTCTGTCTCTCTCCCGCAGCGAAATGCATGGGACAGATTGGAAATTATTTCATTTTAGACAGTGTGATAAATGAAAAGTCACTTCTAAATTTGAGCAACTATGAGCAGTATACAGGATTTGAAAATTTATAGTGTAAATTTCATTAAAAGTCAGTTCTAAATTTGAGCAACTATGAGCAGTATACAGGATTTGAAAATTTATAGTGTAAATTTCATTAAGATGAGCTAGTTGCAGCTATGTAATTTACTGGAAGCTGTATCTCTTCAAGGAAAAGCTGGAATCTGCTT
>ML781701.1:1630705-1651245 GCA_009831015.1 Picea engelmannii | reverse complement strand
CAAGTGCATCCTGTGCGCATATTGGACAGGAAAAACAAGAAGCTCCGGAATCGAGCCATAGAGCTTGTAAAGGTCCAGTGGACCTGGTACGGTCCTGAGGACGCGACATGGGAGCATGCAGATATTATGCGGGCAGAGTACCCACATCTTTTTGAAAATTTTGAAGGACACACAAAAGCAGTGTAAGTTGCACTGAGGACAGTGAAAAAATAAGGGGAGGGGGATTGTAGTGTCCCCAAGGCCGAGCCCCATTGCAGATCATGTTATATACAAAGAATTGTAAATATGTTCTATAGGCTGGTGAGCCAAGTTTTGAATAAGCTGTAGGCTTATGAGTTTTGTTAGGCCAGGGAGCCTAAGTGTTGAAGGCCAGGAGCCTGTGATCTACTTGTATGTATGCAGGTCAATTAATAAAATATAAATACCACCAGTGCAGACCGTCCACGATGAAAGAGTCACGGGGGACTGAGCGTCCACAGAAGGGGCAAGGAACTAGGGGCTGGAAAGTGGGAAAGGGGCTGAGTGAGGAGCCCGTGGGCTAAGCCTAGGGGGCTTAGGTCTGGAATAATATTTTATTATTATTCATAAAAATCCATATGCACATTATTTTAACCTAAGTCCTTTGGAAGGACCCGTGATTTCCCAAGTGGTGGGAGAAGGGCGTACGGATGGAACGCATGCAGTTCCCAGGGTGACAAGTGTCAACCCTGGTGCATGCACATATAAGCGCCGAGATGAACCGTGGGTGGAAAAAAATCTTCCTCCATTCGAACCCGAACCTCTGGGCGTGGAACTGGTACGCCGTCTGCCGAATATCCGGATTATCTCTGAAATCGTTTGCTGTGTTTGGCCTGAGGAAAATCGTGTAATAACCCTTGTAGAGCTATGAGTCTGTGGCTGTTCCAGGCAAACCCGAGAACTCATTTCCTGAACTCGAATCCCCTGTGTTAAACTCGAGTGGAAGAATTCCTGGTTGTTCGGGGAAATATGAGCTAACTTGGGCGTGAAGCCTCCTCCGAAAATCATCCCATGAGATTATCCTGTGACAGCCGAATCTTTTGGGAAGCCTTGTCTGTGTTTTCCCGTGGGTTGTTGTGATTGCGCAGCACTGGACTGCGTGAGGCTTGTTGGCCTATGAGCGACTCCTCTAGGTGAGGGAGTGCGCAGAAGGAGAAGAGAACTCCTGAGAGAAATCCCTGTAGCTGCCATAGAGCCCGGAGAATTCCGGTCCGGTCTGTTCCTGTAACCCAAGGTAAGGGAGACTGGCAGCCGAAGGACTGTCTAGGTGACAGAGAAGGTGCACTCTCCTGGGGTGGAACAGGCATGTGGGGAATGAGGGTCTGTGTGCAGTGAGTGTGGGAGATTCCTGGGAGAGCTCCTTCCTGTTGAATGTGTATGTGTTGTCTTCCCTGTAACCTCAGCCTGAGTCTAGATTCCTTTCCTTGGGGTGGAGCTTGGTCCCAGCTCGGGGGTGACCTACTGTTGAGCTGATGAACAGTGTGGTCTAAGGCTGGGAGGTTCGTGGAAGGCCTGCACTGGGTTGGTGATTTCTACAGCAAATAAAAGATAAGTATTCTGAATTATGTTTTGAACATGTTTTGGCACGACTGTGCTGTATATATTATCATGTTTTCCGCTGTGTAAATGAATTAAGGATGAATGCTATGACTGGTTTAATTATAGCAGTAACCATATGTTTTACTCTGAGAATTAAGTGTGTTTAATTGTGCTTAAATTCATGTGCTTATAATTCCTGTACCAATTATGTAAACATTCATGTATAATGGTAAATTGAGGGGTTTGGAAACCTGGGTAGCAATTAGTACACTACAAATTGGTATCAGAGCAATTGGTACACTACATGCTTGTTTCTAAGAGGATGATGGGATAGGGTGTATTTCCTTTAATTTGAGATTATATGTTATAAAATTCTTTTGTATTTGAGATTCAGCAGAGATACTACAGCCGAAGACTTCACATCCATAAAGAATAACAGGTGTAACAAGAGTCTCAAAGACTAGTTTCTTTTTATCCCAACTCCAAAGATCAACTGATTTACAATTGTTTTCAAGCCTATCAATTCCAAGATATTTGTATGAAGTCACTTCGTCCAATTTGTTGTTGTCATATAAGAAGGTATCATAAGGGATCTTATTGGATTTAATAATCATGACCTTAGTTTTATCAGTATTAACAATCATACCCATATTTGAGCAAAAATCCTTCAAAAATCCTTCAGGATTCTTAGTTGGTTTTCAAGATCAATCAATAAAAGTAGGGCAGTTTCCAAGGAATCTTCCAACTTGTCAATGTAGATACCAAAAAGAGTAGGAGACACAAGACAACCTTTATTTTTTAGGAGAACTAAACCAATTATATTAATATTTACTATGTAAAATAGAGAAATAAGGAGTTCATAGTCGTGACACACCATGAAAATTTCTCACGCTCAAAAGTAAAAAATAATTTACCTTATTCATTAAAGGTAACAAACGTTTAAAAAGATATTAAACTAGATATTCTAAGAGCAAACATTAGGAGCCTTATCTTAAACTAGATAAAACAGAGGAAAACTACATAATAATTCTAAGAAACATTAGGAGCCTGATCTTAAACTAAATAAAACAGAGGAAAACTACATAATAATTTTAAGAAACATTAGGAACCTGGGTTTCCAGATTCATTGGGCAACTGAGGCCATGCTTGGACCAACAATAGGTGTTTGGAAGACTCCCGTGTACTTGCGGGCCAGCCAAGTCACGATCTTAAGTAAAGTAGATATTCGTTTCGAGATTCCAACATTTCCATCGTTTTAGTATGCCAATGTAATTCTAGGGTGTGAAAAAACTTAGAATTATTAGTTTTAGAATAACCTATTTCAGGAATTACCTCACCGACTTAAAAATTTACTTTCACATCCTCCTTAAACTCACGATCCAAGGGAACTTCAACCAGAGATGACATGGCTGCATTGTCTTCCTCGGGCACTAAGTGCTCATAATGGTCTGCAACATCTAGCATTGCCTTGGCATATTGAGATGGACCAGTACCAGAGAGTGACATCGAAAGGAGAAGTAAAAAGGTTGGAGTGTCAAATCAATGACCAGAAAGATGGTAGTATTTCGAAACCAAATTCAATAGAGTATAATTGGAAATTTGGGAGTTTTTTTTATTGATACATACAGAGCTATGAGATCTCCGACAAGCTCTAGCTCTCTCATGATATACCTTAACTGTCAACTTCATGGGAAAATTCCGCCAAATCCAAAGTTGTGTGTGCAGTTATGACCTCTGCATTAAATCACTCTTCACGATAATCACGATGCGAGCCAATTCCATGTGCAGATACAGGTGCGTCGTCGTCATCATGCAAAAGACCTTCAACTCTGAAACTAGCCTTAAAACATTCCTCGCCATCATGGTTCAGGCCTTTTCTGGAAGAAGCAGGTGCCATCTGAGTCGAGCGTACTTGAATGACGCGAGAAGGGATATCCGGAAGAGCTTGAGGAGGAGGAGATGCTCTCAAGGTTCAGGGGCTGCGCGCCACACGATCTGCACCAGCCATGCTATCTATCTACGCATGTTACATCTATGTTATGTTTATGTTGATTAAAGTTTATTAAGACTCATTTTATCTATGGAATTTTATAACATATTTGTTTTATCAATTTTTTTAATGATTAAAAATATTTGAAATAAACTTTTCAATTTTTCTTTTAATTTATTTTTTATTTGGTTGAGTTAACAAGTTGTGAAAATTAATATTTAAAAAAAATGATATGGAATTAATTGATTTTATTTATCATTTATTTTTATGATGGAAGAGATTTTAATAACCCCACAATGAATTCCATAGAAATGTTAGTCCATACAACTCACAGAATTGTTGGGATTTGGTGACAACAAATTCTTTCAAATGATGGATGTGGATCTTATTATTCTGTCGTTACAACCAAATAGACCAAGTTAGAATATGGATAGAGATTACATTTAATAATCAGTTTTTTGTGTGAATGTATAAATTCATGTAACCCCTTAGAGGAAAAAATGACTAAGTGTGAGAGACAGTGAGCACTTGCCAATCTGATGTAATCTCCATGATCTGAATAATGATGTAATCTCCATGATCTGAATAATAAGACAACCGATGCCTATGCTTGATGGACGTAGCCCAACGTTTGGGTGAACCACGTGAAATCCTTGTGTTTATAATATGTGTGTGATTGTTAATTATCATATGTGAATTGTGTTTTCCGCATTGACAATTCTAACAAGTGGTATTAGAGCTGGTTGGAGGAGCTTTGAATTCTCGGAGAAGCCGCAGAAGTGAAATTTGTGTGAGGTGTGTCGTCCCAAGTCCCTTCTCTCGAAAGGTGCGACGACATACTACTCACACTTTACGCACGTTTGAAAACTTGGAATTTCCTCACTCTAGCTGTGTAGTGCATAAGCACTCCAAGTGAATCGTGAGGTGCAGAGTCACCACACTTCAATGGTACCGTGAGGTGCGAAAATGCCCATGATTTTATTGGTGGAAATTTTAAGGTATGGTTCTTTGGAAAATTAAAGGTAGAAAAGTTAATTAAAGTAAAAAGTCTTTTTTTAAATTAAAGAGTCACGTGGGTGGATAAGTTAAAAAGGTGAATGCTTGTTGAGTAAAACTTTTATTTATATTTAACTTTTTATTCAATCTTTTTTTATATTATTAAAAGGTTTTATGGAAAATATATAAATTTTTATTATTATAAACCTTTTGTGGTTAACCTTTAACCTTATTTATTAAGGATCCACATTTAATCTTATTTATTATTCCTCCACATTTAAAAGAATTTTATAAGCAGTGGACATTAAGAGATTTTTGTGCTAATGGCTAAGATACAGAGTTCGAAGTTTGAAGTTGAAAAGTTCAGCGGTAAAAACAACTTTGAGCTTTGGAAGCTCAAGATGCAGGATTTACTGGTGCAACAAGGGTTGCAAAAAGCATTGACAAACAAGTCAAAGAAACCAACAACCATGACGTAATGGGAATGAGAAAATCTGGATGTGAAATCTCTTAGTACCATTCGTTTATGTCTGGCAGATGAGGTTCTGTTTAATATCGTAGGAGAGGATACAACATCAGGCTTATGGAGCAAGTTGGAAACTCTATATATGTCGAAGTCCTTGAAGAGAAAAATCTACTTGAAGAGATAGTTGTACAATTCACAGATGAAAGAAGGTACACAAGTTGTTGACCATTTAAATATCTTCAATACCATTATAGTTCAATTGACTAGTATGGAAGTTAAATTCGAAGATGAGGATAAGGCTATTACACTATTATGTTTGTTGCCTGAGTCTTGGGATAATCTAGTCACCTCTATTAGCTTTAGCTCAACAGTTTGTTTAAATTATGACTTTGTTGTGGGAGCTTTGTTGACTGAGGAGATGAGGAAAAAATCTAGTAAAGAAACCTTAACTTTAGAAGCGATGTTAGTCATAGGTCGAACTAAAGAGCATAATGAGAGAAGTTTTCTCGATCTAAGTCAAGACACAAAAAGGGTAAAGCAAAATGTTGGTACTGTGGCAAAACAGGACATCTCAAGAAATATTGTTGGAAGAGAAAGGAATCTGAGGAAAACTCTACGAAGGAAGAAAATTTGGCTGTAACAAATTTAGGTATGACTGATCAAGTTTTATCCGTTTCTAGTCATTTACAATATCAAGAAGAATGACAGTTAGATTCAGGTGCCTCCCACCACATGTGCTCACATAGAAATTGGTTCATTTCTTACCAATCTATTGATGAGGGTGTAATGTTTATGGGAAATGGTATTCCCTGTAAAATTGTTGGCGTTGGCAGTATTAGAATCATAATGTTCGATGGTATTGTTAGGGAATTAACAGATGTTAAATATGTACCTGAGATTAAATTTAATTTAATTTCATTGGGAGTGTTGGATTCTTGTGGATATAAGTATGCAGGTCAAGGTGGAGCACTCACAGTGTTGAAAGGTAATTTAGTACTGATGAAGGCAACAAAGGTTGATAATATTTATAAGCTGGAAGGAAGTACTGAACTAGCATCTGAAGTGACAGATGTATCTTTTTGTTTATGGCAGAAGCATCAAGGTCACAAGAGCAAGAAAGAATTGCAAGTACTGGTAAGCGGTAAATCATTTCTAGACTTAAAATCTTTGTTGTTGAATTCTTGCTTGTTTTATATCTCTACAAGTTATGATGATAGTATAAAGGGATGTTGTGTGTGGGATCCTACTTCTCACAAGGTCATCATTAACAGAGATATTGTATGTATGGAAAAACCAAAAGGGTTGATTCAAGATCGTAACGGTAAATTTGTTTGCATGCTAGATAATTCATTGTATAGACTAATGGTACCTGTTAGCGATTATTTTTGTCTTAGGCACAAAAGCACCAAGGTCTGCAGAATGACCGGGAAACACCCAAGTGCAGCAACAGAAGGACCAACTTTCCGGTTATGAGTCAAGCGAGCGGGCAAGGTTTTGAGGTCTATAGCTGAGATCCATCCATGAAGCAGATCAACGGTCATTGGGATCTCGGGGTTACCAAGTTACCTGACGTATAGCACCAAAGAAATCCCTTATATTTCAAGGTTGAGTCTGGGTCGTCCGATCCAGTGATGCGTGGCGCAGGATCCAGTCACACCGACATATCGGCATTCGGGAGTTCAAGGGGTAAAATTTCCCATCTCTTCACCTTTTGAAACCCCGAACCCCGAAATGTTGATAGAGCCCAGGACCGAGACCGTGGTTTTGGCATCTGGTCGTAAAGGAACAGGTCGAGAGGAGGGGTGCTTATGTTTATGGAAACGTCTCAGCCGTTCATCCTAAGGACGCGTATCGCAAGATCCAGCCGCGTCAGCGTTTCGGTGATTGGAAGTTCATGGGGTGAGAGTTTCGTGTTGTTCAATATTGCGAAACCCCGAACCCGGACATTGCCGAAAGCATAGAAGCTGGGGCCTGCGATCTCATGAAGCGTTGTCCACCATCCATCCAGAGAGAACACCTGGCAGCAAATAGAGCCATGTCGGTGTTTCTCCCGTCGCAACTCTAAGGTGCAAAAAGCAACTCCGTTATGTCCCGACGCACGAGATGCCGGGAGAGTCCCGGGCCCGGGCCCACGGTATCGCTGGGAGAGTTAAGAGCCATCAGATCTAGAAGGACATGTGGTGACAGATTGAGCCATCTCGGCATATCGCTCATCGCGATTTCAATCAGCAAAGGTTATCCCTTTCATATTCGCGAACGCCGGAAGCATATGGTCACGGCCCATGGTCACTTGGGTAGAGGAAGGAGCTACATAAAGAAGGCCTAAGGCGCTGATTTCAATTGCAGAGGGGATCATCACGATCTCCAGGCGCCATCGGACCCGATCTTAATAGTTATTTCTAGTTTTAAAGTTAATGAAGGCAAGAGCGGGTGGTTGAAACCTCCTTTCGTTCATTAAATGAGGGGAATGGAGGGTCTGGCGAGCCGCCTGCTCGCAGAGGTTCTGTGTATTGATTCTCTCAACGAAGCTATGCCGGAGTCCTCAAATCGACAGAGAAGTCTGCACATGCCAGCCGAGCACTTAATGGCTCAGCTACCCTCCTTACAGGGGCCATGCATAGTAAAGGTGGCAGATTGGTACGAGTTTGGCTGAAGGGACACCAAGCTTTGAATGACTGAACACGCCTCTGTGGGGTGAATTTTCCTGGGTATATAGACTCAGTTTTTGTATTTTGAAAGCATCGATGGTAGAGAAGAGATCCCTACTGTAAAGTTTTAACAGATATTCTAGTTTGTTGGTTATGCATCTGTATATGAGATATCTTGTTTTATGATAGACAGTTTTTCTTACTCCATCTAATTTTCGTCTCATGCTAAGAGAGTTCGTGATTGACTGATTCGCGCGCATTACTGCAATTATGTTATGATAAAAGATTTATTGTTGCATTATTGCATTCTCTGGCTTTGCGTTTGAATGTAAGATGATATTGCATTTGGACGTCTTCTTCCACAGTCTGTTACAGACCCAATGTTAATAACATACCTCTTCTTTCCTCTTCTATAAGTCTTTCGCCTGTTCACCCTTTACTACAGCTCACTGTCTGAAGTTTATATAAGACCTCACTCACCTATGCATGCCTGGCTTAGTTTTGGAGTTAGAATGATATTGTTTTGAGTCGGTTTCCATTCGGTCATCCCATCTATAAATCATCATGACATAAAACTAATGGGCATCGGGCTCTGCTCCTGCTAGCAATCCAGGAGTGACTTCCGTCGCCAACATTTCTGGCCTTGTTGCCGGGGATGAAGTTGAAAATTTTCCCCGGTTTTGAACGACAACGATCAATTGATTCTGAAGGTGCATCAGAGATCGGGATTATCAAGATTGCTACTGTGCACCTGGCGACTCCACCATGATGACTCCACTGGGGAGAACTTGCTCTATTAATTGTGGCTTTCAGAGGCAGACACACGCGGTCTCATCCACAGCTACCTCTAGCTACACCTGAAACTGATTTGGAAGTGGTTCTCAGGAAAAGGAAGGCCTCTGAAGGAGAAGCTTCCACTGCCGAACCAGGTAATCTGCCATCTCCTTCTGTAAGAACTCCTTTTTCTCCTCCTCATTTTCTTAATAGACCTCTTTCAGAGGTTTCCCATTTCCTGAATTTTGGGAGTGTTCCTGCTGAGTTTTCCCCTCCTGGTCTAGGATTGGAGGGATAAATCCTTGTCACTCCCCTCTCCTCTGAAGCTGGACCTTGGCATAGACCTCGGACTACAGAAGATTTCCGCACTCCTGCACAAAGAAAAACACCTATTGATTTAAGCTCATTAGCCTTCTCCTTAAATCCCCTCTTGTTTCCCACTCCACTTCGGGACTCATCCCAATGACCCCTTCGCAAACTCCTTCTCCTCCCAGCTCTCCTCCACCTAATATTCCTATGGTTGGTGCTAATCCCCCCCTGAGTAGAATGGACACCATAGTCGCTGCCAGATATGCCCCCTTAGTCCTACCCCATCCTATGAATCCTCTCCCTACTGGAGATTACTTGAAATACATGCCCAAGTTCACCGGGGAAGGAGACGTAATTGCCGAAGAGCACCTGGCTGCTTTCTATAGTTATGCAGACAACCTCAACATTGAAAATGAAGATGTCTGGATGAGAGTCTTCATCCAGAGCCTGGATGGTGAGGTGAGGAAGTGGTTTAGAGGATTGGCTCCAGGGTCTATTGTTGGGATTGAAGATCTAGATAGTGTTTTCCTGAGGCAGTGGGGAGATAGGAAGGATTTCATGTACTACATGACAGAGTTCGAGTCTCTGAAGAAAATGGAAGGAGAATCTGTCTCTGACTTCTCCAAAAGATTTAATAAGATGTATAACAAAATCCCTACTGAGATAAATCCTTCAGAAGCCTCAGCTAAGATTTCGTATGCTAGCACGTTCGACCCCGACTTCTGCCTTTTATTGAGAGAAAGAAGAGCCACCACCTTAGCTCAAATGCAAGATGCGGCCATAGAGGTGGAATCTAATGTATTAGCAGCTGACAGACTGAGGAACAAGGCTGACGCAGATAGGAGAAAAGGAAGGTCGGAAGCCTCGACTTCTGGATCATTGGTGCCTCACCCTCAAGTGGATGAACTAACCAAGATGGTGAAGTCTCTGTCTGCAGAGATGGAGAGAATGAGGGTGGAAGGGAGGCAAGCATATAATGGCCCTCAGAACACGAAAAATAAAGGAGGTTTTAGGAGGCCAAACAATTTTACTCCCACGAATGTACAAAGAGAGAAGGGAAGAGACAGAGAAGACCAGAAAATTCAGGCCCCTTTTCAAAACAATTTTGTGGCTGAGGGGGAAGGAGGGGAAACAGACGAGCTTGATCCTGAAATCCATTGCTTCGGAGACACTCCCCCTTTCCCTCATCTCACTCAATCATCCTACGAGGAGTCTCTCATGGACAATCAACTAAATGAACTGAGCAAGGAAGACAAGGCTAGCGACAGCCCAAGCAGATATGATCTGAGGTCAAAGAAAAGGACTAAAGCACCTGATGCCCCTGAGTAGTCCACCAGGACCGAGAAGCCTGCCGATGAAGCAGCAGACAGTCACAGAGGTAAGAAGAACCAACCTCTCTCTCCCATTATCCAGAGTCATGCTCCCGAAATAAGAGAAATCCCAAAGCTCTCATCTTCTTTTAATTTCGAGCATGAAATTCAAAAAATCAGAATTCCGGTGCCCCTGATAGAATTGATTAAACATGAAGGGTTCAAAAAATGCTTCTCTGATCTCTTACAGCCCGAGGTCTCAAGCCCTCCCAGAGACTCCATCAACTTGCAAGATGAAAAGCCTGCAGTTATCCTAGGTCCTATGGTAGAAGACAAGAATGACTCATCCCCTCCCTTCTACACTTCCTTGAACATACATGACAAGGTATTGAACAATTGCTTGATGGATTCAGGGGCTTCTCACAACCTCATGCCCAAAACTGTCATGGAAGAATTAGGACTAGAAGTCACCCGAGCCTATCATGACCTCTATTCCTTTGACTCCAGAAAAGTTCAGTGTCTAGGAGTCATCAAAGACCTGGTCGTGACCTTGTTTCAACTGCCCATGAAAAGTGTGGTCATGGATATTGTAGTGGCCGATCTCCCCCCCAAGTTCGGTATGTTGTTGTTAAGATCTTGGATAAAGAGACTGGGGGGAACCTTGCAGATGGACCTCACATACGCTACTATCCTAGTGTTTGGAGGAGAGCATAGAAGGTTGTACAGAGAAGCTCAGCTGGCATATATAATCAGTGATGAGGCCAACCCTATCAATCATCCCATCTTTTCCTTGGACACTGATTTAGGCTCCAATTTACTACAGCTCACCCATACCCCCGAGCCTCTTCTCAAACTTAGAAAGCAACCCACTTCTCCTCGTGAAATTCCTCCTTCCATCACCCCCATTTGGAATTTTTTTTTTGATGGAGCCTGTTCCAGGGCAGGCGCTGGTGCTGGGGTGTTTTTTGTGTCACCTACCCAGGAAGCCGTATCTTTGTCATACAAATTAGAATTTGAAACCACCAACAATGTGGCGGAGTATGAAGCCCTTGTTTTGGGTATGAGGGCTGCAAAGGAAATGGGAATTAAAGAGATATCAATCTTTGGAGATGCTGAGTTGATTATCTAGAAGGTCAAAAATCCCTATCGTGCCAATAATCCCTGGCTCATGAATTACAGAAATGAGGTATGAGACCTAGTTGATAATTTCTTCCTGGCTTTTAACATTTCTTTCATTCCGAGGGAGAAAAATACTTCAGCTGATTCTTTAGCAGTCTCAGCTAGTTTGCTCGAATTCCCTCTGCCGCCTATGGTCAAATATGATGTTGAAATAAAATATAGACCCTCTGTACCGGACAATGTCAAGCATTGGAAGGTATTTGAGGATGATCTCAAAATCGAGAAATTTCTCCAATCCGTTGATGACTTTTCCACGCTGCACATTGATGAGGATCCTGACATGGAAGGTGACCATCACCCTGGGGAGTTTTTAAATGAAATTGCTAACCACCAGATTATTCAACTACCGAGCAATTACATTCCAAAAGGACTAGTCCCGTTAGAAAGATTGTTCGATGGGAATGATGTGGCATTAAAGGGTAGAGTTTCAGGTGATGATGCTGACACAGCTGAGTGCAACATTGGCACACCAGAGGAGCCTAAGTTTGTCAAGTTGTCAAGAAGTTTGACCAAGGAGCAGAGGGCTGAATATACTGAGTTGCTAAGAGAGTTTGTTGATGTGTTCGCTTGGACCTACGAAGACCTCAAGACGTATGACACATCGGTCATTGAGCACAAGATCACACTGAAAGAAGAGGCTAAGCCATTCAAGAAGAAGCTGAGACAAATAAACCCCATGTTGCTACCTGTCATGGAGAAAGATGTGAGGAAGCTGCTAGATGCCCAAATCATTGTCCCCTTGAGATATTCCGATTGGGTGGCTAATTTGGTCCCGGTAAGGAAGAAAAGTGGGGAAATCAGACTTTGTGTTGACTTCAGGAACCTGAACAGGAGCTCAAGGAAAGACAATTATCCCCTGCCCAACATGGAACACATCTTGCAGAAGGTCACTGGCACATCTATAATATCCATGGTCGATGGCTTCTCTGGTTACAATCAGATATCAGTCATGCTTGAGGACAGAGAAAAAACGACTTTCACCACTCCTTGGGGCACATTCATGTATGCCAAAATGCCTTTCGGACTGATGAATGCAGGAGCAACATTTCAGCGGGCCATGGACATAGCCTTCATCGGGGAGAAAGACAAGTTTTTGGTGATCTATCTGGATGACATAACAGTCTTCTCCAAGTCTAACAAAGAACACCGCTGCCACCTGAGAAAAGTTTTTTCGAAGTGTCGCAGGTTTGGCCTTTCCCTAAATCCCAAGAAATATTTGTTTGCAATGAATGAAGGAAAGCTGTTAGGCCATATAGTATCAGCAGAGGGAGTGAGAATTGATCCTAATAGGGTAGAATCATTTCAGACCCTATCACTTCCTAGATCTAAGAAGGAAGTTCAGTCCTTCCTGGGGAAGATAAATTTTCTGAGGAGATTCGTCTCAAATTTCGCTGAATTGGTGAAACACATTACAACCATGCTCAGGAAGGGAAATGAAGTGAAATGGACTGCTGAACCCAGGGAATCCTTTGTCCAAATAAAAAGGGTGTTAACTGAGGCACCTGTGCTAATCAGTCCTGATTATTCTAAAGATTTCCTGATTTTTTCTTTTGCTTCTTGTGATACAGTAGCAGTAGTCTTGTTACATAAAAATGATAAAGGGAGAGAGTAGCCTATTGCCTTCTATAGCAAGGCATTGAGATATGCATAACTCCGGTACGAGATCATGGAGAAGCAGGCCTATGCCTTGGTGAAAGCTCTCAAGGCTTTCAGAGTCTATGTCCTGCAGTCAAGGATCACTGCATATGTTCCTTCGGCCTCTGTGAAGGACATTCTTATACAGCCTGACATAGATGGAAGAAGAGGTAAATGGATCGCCAAAATCCTAGAGTTTGATCTGGTGATCAATCCCACCAAGTTTATGAAAGGGCAGGGTTTGGCCAAGTTACTGGTTGAATCCAATTGCAAATCTTTGGGGATTAACTTAATCAATGAGTAGGCTGAGTCATCCAACAAGAACTCTCAAGGTGCCCTGTCACTAATAGCATGCCCCTAGTACAAGGATATCTTGTACTTTCTGCAAGAATTAAGGCCTCCTTATGGAATGGAAAAAGGCAAGGCAAGAGCTCTAAAGCTCAAGGCGGTCAAGTATTGTCTCATTGAGCAAGTTTTGTACTGGAGAGATCCTTTGGGAATGCTGCTGAGATGTTTGAACCCACCAGAAGCCCAGAAAGTTATGTTTGATTTCCATGAAGGCCTTTGTGGGGGGAATCATTTATGGAAGACCACAGCTCATAAGATCCTCAGGGCTGGATATTACTGGTATACTCTATTCGATGACGTTTGCAGAGGAATCAGAGCTTGCATCAAATGTCAAAATTTCTCAGGAAAGCAACAAATCAAACCGCTGCCATTGAAGCCTATAGTATCCTCAGCACCTTTTCGGCAGTGGGGGCTAGACTTCATTGGAGAAATTCATCCTCCCTCAAGCGGTCAACACAAATGGATCCTGACAGCAACAAATTATTTCACCAAGTGGGTAGAAGTTGTCCCAACCAGAATTGCATCTCACAAAGTAATTATCAGCTTCCTAGAGGATATCATAGCCAGATTTGGCTGTCCCAGCAGGATCGTCGCCAATAATGCTGCTTCTTTCAACTCTGAGCCTCTAATTAAATTCTGTGAGTAGTTCTAGATCTCACTAATTCATTCCACCCCCTACTATCCCCAGGGCAATGGTTTAGCGGAGTCTTCCAACAAAAACCTAATAAGGATCATGAAAAGGTTGTTGGAAGACAACAAAAGGGCCTGGGATTCAAAGTTGAAGTTTTCTCTATGGGTTGATTGTGTGACAACGAATAAATATCTGGGCACTTCGCCTTTTCAGCTAGTCTACGAAGCAGAGGCGGTTTTTCCTACTCAACTCGCCTTACCTGTGGAGAAATTCTTTCAAGACTATGAGGGAGAAACAGATCACATGATCACGAGGATTCATCAGATAGTAGAAGTGCAACAGATCAGAGAACAGGTGAGGACCGAAGCTCATAATCACCAGGAAAAGATCAAGCAGGCTTTCAACAAGAAGGTCAGGAAGAAAGATTTCGAGATCGAGGACTTGGTGCTCAAGTGGAATGCCCCCAGGCAGGATAAAGGCAAACACAACAAGTTTGACGCCCTCTGGATTGGCCCCTTCAAGATCTCTGAGATTTTCTCCAACAACGCGTATGGGTTGCAAGATCTGGAGGGTGGAGAGGTTTTCAACAGCCCAGTGAATGGGCATTTTCTGAAGAAATGTTTTATTTGAGCTTCAGACGGATCCCTTGTTTGTAAATATTATCCTTTAAGTTTCTTGTTTATTTTGCGTTTGCATGTTTTAGGCTTAATAAGTGACTCCATAGCCCAATAGCAAGGAACTGAAGCTGCGGAAGGACTTCTTAGAGCATCGCAGGGATGACTCTATCCTCCATGGAGCCTAATGTTAGTGATTATTTTTGTCTTAGGCACAAAAGCACCCAGGTCTATAGAATGACCAGGAAACACCCAAGTGCAACAGTGGAAGGACCAACTTTCCAGTTACGAGTCAAGCGAATGGGCAAGGTTTTGAGGTCTATAGCCGAGATTTGTCCACGAAGCAGATCAACAGTCATCGGGATCTCGGGGTTACCAAGTTACCTGACGTATAGCACCAAAGAAAGCCCTTATATTTCAAGGCTGAGTCTGGGTCGTCTGATCCAGTGACGCGTGGCACAGAATCCAGTCACACCAGCATATCAACATTCGGGAGTTCAAGGGGTAAAATTTCCCATCTCTTCACCTTTCGAAACCCCAAACCCCGAAATGTCGATAGCGCCCAGGACCGGGCCCGTGTTTTGGCATCTGGTCGTAAAGGAACAGGTCGGGAGGAGGGGTGCATATGTTTATGGAAAAGTCTCGGCGGTTCATTCTAAGGACACGTGTCGCAAGATCCGGCTGCGTCGGCATTTCGGCGATCGGGAGTTCATGGGGTGAGAGTTTTGTGTTGTTCAATATCGCGAAACCCCGAACCTCGACAGCGCCGAAAGCATAGAAGCTGGGGCCCGCCATCTCACGAAGCGTTGTCCACCGTCCATCCAGAGAGAACACCTGGCAGCAAATAGAGCCGTCTCGGTGTTTCGCCCGTCGTGACTCCAAGGTGCAAAAAGCAAATCCGTTATGTCCCGACACACGAGATGCTGAGAGAGTCCCGGGCCCGGGCCCATGGTATCGCCGAGAGAGTTAAGAGCCATCAGATCTAGAAGGACGCGTGGTGACAGATTGAGCCATCTCGGCATATCGCTCATCGTGATTTCAATCAGCAAAGGTTAGCCCTTTCATATTCGCGAATGCCGAAAGCATATGGTCACGGCCCATGGTCACTTGGGTAGAGGAAGGAGTTGCATAAAGAAGGCCTAAGGCGTCGATTTCAGTTGCAGAGGGGATCATCAGGATCTCCAGGCACCATTGGACCCGATCTTAATAGTTGTTTCTAGTTTTAAAGTTAATGAAGGCAAGAGCGGGTGGTTGAAACCTCCTTTCGTTCATTAAATGAGGGGAATGGAGGGTCTGGCGAGCCGCCTGCTCACAGAGGTCCTGTGTATCGATTCTCTCAACGAAGCTATGACGGAGTCCTCAACTCAACAGAGAAGTCTGCACATGCCAGCCGAGTACTTAATGGCTCGGCTACCCTCCTTACAGGGGCCATGCATAGTAAAGGTGGCATATTGGTACGAGTTTGACTAAAGGGACACCAAGCTTTGAATGATTGAACACGCCTCTGTGGGGTGAAGTTTCCTGGGTATATAGACTCAGTTTTTGTATTTTGAAAGCATCGATGGTAGAGCAGAGCTCCCTACTATAAAGTTTTAACAGATATTCTAGTTTGCTGGTTATGCATCTGTATATGAGATATCTTGTTTTATGACAGACAATTTTTCTTACTCCATCTAATTTTCGTCTCATGCTAAGAGAGTTCGTGATTGACTGATTCGCGCACATTACTGCAGTTATGTTATGATAAAAGATTTATTGTTGCATTATTGCATTCTTTGGCTTTGTGTTTGAATGTAAGATGATATTGCGTTTGGACGTCTTCTTCCACAGTCTGTTACAGAGCCGATGTTAATAACAGACCTCTGCTTTCCTCTTCTATAAGTCTTCCGCCCGTTCACCCTTTACTACAACTCACTGTCTGAAGTTTATATAAGACCTCACTCACCTATGCATGCCTGGCCTAGTTTTGGAGTTAGAATGATATTGTTTTGAGTCGGCTTCCATTCAGTCATCCCATCTATAAATCATCGTGACATAAAACTGATGGGCGTCGGGCTCTGCTCCTGCTAGCAATCCAGGAGTGACTTCCGTCGCCAACAGTACCCAGGCAAATATACAAGAGGTTTGAATCCTTCATAGTGAGTCATAATTTTTCAAAGGGTAGGAATGACTATACAGTTTATAGTACATTCATAGCCTTGATGTTATTTGCTAAAGATATGCTTGATGCAAGCTAAAGCATGGATAAAATCAGTAAAAAAATGACTCAGGTGGACAAGACAATTCAGATGAGGGATCAAGGAGTAGCAAAAAAAATTATGGGCATGGAAGTACATAGAGATGGTAATGGTAAGTTGTGGTTGGAGTTCAGTATGAACATTGTAAAACTAGCTTTTATCCCTCTTGCTTTCCATTATAATTTTTCTTCAAGCATAGGGCCTGTCTATAAAGAAGAAAAGGTTATGTCTCGTGTAATTTCAGTAGGAGGTTTGTTGTATGTGATGAATTGGTTAAGATCAGATGTTTCACATGCTAATGATGTTGTCAGATGCGTGACAGATTCAGGTGTTGCAGTGAAATGGGTGCTTCAGCCTTTGAGAAGCATAAATGTCACCAATAATGGTTACACTGAGATGGTTTGTGATAATTGTAATGTATATTTTACAGGTGTTTTGGATAGAAGGAGATCTATCACTAAATATGTCTCACAACATAGTTGTGGAAGACATGTTGGAGGTGGAGTGACCCCTCAGGAAATCCAAACTCGTGCAAGTCACATAGGGGAGATCATGAAACCAATTTTATTAGAGAAGCTGCAGTGGTGCTTGGCTTCTCTTGGCTTGTAGCAGAGGTGATGATCAAAAGGAAGGAGCAAGGTCTCAGGTTAATTGTTGCCAAGGTGGAGATTGTTGGGATTTGGTGACAACGAATTCCTTCAAAGGATGGATCTGGATTATTCTGCGTTGGTTACAACCAAATAGACCAAGTTAGAATATGGATAGGGATTACATTTAATAATCAGTTTCTTGTGTGAATGTATAAATTCATGTAAGCCCGTAGAGGCAAAAATCACTGAGGGTGAGAGACAGAGTGAGAACTTGCCAATCTGATCTAATCTCCATGATCTGAATAATAAGACAACTGATGCCTATGCTTGGTGGACGTACCCCAATGTTTGGGTGAACCACGTGAAATCTCTGTGTTTATAATCTGTGTGTGATTGTTAATTATCATATGTGAATTGTGTTTTCCACATTAACAATTCTAACAAGAATAGGTAAAGGTTGTAGATATCTTAAAAGTTTCACTATCTCTTCCTTATGTCATTGGAAAATTTCATATTCTACCACAAAGGTGTGGATGCCCTTCTTCATTCCTTCCCCCAAAAATGAGTGTTTGATCATTTCATATGTTTTATGATACCCTGAATGACATATTATTAGAGAGCCATGAAGTTCAGATAACACCCTTGATTTAAATGCTTACTATTTTCTCAAATAAACACACCCTTTAGAGCTAATCTTTTCATTTTCCCAAGTTATTCCCTATATGCATGGTGTTCCATTTGAAGTTGTTGTATCAAGAGAGATCTTGGAATATGTTAACCATTCTCTATGAACGTCATTCAACTAGTTTTCTACTATGAAGGAGAAAGAAGAGGGAGTTGTCCTCTTCATAATTTTGAGAGAGAACATCTACTACCACATTCTCCTTACCCTTTTTATAAATTATAAATTATGTCATAGTCATGTCCCAACATTTTGGTTACCCACTTATGTTGCTTAGGGGAGGAAACATTTTTCTCCAAAAGGTATTTCAGACTATGATGATTGGTTTTAATATGAAAACATTGTCTGAACACGTGTCCATACCAAATATCAACAACATGAGATATTACAATTATCTCCTTTCCATAAGTTGATTTTCCCAAATGCCTCTTAGCCTCTTACATAGTTGTTTGTTGGTAAAATTCAATGGTCATCCCTCTCACATAGAAAATTGTTATATATATATATATATACCATTTAAGTAAGAAAATATTTCTATTCTAATCGAAATCCCAGGGATAAAGCTCGGAAATTGCTGGCCAATACCCAACTGTTTCCAGATACACGTGGGTTGCCTTAAAGGGAATTTCCGGCGAGACGAGATTTGTATTCGATTTCGCCAATAATGGTTTCCCCCGTGTTTCAGCACGTTCCAAGGATTTTGAGTTGTACTGATCTATAAATCTACCCAAAACCTCAGAAAATACCTGCAGCGCACTATATTAATCAGAATCCGTTCCGAAACAACGGGCAGAAAAGTGTGTTTTGTTTGCTGAATAGAGAACGGCCCGTATGGGAATTCAAATCGGACGAAATATTACAGTTAAAATCTGAAAGCCCTTGGAGGAACACGGACTGTGGAAAAACTATTCACGACCGAACTGTAATTGGATTTACGTCAAAATATTGACTTCGCGATTTACATGGTCATCATCGCGCATATATTTTCATCTACCCATTTTTGGCTTTTTGGTGCTGACTTTGAGATGATTAAATAGATTTCCAGAGAAAAGTTGACACGGCATCCATGGTAACTTGGAGAATTTAACGATTAAATTTCCACACATAACTAATCATCCTAACCCTAAGAGTGTGGAATCATCCTAACCCAAATAATGTGGCCCATAGACCTTTTGTGGAATCATCCTAACCCTAATAATGTGGGTTATTAGAGCCATAGCACTTTTTGTAGTAGGTTAAAGATTTTATTAAATGATGATTTTTCTGGGATATTTGCTTAAAATTTGGAGACAAATTGTTGGATTCTTTAATTTAAATGATCATTTCTATGTAATCAATATATTTAGAATGTATTCAATGTATTTAGAATGTATTGTATTTAGAGAGTATGCTAAATCTATTTCTACATTTCTAAATAGTGTAAATTTATATGACATGAATTAAAAAAAAAACATTTCGTAAAACATATATCCAACGCCTTTCTTTTCCATTTTACTCACAAGACATCTTTAAAAACGTCATCTATTCCCTCCAAGGAAATCTTCAGAAATTTCCAGAGAACGTTGTAAGGAAATCTTCAGAAATTTCCCGAGAACGTTGAAGTTGCAGAACGTTACTGCGTTACGTAAATTTATTTGAATGAGTTGTTATACACCCGTACACCTTCAGTAACTACTGTCTCTCTCCCCAGCCATTGTTGTCAGCTTCATGTCCAATTCTGCAAATTAAGCTGAACTGTTGGAAATGCATGGGACAGATTGGAAATTATTTCATTTTAGGCAGTGTGATAAATGAAAAGTCAGTTCTAAATTTGAGCAACACTCTTGGATGTTTTGTTGTTCAATACCATAGCTTTTTTTATTGATGGAAGTTAGGTTTGAATATATTTCCACATAACTGGAAGTACAAGCATGTCATGTTAGGTGCGAAATCAAGATTAGTATTAGAAACTTTCTTCTACTGCTAGAAGAATCCAAACAAGAATCGAAAACAGTTGTGAGTTGTGCTCGGCTGTTTAGTGGAATTTGTTGAGAGAGAAGTATTGCTTTGAATCTTTAATAATTTTGGTATGACGGTGATGCGTATGGTACGAAGTGTAGGTTCAGTTGTTTCCGTGTGAGTTGGAGGACAGGACTTTACAGCGGCGTCATTGGAGCCTGGAATCAAACCCTACTGTTCGGCCCACCAAACGCAAGATATAGAAGCCATGAAGTCAAACGGGATGAAGATTCTCGTTGCTTCTAGACGTAAACAACATGTAGTCGTGTAATGCTTCGTTTGGAGATGTATTTTACTTCAGAGATTTAATTGAAGCATTAAGGGATGTGGGTTTTAAGATTCGGAAGCGAATAGGAAAATTAATCACTATACGTGGAAATATAAGGACGATATTCCGAAGGGAATGTTTTCATTTTATAATATGTGGATTTATTTCAGTTTTTCCAATTTATTAAATATTCATGGAAAAAAGGAAATTCAATCGTAAATATTTAAGTGCCCAAAAAACTAGAGTTAAGCGTGATTTAGATAGGCGTTTAAGATGGTTTAAAAAAACAAAATTATGAAGATTATAAT
>ML781701.1:1591054-1601749 GCA_009831015.1 Picea engelmannii | reverse complement strand
CAAAACATCATTAGTCGATAAAGAAACGATGATAGACCCAATCAACCTTACAACTCAAAATGAGACAAATCTAGCTAATGTAAAGAAGTTTTCAAATGTCGAGGTATAAACAAGCCAGAGATATGAAGAAGATTCAATTCCAAAAGTTAATCAAGAAAAATATGCAAGTATACTAAATAAAGATCAAGTTGCAAGGATGCCTTATCGACATCCTAATCACAAAATTTGATACTTCATCCAATCAATGTATCAACAGAAACAAATAACCGCTATGTCAAAGAATATTACTTCCACTACAAGTGAGTGTCAAAATAGAAGCGATCATGGAAGTAGAAATGTATTAAGTTCTTTCCAAGAACCCTATAAAAACCCAAATCTGCAGAAGATCAAATTAGGATGGGAAGACTCCTTTACAATTGGAGATTTGTGCTCAGCGCTTAGAAGATCCCATCGTCTCAGGTCCTCAACGATTACTAACTCAATATTGAATAAGCATGAGAAAATAATTACAAGCTAGAGCAAGAGATAATTCTTCCATGAAGTATGCTTTTAGGAAAAAGCATTTTTAAGGGGAAGACAATGTTATTAATATAAATATGCATATAAATAGATATTCATAACATAATAATTAATTAATAAATAATAAATATTAATAATGAAAGAACATGTCTCAAAGGACATGACTATTGGTTAAGGGCACCCCTACGTGCATATATAAACGAGCCCTCATTCTCAATTGTGTATCATCTTATCTATTCATATTTTATACATTATTCCTACATGGATTATTATGTTATATTCCAAGTATTTTGGATAATTCTTGTGTGAGCGAACTTTGTTCGTCTCAGAGGGGGCTGAGATAGGCCTCAAGATGAGAGTGGGATACACTGACATGATCAACGTTGGAAAGAGGGATAAGGTCATCATTGATGTGCTCGACAACAATGAAGGTTCAATGTCTTTCAACTGAAGTCGTTAGGATAGGAGGGGGGAACTTATCAACAAGCAGTGTGTCAGGCACGAAGAGGTGATACTTGTCGATATGCAGTGCAACAAAATGAAAGAGAGAGATGTTTTCGAAATGTAATGCAATGGCATGAGTGGAAGGGATTCAGCTGGTAAAAATTGTGTGCGTGGGAAAGATAATCATATGACTAATATTGGTGAGATGAAATTGATCATGTAAACTTTACCAACGATGAAGATGTGTGTCAGTGAGGTTTGGTGGAAGTGTGATAGTGCATCATGCAAGATCAAAGGCAGGTTATGATGTAGTGACGAGAAAATCAATGGTGTGTCAATGCAAAGGTGGAAGAAGGATGCACATGTCAGTACACTATGTATCCGTGTAGGAAGAGGATACTCACCAAAGTGCAGATCGTTGGGTGGAAGTGATTATACGGGGAACTGCAAATGTTAAGGAGGGGAAGTGTGAGAGGAAAAACTTGGGCATAGCCATTTGCGCAAGGGAGAGAGTGCGAGGGTTCCGGTGGGAAGAATTTAAGTGGGGGCCAGTGTATTGTCTTGGAGAGATGCTAAGACAAGAAAATTGGAAGGTTGTTGTGCACACGCAATGCACTCATACTAGGTAACCTCCCACCCAATGTATGTCTATATCACCATCCATTTTCCCAAAAGAATGAAATATAAAATATAGTTCAAGAGCTTCTAGCAATTGGTGTCACTTACCTTAGTGTCTTCTCTTATCCATCAACAGTCGTCATGTTCCTCAGGAAAGAAGGCTCTTGGCACATGTGTCCTAACTTTCTAATCTCTCAACAAAATAACAATCAAGGATAAGTTCCACATTCTAATTTATGATGATCTTTTGGATGAGCTCAAGGGAACTCAATTCTTCACCAAACTTGATTTTTACTTAGGTTATCACCAAATTCGCATGAATGAGGTGGAATTACTAAAATAAAATCACACTCATGAAAGCCATTACAAGTTCTTGGTGATGCCATTTGTCCTTTGCAATGTGGCTTCCACCTTCCAAAGTCTCATGAAGAAAATATTTCAACCCTTTCTTCGTCATTTTGTCCTTGTCTTTTCTAATAACATCTTGATTTATAATAAAACTTGGCATGCCCATGTCATCCATGTGGATCAAGTCTTACAACTACATATTAATCATGTACTCTTTCTCAAGAGGTCCAAATCTGCCTTTGGTGTCTTTGAAGTAGAATATTTGGGCCATATTGTTAGGCATGATGGTGTACATGTGGATTCGAAGAAAATTGAATTGATGAAGGATTGGACCCTCCTAAAAACTCTTAAAATTATAAGAGTTATTGTAGGTATCAATGGTTATTATAGAAAGTTTGTAAGGAACTATGGTAATATTTCATCTCCCCTAACAACCTTGCTTACAAAAATTCTTTTGTTTGGAATGATGTTAGAAAATGAACCTTCCAGGATTTGAAGAATTCTATGTGTACAACTCTAGTAATCACTCTCCCAAAATTCACTAAGAACTTTGTCTTGGAATGTGACACCTTTGGTCAAGGAATTGGGTCAGTACTTATGCAAGAGGGATGACCATTGACTTTTACCAACAATCAACTAAGTACTTATGCAAGAGGGATGACGATTGACTTTTACCAACAAACAACTATGTGAGAGGAATTTGGGAAAATCAACTTATGGAAAGGATATGATGGCCATATTGCATGTTGTGGATATTTAGCATCCATACCTACTTAAAAAAAAATCCAAATTAAAACCAATCACCATAGCCTAAAATACTTCATCGAATAAAGGATTTCATCCACAAAGAAGCAAAAGTGGTTCACAAAAATGTTGGGATACGGCTATGAGATCATTTATAAAAATGGAAAGGAGAATGTAGTAATAGATGTTCTCTCTCCAAATTAGGAAGAGGATAGGTCCCTCTTCTCTCATGGGAGAGATAGAAGAGTACCAAAGCTTGTTAGGGATATCATAGATCTGTATGTATCAGTCAACAACTATCTAATTTCCAATTATGCTCTATTGAATTTGGTTTTGAAAGACTACAAGCTCTGTAGTCATTGGCTTGACACTCCAACCTTTTTACTTCTCCCTTTGATGGCACCTCAAGGACGCAAACCTCGCACCTTTTGTGTTGGTTTGTCTCGAGATGCCAAGGCAACACTAGATGTTACAGACCATTATGAGCATCTCGAGATGCCAAGGCAACGCTAGATGTTGCAGACCATTATGAGCACTTAGTGCCTGAGGAAGACAAAGCAGCCATGCTAGCTTTGGAAGTTGAACTCCCCTGGCTCCCCTTTCTCGCAAGTTTAAGGAAGATGTTAAGGTAGAGTTTCAAGTGGATGGGGTGATTCCTGAACTGGGTTGTTCCAAAACCAAGAATTCCAAGTTTTTTCACATCCTAGAATTATATTGGCATACTAAAACGATGATAGCACTTGGCATGCTACCCAAAGATGAGGATTTTCTCTAGCTTAAAAGTAGGATGGAAATGTTAGAGTCTCAAAACCAATATTTGCTTAAGGTCTTAAAAGCACGATGGAAATGTTGGATTCTCAAAACGAATATCTACTTAAGGTCGTGACTTAGCTGGCCGACAAGCACAAGGGAGTCTTCCAATCACCTATTATTGGTCCAGGCACTGGCCTCGGTTTCCCAACAAATCCTGAACCCCAAGTTCCTAATGTTTTTTAGAATTATGATGCAGTTTTCCTCTATTTTATCTAGTTTAAGATTAGGCTATGGCTAGTATAAACTCTTTAAACCTTTGCTATAGTTTAATGATTAAGGAAGACTATTTTTTTATTTTTGAACCTCATAAACTCTCATGGTGTGTCATGACTATGAACTCGTTAATCCTCTATTTTACATATAGGGTAAATATTAATATAATTGGTTTACTTCTCCCAAAAAAACAAAAAATAGATGTAAATATTAATGAGCGATGATGACCATGTAAATCGCGAGGTCAATATTTTAAATAGTTTTTCCACAGTCCGTGTCCCTCCAAGGGTTTTCAGATTTTACCTGTAATATTTCGTCCGATTTGAATTCCCATATCAAACGGGCCGTTCTCTATTCAGCAAACAAAACACACTTTTCTGCCCGTTGTTTCGGAACGGATTCTGATTAATATAGTGCGCTGCAGGTATTTTCTGAGGTTTTGGGTAGATTTAGAGATCAGTAGAACTCAAAATCCCTGGAACGTGCTGAAACACGAGGGAAACCATTATTGGCGAAATCGAATTCAAATCGCGTCTCGCCGGAAATTCCCTTTAAGTCAACCCACGTGTATCTGGAAACAGTTGGATATTGGCCAGCAATTTCCGAGCTTTATCCCTGGGATTTCGATTAGAATAGAAATATTCTTCGTTCAAAAAGTATTTTCCTTACTTAAACGGTATATATATATATATATATATAACAATTTTCTATGTGAGAGGGATTACCATTGAATTTTACCAACAAACAACTATGTAAGAGGCTAAGAGGCATTTGGGAAAATCAGCTTATGGAAAGGAGATAATTGTAATATCTCATGATGTTGATATTTGGTATGGACATGTTTTCAGAAAATGTTTTCATATTAAAACCAATCATCATAGTTTGAAATACTTCACGGAGAAAAATGTTTCCTTTCCTAAGCAACATAAGTGGGTAACCAAAATGTTGGGACATGATTATGAGATAATTTATAAAAAGGGTAAGGAGAATGTGATAGTAGATGTTCTCTCTCAAAATTATGAAGAGGACAACTCCCTCTTCTTTCTCCTTCATAGTAGAAAACTAGTTGAATGGCATTCATAGAGAATGGTTAACATATCCCAAGATCTCTCTCTTGATACAACAACTTCAAATGGAACACCATGCATATAGGGAATAACTTGGAAAAATGAAAAGATTAGCTTTAAAGGGTGTGTTTATTTGAGAAAATAGTAAGCATTTAAATCAAGGGTGTTATTTGAACTCCATGGCTCTCTAACAATATGTTATTCAGGGTATCATAAAACATATGAAAGGATCAAACACTCATTTTTTTGGGAATGAATGAAGAAGGGCATCCACACCTTTGTGGCAAAATATGAAATTTTTCAATGACATAAGGAAGAGATAGTGAAAGCTTTAAGATATCTACAACCTTTACCTATTCTTGTTAGAATTGTCAATGTGGAAAACACAATTCACATATGATAATTAACAATCACACACAGATTATAAACACATGGATTTCACGTGGTTCACCCAAACATTGGGGGCTACGTATGGAGATTAGATCAGATTGGCAAGTTCTCACTCTGTCTCTCACACTCAGTCATTTTTGCCTCTACGGGCTTACATGAATTTATACATTCACAGAAGAAACTGATTATTAAATGTAATCCCTATCCATATTCTAACTTGGTATATTTGGTTGTAACCAACGCAGAATAATCCAGATCCATCTTTTGAAGGAATTCGTTGTCACCAAATCCCAACAATCTCCACCTTGACAACAATTAACCTGATACCTTGCTCCTTCCTTTTGTTCATCACCTTTGCTACAAGCCAAGAGAAGCCAAGCACCACTGCAGCTTCTCTGATAAAACTGGTTTCATGATCTCCCCTATGTGACTTGCACGAGTTTGGATTTCCTGAGGGGTCACTCCACCTCCAACATGTCTTCCACAACTGTGTTGTGAGACATATTTAGTGATAGATCTCCTTCTATCCAAAACACCTGTAAAATATATATTACAATTATCATAGACCATCTCAATGTAACCATTATTGGTGACATTTGTGCTTCTCAAACGCTAAAGCACCCATTTCACTGCAACACTTGAATCTGTCACGTATTTGACAACATCATTAGCATGTGAAACATCTAATCTTAACCAATTCATCACATACAACAGACCTCCTACTGAACTTACATGAGACATAACATTTTCTTCTTTATAGACAGGCCCTATGCTTGAAGAAAACTTATAATGGAAAGCAAGAGGGATAAAAACTGGTTTTACAATGTTCATACCGAACTCCAACCACAGCTTACCATTACCATATCTATGTAATTCCATGCCCATAATTTGTTTTGCTGCTCCTTGATCCCTCATCTGAGTTGTCCTTTCCACCTCAATCATTTTCTTACTGATTTTATCCATGCTTCGACTTTCATTAAGAATATATTTAGCAAATAACATCAAGACTATGAATGTACTATAAATCATGTAGTCATTCCTACCCTTTGAAAAATTATGACTCACTACGAAGGATTCAAACCTCTTGTATATTTGTCTGGGTACCATTAGGTCGTACAATGCATTATCTAGCATGCAAACAAATTTACCGTTCCGATCTTGAATCAACCCTTTTGGTTTTTCCATACATACAATATCTCTATCAATGATGACCTTGTGGATCCCACACACAACATCCCTTTATACCATCATCATAACTTGCAGAGATATAAAACAAGCAGGAATTCAACAACAAAGATTTTAAGTCTGGAAATGATTTACCACTCACCAATACTTGCAATTCTTTCTTGTTCTTGTGACCTTGATGATTTTGCCATAAACAACAAGATACATCTGTCACTTCAAATGCTAGTTCAATACTTCCTTCCAGCTTATAAATATTATCAACCTTTGTTGCCTTCATCACTACTAAATTACCTTTCGACACTGTGAGTGCTCCACCTTGACCTGTATACTTATATCCACAAGAATCCAACACTCCCAATGAAATTAAATTAAATTTAATCTTAGGTACATATCTAACATCTGTTAATTCCCTAACAATACCATCGAACATACTGATTCTAATACTGCCAACCCCAATAGTTTTACAGGGAATACCATTTCCCATAAACACTACACCCTCATCAACAGATTGGTAAGAAATGAACCAATTTCTATGTGAGCACGTGTGGTGGGAGGCACCTGAATCTAACTGTCATTCTTCTTGATATTGTAAATGACTAGAAATGGATAAAACTTGATCAGTCATACCTTAATTTGTTACAGCCAAATTTTCTTCGGTCGTAGAGTTTTCCTCAGATTCCTTTCTCTTCCAACAATCTTTCTTGAGATGTCCTGTTTTGCCACAGTACCAACATTTTTCTTTACCCTTTTTGTGTCTTGATTTAGATCGAGAAAAACTTCTCTCATTCTGCTCTTTAGTTCGACCTATAACCAACATCTCTTCTAAAGTTGAGGTTTCTTTACTAGATTTTCTCCTCATCTCCTCAGCCAACAAAGCTCTCACAACAGAGTCATAATCTAAAAAAACTGTTGAGCTAAAGCGAATAGAGGTGACTAAATTATCCCAAGACTCAGGCAACGAACATAATAGTGTAATAGCCTTATCCTCATTTTCGAATTTAACTTCCATACTAGTCAATTGAACTATAAGGGTATTGAAGGTATTTAAATGGTCAACAACTTTTGTACCTTCTTTCATCCGTAAACTGTAAAACTATCCCTTCAAGTAGATTTTGCTCGTCAATGACTTCATCATATATAGACTTTCCAACTTGCTCCATAAGCCTGATGTTGTATCATCTCCTACGATATTAAACAAAACCTCATCTACCAAACATAAATGAATGATACTAAGAGAATTCGCATCCAGATTTTCCCATTCCCATTACGTCATGGTTGTTAGTTTCTTTGACTTGTTTGTCAATTCCTTTTGCAACTCTTGTTGCACCAGTAAATCTTGCATATTGAGCTTCCAAAGCTCAAAGTTGTTTTTACCGCTGAACTTTTCAACTTCAAACTTCGAACTCTGCATCTTAGCCATTAGCGCAAAAATCTCCTAATGTCCACTGCTTATAAAATCCTTTTAAATGTGGAGGAATAATAAATAAGGTCAAATGTGGATCCTTAATAAATAAGGTTAAAAGTTAACCACAAAAGGTTTAGAATAATAAAAATTTATATTCTCCATAAAACCTTTTAATAATATATAAAAAGGTTTAATAAAAAGTTAAATATAAATAAAAGTTTTATTCACCGTTTTAACTTATCCACCCACGTGACTCTTTAATTTAAAAAAATACTTTTTACTTTAATTAACTTCTCTACCTTTACTTTCCCAAATAACCATACCTTAAAATTTCCAAAAAGAAAATCATGCGCATTTTCACACCTCACACTACCATTGGAGTGTGGTGTGTCCGCACCTCACGATTCACTTAGAGTGCGGGGATCTTTGAATATTTACGCATTGTAATACACAGCTGGAGTGAGGAAATTCCAGGTTTTCAAACGTGCGTAAAGTGTGAGTAGTATGTCGTCACACCCTTCCAGAGGAGGGACCTGCGACGATGTCTAAATCGACGCACCTCACACATATTTCACATTTCTGTGGCTCCTCCGAGAATTTGAATCTCCTCCAACCAGCTTTGATACCACTTGTTAGAATTGTGAATGTGGAAAACACAATTCACATATGATAATTAAGAATCACACACATATTATAAACACAGGGATTTCACGTGGTTCACCCAAACATTGGGCTACGTCCACCAAGCATAGGCATCGGTTGTCTTATTATTCAGATCATGGAGATTACATCAAATTGGCAAGTTCTCACTCTGTCTCTCACACTTAGTTATTTTCTTATTATTCAAATCATGGAGATTACATCAGATTGGCAAGTTCTCACTCTCTCTCTCACATTCAGTCATTTTTGTCTCTACGGGGTTACATGAATTTATACATTCACACAAGAAACTGATTATTAAATGTAATCCCTATCCATATTCTAACTTGGTCTATTTGGTTGTAACCAACGCAGAATAATAAGATCGTGATCCATCCTTTGAAGAAATTTGTTGTCACCAAATCCCAACAATTCTGTGAGTTGTATGGACTAACATTTCTATGGACTTCATTGTGGGGTTACTCAATCTCTTCCATCATAAAAATAAATGATAAATAAAATCAATTAATTCCATATCATTTTTTTTAAATATTAATTTTCACAACTTGTTAACTCAAGAAAATAAAAAATAAAAAAATAAAAAAAATTGAAAAGTTTATTTCAAATATTTTTAATCATTAAAAAAAAATGATAAAACAAATATGTTATAAAATTCCATAGATAAAGTGAGTCTTAATAAACTTTAATCAACATAAACATAACATAGATGTAACATGCGTAGATAGATAATGTGGCTGGTGCAGATCGTGTGGCGCGCAGCCCCTGAACCTTGAGAGCACCTCCTCCTCCTCAAGCTCTTCCGGATATCCCTTCTCGCGTCATTCAAGTACGCTCGACTCAGATGGCACTTTCTTCTTCCAGAAAAGGCCTGAACCATGATGGCGAGGAATGTTTTAAGGCTAGTTTCAGAGTTGAAGGTCTTTTGCATGATGACGACGACGCACCTGTATCCGCACATGGAATTGGCTCGCATCGTGATTATCGTGAAGAGTGATTTAATGCAGAGGTCATAACTGATAAATTGTGAAGCAAGAAATGCAGAGAGAAAATAATAAAACATTATATTGGAATGTATGAAGAAGAGAAGTGATTACAATGCAAAGGGAAATAGCTGAGCTAAATAGGCTCAAGCAAATCAAGAATAGAAAGTACAGTTGGCCAGTACAGCTAGTAGTGTACAGTCAGAGTGTTGAGGTTACATTATATTTAACACTCCCTCTTAAACTCAACATTTACAAACATCATCACTGACTATGCCTAAGTGTTGTCTCTGAAAATCAAAAACTAACTTTCCTAGTGGCTTTGTAAAGATATCAACAAGCTGATCTCGAGAACCACAGAATTGTAGTGCAATATCACCATTATTGAGTAGCTTGTGTATGAAATGAAAACGAGTGTCAATGTGTTTGATTTTCTTGTGAAACACATGATTTTTGGATAAAGCAATTGTTGAAGTATTGTCACAGAATATAGGAGTTGGATCCTTTTCTATATGTGACATATCTTTCAATATTCTTCTCAGCCACATAGCTTGACAAGAAGCTGAGGTAGCAGTGACATACTCTGCCTCTGCAGAAGATATTGAAACAATTGGCTGCTTCTTTGATGCCCATGAGATTAGGTTTGTGCCCAGTTGAAAAACATGTCCAGATGTGCTTTTCCTGTCATCTAGGCTGCCTGCAAAATCACTGTCTGTGTAACCAGAAAGTTGATTACTATCAGATGTAGTGTACCATAAGCCAAAATTGAGAGTTCCTACAACATATCTCAAAATTCGTTTCGCCATTTTCCAATGAGAATCTTTGGGTGATTCCATGAATCTGGAAACCAGGCTGGCTGCATACATAATGTCAAGACTAGTTGCTATAAGATACAACAAACTGCCTACTAAACTTTTGTGCATGGTAGAGTCCACTGTAGGACCTTCATCATTCTTGCTCAATTTTGTGCCTAGTGGTATGGGGGTTTCTGCTGGATTGCATTCTTCCATGCAAAATCTTTTGAGGATGTCTGCTGCATACTTTTGCTGACAGACAAAAATGCCTTTGGTTGATTGATGAACCTCAATCCCTAAAAAATATTTCATTATGCCAAGATCTGTCATCTCAAACTCAGATTGCATGGCATGCTTAAAATCTTTTAACTCAAGATTTCCTGTATAGATCATGTCATCAACATATAAACATACAATCAAAATTTTACCATGTTGATCTATTTTGGTGTAAAGAGTTGGCTCATTTTGACTTCTGCTGAAACCACTTTTGATCAGATAAGTGTCAATTCTGTTGT
>ML781701.1:1567683-1581905 GCA_009831015.1 Picea engelmannii | reverse complement strand
AAGATTAACGAAACTTACACCAAAGATTAGGTGGAAATTCTTAACGTCTTTAACCTAGATTTATCCAATCATTTTAATGAGTCAAATCATGTGTGCACATTGTAATTAGTTTTAATTATTTTAGTTTTGCTTTAAAAAGTTTCCGTTAATTTTGTTTGTCATATTTTCTCTTCTCACCAAGTCGAACTAAATTAAATTAAAAAATAATCTTTGCTAATAACTTAATATTTATTATATTTCATTTAGATGGATTCACTCATTTGGATCTCTCTATTTTTGAGCCCACTTTGTTAGAGATAATGTTTCCATTAATACAGTGTGTTGAGTTTAGAGATTGGTTTGAGATTTGTTAGAAGTTATTTATAGATTCTCTCAACAACTATATCTATATATGAAATAAGTTAGATCTAAGATCAACTATATAAATCTATTGTAATTGAGTATACAATAGTGAAATACAAATATTATGTCTAGTGAAATACAAATATTATGTCTAATTCATGTACAATGTTTGCTCCTCAAATTTCTTATATGGTATGAGAGCCTGGTGTGGCTTAACTCCCTCATCATAGGGCAGGAAGATGGAATAGTTTTTATATGGTATATATTCTTTTATATATGTTTATTATGATTGTAAGTTTGTGAAGCAATACTGATAGGTCATGTGAAGCCACGAACATAAGTTCATATGCTTGTATGTTTGTGAAGAGGTCAATTTGTTTACATTATGTATCCAAAATACTCTCCTACGTAACTGAGGGATAGTCAAAAGAAAAATATCCAACAGATGGAAGTATTTTCATAGGATGATTCAGTATTTGACAATTTTTCTTGCGGTCAAGTTGAGTATGTCAATATTGTTGATCATTAAAAACATGTCATCGATGGTTTGAAGTGGTTGTATCTTAAATGGGTCAAGTGGAAGCTCGAAAGTGTGGTGAAGAAAAGAAAGAAAACAACTAGATTGCAGAGTGGATGTAAGTGCTAATGAAGACAGCTAGACATAGAATGGGACAAAGATTAATATTGTAATTTGTGATTTAGTATTGTAAATTTTGTAATGTAAACATTAAAGGGAGTATTAGAGATAATGTTTTCATTAATACAGTGTATTGAGTTTAGAGATTAGTTTGAGATTTATTGAAGATTGTTGAGATATTCTCTTTAACAACTATCTCTATGTTTAAAATAAATTGGATTTGAAACCAATTATATAAATATGTTGTAATTGAATACAATAATGAAATATTAATATTATTTGTCTGTGTAATTCGTGTACAATGTTTACTCCTCAAATTTATTATAAACTTTCCACCATTGCTTTAAGAAACATGGAAAAATATAATGGGAGGCATGTTCCCAAGCTTCTTAATGTAAGTGGAAGAATCTTTCTTTGGATTTTATTGTGAGTGCTTTACCTTGGGGCAGTCTTTTTTTTAACTAGCATTTGATGGACCTCAATTACTTACCTTGGGGCAGGTTTTTTTTAACTAATATTTGATGGACCTCAATTACAAGTCTGGTGAGTGGCATAACGCCCAAGGTCGTTAATGTTTAATATAAGTGGAATAAACTTTCTTTGGATTTTATTGTGAGTGGTTTACCTCGGGGCCGTCTTTTTTTTAACTAATATTTGATGGACCTCAATTACAAGTCTTGTGAGTGGCGTAACACCCAAAATCGTTATTGTTTATGTGTTTAGATGGCGAACGTTTTTCTTTATAGTGTAAGCAAGTAGATTGTAAACTATAATAATGTTTTTCTTTAAAAGTGTGTAATCTTTATTATTAATGTCGCTAGATGGTGAATGATTTTCCTGATTTTTCTTTCTAGTGTAATGGAGTGGGTTGTGAACTAAGTTTTTTCTTTGAACTACGTTTTTTTATTTAAAAGTGTAAAGTATGTAAATATGTATGTATTTATTTCTTTATCAAAGTGTGTAAATTGTGTGAATTATGTATTTATTTTTTTATCCTCCTTAATATTTTAAATAAATTTATTTTTATTTTATTATTAATAATAATTATATATATAAAATAAATTAACATTATTTTACATCATACATATTTTTCGTATTAATTATAAAATGTGTTTTTAAAAATCTCATATTAATTATAAAATGTGTTTTTAAGCAAAATTATCTGGATCATGTGAAAATTATTATGCATATCCCTCATAAAATATAAGATGTAACCGCACATCAAAATTTGAACTCTTTCACGAAAACATGATGATGACATTACAGGAAAAACTATATAGTATGGTTTCACTGTAGAGTATAATTCGGGTAGAAGATATAGTAACGAACCAAAAGAAATAAACAAATAGTTACGGTAATCTCCACTGATAACTATTGTACAAATAAAGTTTATCCATCCTAAAATAGAAAAAAAAAATGACTAATCATGCAAAGGATTGTATACAAGGAAGAATGAACCACATCCTTTATTGGGATTTGGTTACTTGCTTTCCTCAGACTTGTTGAGTCATTTTGAGGCATCAAATGACATTTTGGGGGATCAAAATTTTGTGACAATGGACCACTGAACCTTGATGTTTTTTACACATCGAGACCTTTTGAGCAATGTGAAAATCACCTCAATTTGAGCTCATATGTGGAAGTTATAGCTCCCACAAGTTAACCTACCTTATTAGCCACCATGGAACGAGTGGATGCCATGCCAACCCCCTTTAAACACACATGTGGGACTAGCCATGTGTGGAATTTCAAGAATATTCTAGAAGGTCAAAAACCTTATCTCTAACCAAAGGTTGAGGATGCAAAAAACCTAACCCTAGACAATTATCGAACTATATTAAATATTGAGTCGCTAGGAGGAGAAAGGGTTCCATTATTTACATGGTAATTGTTCCATAGTAGATCATAGCATTTAGGAGTGTATTTGAGAGCATAATAGAGGAGGAATAATATTTTGTAGCAATCGTTGAGGCTATAGTGCCAAAGGCAACTTCATAGTGAGTTCCTCTTTCTTTGTACTTTTATTTCACAACTAAAGAAAATAGAGAAGAGAATATGCCTTAGCTTCTAGTAGGGTTTTCTCTCATATTGGGTTTCCCAATATACATCTTATGTTCATTTGTGTGGACGGTTTTTTTCCTTTCATTTTCTTAATTCAGTTATTTTCATAAATCTAAGCATAAGATAGTAATAATTAATCAGAGATCTAATGAAGAAAATTGCATAATCTAAGATTTCAAAATATTGTAAGAATTGTGTTGATGAACTATTCAAGTGGAATATCCATGGAAGATTACAGATCATATTGATATCTGAGTGGTTTTCTTTGGGGTGTTTGCAGAAATTTGCAAGATCTAGGAATTGACTTAAGAATAAAGTCACATAAACCTAGCCATGGAAGATGAATTTGTTCATAAAAATCCTCAAGATGCACTTGATGAGATATTTTTTAGGCTGGAAGAGAAAGTTGTTAATATCACTCGCAACATGGCCCTCCTCATGGAGGCCCTAACAAAAAATGTGGACCTTTCAAGAAGGTTGGTGGCTATAAATCAAAAGTTGGATCTAATGAGAAACTAGGAGATAGTGAAGACCTAGAAAAGGAGTCAAGAAAAGAGCCTACAAAAGAGAAACCAAGTTCCAGTGCCATGAGTCCTTCACAACCTCTGTTTAAAATGGAAGAAAAAGTGGACATCAAACCCTACCAAGGTGAGATATATGTTGTTAAGTTGAATCATTGGTTACAATAGTTAAAAGTGTATTTTAGTGTCCATAACATAGATGAAGAGGATGAATTTCATTTTCTCGACTAAAACTAGAGGTTCATGCACTAACCTGGTGGGAAATCCACACAAAGACACTTAGATTCGAGGGTGATCCACCAACAACTAAGTGTAAGGATTTTAAAACCATCATCAATTCCTAGTTCTACCTTATTGGGTATGTAGAGGACCAATGGATCCATTAGGGTCACTTCAGGTAGAGGCAAGGGAAGAGTGTGTAAGATTTCACCACTGAATTCATGAGCATGGTTATCATGTTGGGAATCTCTCCCAAGAACCCATATATACTCCTCAAGTATTTGGGTGTCTACATAGTCATTTGTGAAAGAAAGTGATGCTCTTCACAACCAATACCATCACGATTGAGGCATGTGTGAAAAAGCATATTACCTAGAGAACACATGCCATAAGAAATGACAACCAAGTGGTTCTAAATAGAAATACCACCAAGATGCTTCCAAAGAGGGGAAAAACAAGTGGAAAGGAAAAGACAAGAGGATGGTAGGGCCATTGCACATTATATAAAGGATCTAAACAACCACTGCAACCATTGCAATATTTATGGTTAGATCAAAGATAAGTGTTAGAAGCTACATCTAGAGTTGAATCCAAAGAACCATAAGAAGGATGACAAGAAGAAGATCATGTTAGGCAAGGATTCAGGAAACTAGGTAGAGAGCAGTTGAGATGTGGATGGGAAGAATTTATAACTTCAGTGCAGAAGGACGTAAATTTGAGCATCCTTCATCATAAGGAAGATAAGAAGATGACAAAACTCTTCTATATTAAGATCCAGATTAAAAATACCAAGATGGATGTTATATTCAATTCCAATTCAAAGGATAACCTCATAGAAGATGATCTAACCAACAAGCTTACATTGGAGGTTCATGATCATCCATACATATATCCATTGGGGTGGGTGAATGAGGTTCATGATTATCCATACCTATATCCATTGGGATGGGTGAATAAGGATGCAAATATCAGAGTCACTAAACAATGTAAGATAAAGTTTGCTATAAGTGCAAATTTTATTAATGAAGTGGAGTTAGATATAGTACTCCTTGACGTGTGGTGTAGTGTTTGGAAGCCCCTACATGTATCTGACGGATGTGCTATTCACGAGGAGATCCAACCAATACCATCTGATCAAGGATGGAAATACTTTCATCATGATTCAATGCATACAAATGCAAATCAAATATCTCTATGTAAGTGTCAACCAAGCCAAAACGTTGATCGATTATAGTAAGATGTATGTATTTATTTTCTTAAAATAAAATCAATTGGGTGATGAATTGGTGAGAGTAAAGGCATCCCTGGAGGGATGTACCAAATAGAAGAAACATCAACTGGAGGAGTTATTGTAGGCATGCATAGGAGTATTCCATTATCCTATAGGGATACCATCTAAGAGGGAAGTGGAGGATGAGATACAATTGTTTCCTGACTCCCCATTATAAAATATTGCATTATATATATAGTCTGTTATTGAAGTAGATGAAGTGAAGAAATAGTTTTAGCAGTCATTGGAGCAAGGAGTAATTAAACCAAGCACTTCACCTTGTGGGTCACCTATCATCATAGTACCCAATAAGTGTGAGACTTGGAAAATGTGTATCGACTACAAAGATTTAAGAAATTACACTCGATAATTAGTACCCTCTTCCTAGGTATGATTATTTGTTAGAGGAGTTGCAACATGTAAAGTACATCACCAAATTGAGTCTCGAATTGGGATACCATCAAGTATGTGATAAAGAAAAAGACACCTGGAAGATCACCTTCAAGACAACAAAAGGTGTGCATCAACGATTGGTCATGCCTTTTGGTTTATGTAAATCACCATCTACATTTATGTGATTGATGAACAATGCATTGTGACCCTATTTAGATTCATTTGAAATAGTGTATTTGGATGATATTGGTTTCTATCTCTAACTTGGAAGAGAAAATCTCACATCTCATGCAGGTGTTAGTAAATCTGAAAAATAATTAGTTGTTGGATAACCTCCAGAAATGTGAGCTTTCTTGGTAGTCATTGGTGTATTTAGGGTACCTAGTTGCTGGAGGGGATCTCAAGATAGATCCTGTGAAAATGGAAGCCATCATCAAGTGGTTAGTTTCTACTAATGTCAATGAAGTCAGGAGCTTTGTTGGGGAAGAACATTAACTATAGAAGTTCATAACATCCAGGAGATTTGTTGGGGAAGAAAATTAACTATAGAAGTTCATAACATCATTTTCAACAGTGGTTTCACTATTAAATGTTATAACAATTAGTGGTAAGAGTTTCCAGTTAGGAAATAATCAATAGAAATATTTCGATGAGCTAAAAATAAAGATCAGTCAAGCATCGGTATCAATGTGTAGAACAACATCAAGGGGATAAAGCTATGCTCACAAACTTTTGACTCAAAAAATGTCATTTGATTCCTCAAAATGGATTGGGAAGGTTCTAGACCCCAAATTTCCAAATTGAGACTTTCCACTAAAATGGACCCTACAAGCCAATTCCTCTAATTTTCCATCGAGAAAGTACCAAGATAGATGGAAAATTATATAATGATGTAATCTGGATCATACCTCCCCATTTTGGAAAGCTTTTGGTCCCCAAAATATGTTACTGAATGAGGTGAGGAAATTTTTCCTCTACCTTCTCTCTAGAGCACCATTTTTCCTTGCCTAGAAGTTGTCATTTCAACCCAATCTCGGAAAGGTCATGTTTCCCTTGTCTGGTAGTTTTGGACAACTTCTACAAAAATGTATCTTTTGTAGACTCTACTTGAGCTTTTGGTGTTAACTCCTCTATGGTAGATATGATCTTATCCTTAGTTTTCTGATCCAACATGGAAGGGAGTTTTAGATTCTTCACATTCATTACTGAGTAAGTTCACCTATTTAAGGATAGACTGAGTTTGTAAGCATTATCACCCACCTTCTCCAATGCTTCAAAATGACAACACCGCATATCCTTAATCTTCTTATTAAGACCTTATAGTATATTTTTTTTCAATTGTAACCAAATATTATCTCTCACTTCAATGTCTCTTGTACTTGCAAATGGATCTTTATTCTTTTCCTAACAATAAAGATATCTTTATTATTATTTTTTTTAATTTTTGTAGTATTCCACAAACTCTTATACTTGCAAATGGATCTCTCTTCTTTTCCTAACAACAAAGATATCTTTATTATTATTATTTTTAAAATTTTGTAGTAGTCGACAAAATTTAGATATCTATAATTTAGATTTAATACCTCTTTATGATTCTACCCATGGTCTAGAGTTCAGTTTCAAAGTCTTGTAGATTGGGAGCTAGCTATCCCTCAATTCCTCATGTATTGATGGTTTATATTGGTGGTCTCTTTTGATGTCAATTGCTACCCATTTTGTTTATTATGTTCTGATATTGTTCAAGGCAAATTCTAAGTCGATAAACTTTTTCTTTTGGGGGCATTCCTCTGCTTTTTTGATCATCCATGTCTACCATCCCTTAAGTTCAGACTCTTTTCTTCCATGTCCCACTCTATTCCAACTTTTATGGCATGTCCCACTCTATTCCAACTTTTATGGCAACTACTTCAAATGCTGCCCATTTCCTCCTTCAGATAGAGTTGAGCATCCATGTCTACCATTCCTTAAGTTCAGACTCTTTTCTTCCATGTCCCACTATATTCAGATTTTTATGGCAGCTACTTCAAATGCTGGCCGTTGCCTCCTTCAGATTTAAGTTCAGACTCTTTTCTTCCATGTCCCACTCTATTCGGATTTTTATGGCAGCTACTTCAAATGCTGGCCGTTGCCTCCTTCAGATTGATTTGACGGCTCTCACTCCTCTCCTGCAGCTTCTATTATGGTGGCGGTTCCTTTCCTCTTTCACACAGTCGCTAATAAAGAATTAATTACAAACAGTTGCATGGTGACTCTCTTCGATATACCGAGTCCCGACTCTTTTCCTCCACGACCTACTCTATTCATATTTTTATGGAAGGTCCTTCAAATGGCGGCGATTTCCTCCTTCAGATTGATTTGACGGCTTTCACTCCGCTCCTGTAGCTTCTATTTTGGTAGCAACCGCCAGTAATTCACACAGGTCTTGCTTGGTTTCATGACTCAATTACTTTTGAAATGATTTTCTTGTTCCGAATACACAAGATCGAGCGATGACGGATCGAAGGTCCGATTACTTTGAAATGGTTAAACAATCCGTCTCTTTTTATTGATTAACATTGTTACCGTTACAAGGGTAGAGGTATACTCGGAGGTTATAGTAACGGTTAGATTCGATATCGTATAACTTTAGAGGTATATCTTATAACTTCACCGGAGGTTAGTAGTAATGGTTAGAATCAATATAGTATAACTTCATTATTAATTGTTCAACTACCAATTCCATCAATAACAAGGTTGCATGGCAACGCAGTCCCTGCCAAGTTAGTCGGGAAATACATGTTGAACAATGAAACTTAGTATAACTAAATGCAGAAGTACAATGGAAATACATAACACATATGCCATACCTTTGATATTTTGTAAAAACAATGGAAGTACAAGGGATATTAAAGGAATATTTGAATTTATATAAAGTATATTTAACATTGTGAAGAAGATAAAAAAATAAACTATATTTTTTTATGCTAGTGAATGAAAAAACATGGAAATGATAAGAGCAAGTAATTTTGAATTGTAAATATTTCAACATACATGTCATGATATAAACAAGATTCAACAACCTAGTTTTTTTATTAATAATTTCAATTTTAACATTTTTTTAAATAATTTTACATTTTAAAATTTATAAAAAAATTGAATACTATTTATAAAAATATTAAACAACCTAACTTTTTTTTATTAATAATTTCAATTTTAACATATTTTTAAATAATTTTATATTTATAAATTTATAAAAAAATTCTATTTATAAAAGTGTTTAAATGCATCTTTATCTTTTCCTAATAATATATCTTGTCCCAAGTGGACAACAAGATAATGTATTGGAACATAGGTAACGGCTATATTCAATGAAAAAAACCATAAATTAAAATAAAATAAAGAAAACGTATAATTAAAGAAGAAGAAGAAGAAGTCTTTATTCAAGTAAAATATTGCCATCGACGTGGGTGTGGGCGGAAGGCCCAATAAAGTAATGATGTTTGCAGCTTCCTTCTCGAGTTTTATTGATTTGATTGTCATTTGTAAATATTTAATAAATATTAAAATTATATTAAGATACGATCGTGGAAACAGTAGAGCCAATGCACACAACTCGTTAGCAGAGTGGCTGGTTATTTGTTACCAATCACGACGGATGTTGAAGGCCATATATCAATAATTTATAATCAAACTAGAATTATTATTAATGTATTATATAAGACGGATTATAATTATACCCTGAATTAAATAATACATGTATTGTATTATTGGTTGAGTTGGGTGTTGTACACAATCGACGTGGGTGTGGGCGGAAGGCCCCAGTCTTCATTCATTAATTGCCATCGACGTGGGCGGAAGAGGAGCATTGATTAATTGCCATCTACGGAGAGCTGGGCAGGAGAGGACTGCTGGAAAGGAAAGATGAGAACGCATTGTTTTTGTACGGATTGTACCAGCAGGTAAGCTTCACCCATACTTACCCATGAGTCTCGAAATTAGCAATGCATGGAAAGACGTGAAGGCAGCAATAAGACTTTAAACTTATAAACTAATAAAACTGTGACAAATATATATATATTTTTATTTTAAAATATATTAATATAAGTTTCCTAAGCTAAACATTATAATTTCTAAAAAATTTGAAAGTCAAACCTAAACTAATAGGCAGTCAACGATGAACTCATCGCTATTAGTCCCTAGCCTTTGGCAGGGACTAAAAAACATTATTTTTACACAGTACACAAACTTCAATTTTATTTCCAACTTCATCACAACCATATGAAAAAATAAAGTTTCCATTACTCCAAAGAAAAACTAAAACATCAAAATAAAACATCAAAATTCAAAAATGATATTCTTGTGATGAAATGAAATCATTTGTATCCCAAAAAAATCCAAACTTAAAAAAATAAAAAAATGATATTCTTTCATCACAACCATATGAACAAATAAAGTTTCCATCACTCCAAAGAAAAATTCAAACATAAAAAATTCAAAAATGATATTCTTGAGATGAAATGAAGTCATTGGTATAATGGACGAAAAATTCGAAAATGATATTCTTTTGTTGAAATGAAGTCATTGGTACAATGTAAGTGATTTCTTTTTATATCGTTTGTGGAGTAGGTTTCCTTTCTATATCATTTTTGTTAGGCAGTTGCATTAATAATTTTCTTTCAGTTATATCTAACATATTTTAATACTAACTGATTCTTTATTATTAAGTTATATTGAAGTATTATATTTCAATAACTTTTTAAAATTTTATTTGCATCAATAGTGTTAGTGAATTTTATTAATGGATGTCATACAGTCATATTTGGTGGTATTTAAAAAAAAAAATTTTACCGGATATATCAAATCATTTTTGCTCCTTTTTATCGGTTCATGTGGGAATATTATGGCCATCCTTCTAAAGAATCTCTTTATATTAACTTCAACTCATTTTTCTATAGAAACAAAATATCAATTGATGTGGGAATATTTATGGCTCTCCTTCCAATGAATCTTTTTCTATTGAATTCAACTCATTTTGTGGGAACAAGATGTAGAGACCCTTATAGTAGTTGGGTGTTTGCAATTATTAGTGGCACATTCCCTTGCACTCGACAATGGGTTTTCAATAATGTCCCTTGATTAGTTGATTCTAACAAGTGTTTGACAATAGCACATTTACTCACATTTGTTACAATGTACTTTGTAGCTTGCTACCCATTATCATCAATGGCGGTTATTGATGGCCTGTGTCATGTCTAGCAACATATTTGTCAATGAATAGTGACAAGAAGGTTTCTCCCATGTTTGACTACATTACATTTATTCACATGGTGTAGATTCATACATTGCAATGGATTTTGATTGAAAACCTTAAACGTTGTGGTGTTATCCCTCATTGAGTTTGTTTATAGTACACTACTCTATACTACATTGCTACCATAAAGGAGCATATTGTTCACTTTATTTTTATAGTTGTTATCGTAATGTACACCAAGATATATATCTACTATGTATCTCTTGGTGGTTATGATCTTATTTTGACATGGATCAACCATGTATTTATTTGTGGCCAATAGTTTTAGTTTGCATACATCATGGATCAACAATGTACTTGTTTTGGTGGTCATGTTTGTTTTTTCACCTAAGCATGGGTATACGCACCTCGAGGAAGAGAGCTCTCTAATACTTTATTTTTATTTGTAGGTAATTCTCCAATCCCCGAGTCTATCGAATTCTCCTCAGTGCAGAGAAAATAACACTCGCACTAAACTAGCCAAGAAATATAATACATAATTAAACATAAATAATCAATGAAAATCACACGGTACACAAAGATTTTACCTTGATAAACCTTAGCTGAGAAAACCAACATTCCTTGAGATACTCCCACTCCTTTTTTTCTTATTCATTCATAGAATAAAGAGTTATGCTTAACCTTGGTTTACACCTACAAAAAAATCGCCATCCTACTCTCTCTCTTTTACACAGGAACAATCCTGTAGCCAATTCATCTTACAACTACATGACCATTACATACCTCTCATCTGAGAGTTCCAAATAACTAAGAATAACAATAACATTTTACAATATTACATCAATCCATATTTATAGGCTTTACTGCATGCAAAACCCTAACTCATGTTGCCCAAAAATAGTTACAGATCAATATAGATGATTTGCTTCAATCTCGTGAATATTTGGATTATGTTGTAGTCGACCTCTAGTTGGATCGAGATTCTGACCTAACCTCTGACTTGACCTGACCATCCACTTGACTTATTCATCCAGTCGAACATTCACCTAGTTAATGTTAGCCTATGGCTTACCTTTACCAATCACTAAGTCTAAATTGTCACCTATATTTGTATTATTCATTTAGGATATTAGTAATATATCCTCAAGTGATGACTAATGATTTAGTTAAGATTGCCTAGCCTAGTCATCATGCATGATTTTAGGATCTAGAGGAAATCTCTATGTGAGGTGGCATCACCCATTGTACTATAAATATGTAACATTGGAGTGAATACTATGTGTTGGCTAATATGCCTTTTCCGCCATGTTGTTATTCTTGCTTATGTTTTATCAATTGGTATCAGAGCATTATAGTTCTTAGGGCCTGATTTTTTCATAGTAGTTTTCCAGCTGCTCACAACAACAATTTGCAGATCTACATTCATTTATTTGGCCAAGAAAAACTTGATCTAGGATCAACGCATTATTTTTCTCATCCTTAGTGAGACTGTCACAACAACGCATAAAGAGAGCTTGGAGATACATGTTTGGTGAAGAAGAGACATCACTTCTGTGGATTGGTATGTTAGCTATTTAAAAAAAAATTATGAAGGAAAAGAATTTTGAAGCTTCTGCGTCGATGTTCATTATACAAATCTATTGTTAAATTCAGATTTTAGATATGTGATATTGTTACTAGTTTGCGGTTCTCCATGTATCCAAATTTTCATCGTAGACTTGGAGGATGTGCCTTTTTCCATTGCCTTTCTATCCTTTTGTGTCCACTGTTGCAACGATTTGAGTAAAATATAGACAATCTTCTTTCTTTTTGTGTTGATTCATATGTTCCTTATGAACTACTGTAGTATGTTCATCAAAAGCAGTGAAATCGCTTCAATAGCATTCTGCCCAATACTTGTTTCCAACACTAGTTTCGAGAATTCTAGTGTGAATTCTGTTGGTCCATAAATTGAAGATTGGATATACATTTCTCCTCTCATCAAAATACAAAGAGCAAGAACTCAAACAAAATTGTAAAATTTCCTATAGATCACAGTGCCAATAACAAATGATATGCTATGTCCATTTTCGCAACCCAACCTAGTTGCCTTTGCCTCGATTCAACGGACTTTAAAAAAGGAGTATGAAAATTGATATATTCAGAGATCTGTCCAACAAAATTCGTAAAGAAAGAAAGTCACATCGATCTACCCAACGATATGTCCATCTAGCAAGTGATCCAATCAGTAATCCGATCCATCCACTAATTCTATCCAGCAAGAGATCCACTCAGTAATCCGATCCATCCACTAATCGCCTTCTCAATTGGTGAACAGAGGCAACGATCTGCTATGGGATTGTTGTTGTTGATATGAATATCGTGATTTAGAGAGTGTTGAACCAAGGCGCCCTCCTCACGGATCTGTAGACACCTTTGTCCAAAAAAAATGGATCTGTAGACACAAAAACGCTGCTAGATATAAAATTTGTGTCACCAAAACGCTGCCAGCAAGCACAACAATAGCTCATGGACAGATAATGCAAAGACAGATCGCCCTCTTTTTTGCATGATGATCAATTGGTATCCAAAGAAAGATCAATAGGTGTGTTGTGAGGTAGCCGCGTAAGGTGCGTGCAAACTAGATGTACATGAAAGAGCGTGGAGGAGCGTTTCTTGCTGTTGCTGCCACCGAAGGAGTCTTCAATGATCTGATCCACCTTACAATCTATTATTTTCGCACTGATTGCTCGAACAATCCAAAATTCGATCTCATCATCTATAACTTGCAATGTATCCCTCACAGAAGCATAAGAAATTTCTCCTGATCCTTTTGAAGCAAGATCAGCAAGAGACATTAACCGCATTTTTTGTTATGCAATCCCGCATTTTTTTTGTTATGCAATCTTCATGGACTAGATCATATCTTTTCAATAACATAGAATTCGTAGTTTGAAACTCCAAATAAGAATCTAATCTTTGAGTGAGGAAAATCTGTAACAAGTGGTATACCAATGCATACTTTCCATCTCTCTCCAGTTGTGCCACAACAGGCATATCTAATCAAAGATTTGGAAAGGTTGAGATTCAATATATGCATGATTATGCAGGGGTCAGTACAAGCATTGAGTTGACACCATCTCCTATAACACACTTCTCTGGAGTAATTGGGAATGTTACTTTTTCTGTAGGGGGTGAAGTTTCTTTTGACATTGCATCAGGAAACTTCTTGAAATATGATGCAGGCTAGAGTTTTTCAAAGCCCAATTTTGTTTCTTATTTGACTTTAACTGGTAAGGGTGATACCTTGAAGGCATCTTACTTGCACACTGTGAGTCCTCTGACAAAGACTGTTGTTGGAGCAGAGATATCACACAACTTTTCAAGGAGCGAGAATACGTTCACCATTGGCACTCAGCATGCTTTGGACCTGTTATCGCACGGTTTGTAGGAAAGGTTAAATAGCTTGAGTCAAGGGTAGAAACCGGCGTAACAGGAGCTTCCCCCACCCACTGTCACCTCGATGGGGGGCTCTTTCTATTTAGGAGGGCAAATCCAAGGGAGACGTCC
>ML781701.1:1540133-1561258 GCA_009831015.1 Picea engelmannii | reverse complement strand
AGGGACGTCTCCCTTGGATTTGCCCTCCTGAATAGAAAGAGCCCCCCATCGAGGTGACAGTGGGTGGGGGAAGCTCCTGTTACGCCGGTTTCTACCCTTGACCCAAGCTATTTAACCTTTCCTACAAACCGTGCGATAACAGGACCCATTAACAATAGTTAAGGGGCACCTTAATAATTATGGAAAGGCATCTACACTACTTCAACATGAGTGGAGGCCTAAAAGTTTTGTTACTCTTTATGTGAAGAAAGTGATAACAATATTTATGTGGAGTGAGAAGAGATTTAGAAATTTTAATTATGTAAAAAGGGACATGAAGACCATTGAAGGCTTCTATTTGTATTGTGATCATAAGGGAATCCATAATAAAATGAAGTCTTTTTGTCTGTGTCCTAGATCCGCCCGAAATTGAATAAGGGGATCTTAGGAACACCTTGCATTGTGTGCGATGGTGAATGATTCCTTGAATCTTTTCATAGTGTTTTTGTGTCTAGTTTTGACACTACGCTTGTAATTTACTCTACAACTATACGCACATGGAATCCACAACAAGATAAGCACACAAATTAATGCCAGTGAAACACATACATGAAGTTCAAAGCTCAAATTCATGTCATTCAAGCAAATGTGAAGAACATTATCAAGCATTCAAGTTGTCAACTACATCAGTAATGGACAAATCAAAGTTTTCGAACTCAACACATCATGGAGCATTTGAAGTTAAATTGTAACTTGCAAACAATGTTTGTTGTAAGATTACTTAATTAGGATTTATTGTAACTTGAAAATTGTCCTTTTGTAAGTTTACTTGTCTTTTTGAAATCAAGTTGAGTTGAATTGAATTTTTCATAAGGTGCATTTTCGGCTGAGCCCAACACCCTTGAGTCATTTTTAGTCGTAATTGACAAGGATGAGTACTTGAAACTCAAATCATTGTAATACTTTGGGATGCATTTTCAGTGGTAACCGACATCCTCAACTTCCTGGTAGCAAGCGAGCATGAAGTTCAAGTGAGCGTAAATAGCAAGTGAGTGTGAAGTTCAAGCGAGCGATTCAAGTGAGCAAGTTGCAGATAAACCTTCTTCTGTCGAGTCAAATTGTAATAAGAATCTACCTGCACAAGGAGACCTCTTTTAGTGTTTTGAAAATGGCTCGAAATCTAGAATTATTAGAGTTACTGAACACTCTAATAAACACCATTGAAGACAACACAGTGATATTGAACAAAACAACTCTTCAATCAGTGCTAACTTGTTTGCAAGTGACGCAAGCTTAAGTTAGACTTCTTCAATCTCTATCCCAGCTATTGAATGATGAGTTGATTGATCTCAAAAATCATCATCCAGTGAAGTGTTCTGAACTAGTTTTTGTTCAACACAACCCTCTCTATGATGATAATGATGATGATGATGATGATGATGATGATGATGTTTTTAATCAACAATTAGTGAAGGAACAACATAGCGATACAAATTCAAAATCAGTTTCAGACGAAGTTATTCATGAACCTACATTTCAAGAGTTTTCTTTTGATTTCAGTGAAGAAAACCTTTCAATGATGCATCAACATGTAGTAAATCCACTTCCACGGATTTCAAAACAACAAGTTCATAATACTCTTTCCAATCCCATCATTAGACCTTGGGAAGAAATCATCTACAACAAGAATAGAACAGGACTTGGATATGACAAGGAAGTTACCTTTCATATTCCTGATTATTCTAGACCAATAAAGTTCCAAAGTGTTGGATTCCTTCAAGAAGCTTCAACTTCACCTGTTCAAGTTCAACATCAGAATGATAAGTGCAAACATTGTAATCGAGTTGGTCACATGGAGAATCAGTGTTTTGATCTCCATCCTTGTCAGCATTGTGGCAAGCATAACCATTCTTCAGACAGATGTCAAGACCAATCTTGTAGCACATAACTTTTTTGTACCTCACATAAGTGGTCCCCTTATGGCGTAGCTTTCGAGCATGGCCCTCACAGGATGAGATAACATGTGGTTTTTTCTGCATGCCCACTTTTTGTGTACTCAAATGAAACAAGTATGGTACTCTCTTGAGCCTAAAAGGGGGGAGTACAATGATGAAACTCTCATGCACCTTAAGGGGGGTAGTTCAAAATTCCAGTGAGGATGGTTCATGAAACCACTTATGGTCTCTCCTTTCAGCTGACAAAGGGGGGAATTGATGATGGAATTGAAGATGGTTGTCAGACAGAAAGTTTCAAAAACAACAAACATCAAGTATGCCATATGGGCATGAAATTTGCCAAATGGGCAACTTCGGTCTGTAGATGACAGACTTTGGCAGAATTATGGTTCAATAAGTTTAAGTTGAATCATACATAATTGGGATGTTTGAATTTGATTTTTGAGAGCAATGATGTGGATGTTTGGTTCACATAGATGGTCATTTGACCTAGAAGAGGACAAGAGGATCCTTCTGTATTGCAGCTTGGCATTTGATTGAGTTGTCAGGCATTTTCAGGGATGTGTCAGACCAGAACCTAATTCACTTCTCTTTGTTCGCTCTCATCAGATTGGAGTTTACATTAAGTAAACAATTTGCATGCATCCTGGCTCACATGATTACATAGTGAGATTTTCCAGAGATAGTAGGATTTGACATGATTATGGTTCAATGACTTACAATTGAATCATACACATGATACATTGGGATGTTGATGGACACCTGAAAGTGACAAGATTGGTTAGTGGTTATCCAAAAACCATCAGATACATGGTATCAATTGGTCAGTGGTCATCCCAAACCACAGATTCAGAGAGCACTTTCAGTGATACACTGATAGTAGAGTGGTGATACTACATGTTCACCAATTAGCTGAAGACATCAGATTCTTCTAGCTAAAATACTTGGCAAAATGATCAAATTATCAAGCAATCACGGAATGTTCAGATATTGCGGTTGTTCACTTCCATATCTTAGCTCTCTTCCAGTTCATTTCAAATGAACATGTTCAACATCCAAATTGGCGGTTTTTCAGGCAGTTCTTCATTGAGGCTCAGCTCAGGAGTTTCAGTATGAAGACTTGGAATTGATACCAGTTTATGCTTTATTGCTGGTATTATTGATCGGACTTGTGATTGAGTGGGGGATTGTTAGCCTATGGCTTACCTTTACCAATCACTAAGTCTAAATTGTCACCTATATTTGTATTATTCATTTAGGATATTAGTAATATATCCTCAAGTGATGACTAATGATTTAGTTAAGATTGCCTAGTCTAGTCATCATGCATGATTTTAGGATCTAGAGCAAATCTCTCTATGAGGTGGCATCACCCATTGTACTATAAATATGTAACATTGGAGTGAATACTATCTGTTGGCTAATATTCTCTTTCCACCATGTTGTTATTCTTGCTTATGTTTTATCAGTTAATTGACTATGTTTTCATGACAAAGAATACAAGAACCCAACATTCTCCCACTTGTTGTCTTCTTTGCTGAAATATGAGAACTTGAAATTTTCGCATGTGTTGTTCAGATAATCCACAGTTGGTGTCATTATGATTAGTCCTGATGATGAATCCTGATTCGGATTCGAAACGTCGATGACAAAATGACACCAACTATGGATTATCCAAACAACACATGCGAAACTCCTCACCACAGAAACTTAAAAACAACAACTTGAACTTTTGTTCATTGACTTGAGGTATAAATTCACATTTATTTTCTGCACCAAGAGAACTTCACAACACTCACAGACTTGGTAAAAGAGTGAGTTGTGTTTTCCAAAGTGTCTACCTTCTCTAGCAGCACGTTCTTACTTTACACCATGTCTCTCACGAAATGGTGTTGTACATCAATATGCTTCATCGTGGAGTAGTAACCTAGGTTCTTTGCCAATAAAATTTCACTTTGAATGTTACAATTTATCTTCATAATTTGTTGTTCAAACCCAATCCCCTAACATAGTATGTAACCATACATCTTATTTGCTTGTATTCATCTTCTATTGTCGACAAGGCTACAACCATCTACCTCTTACTCATCCAACTGATTTCTCCATCAAACATATTAAAAATATATCCGTCGATTAACCTTCTTTGATCAATATCTCTAGTCCATTTGGCATCGACAAAGCCATGTACATTAAATTCTCTATCATTTTCAAGTTTCCCTTGGTGATAGATCACATACTCTCTTGTGACACACAAGTACCTTAACATTCTCTTGACAGTAATATAATGCTCTTTCCTAGGCTTCGACATGTACGTACTCAAAACTACCACTGCATGACCGATATTTGGTCTAGTGTAGACCGTTACATACATCATACTACCAACAAAACTAACATAGGGAACATGTGCCATGTCCTCTATTTCTTCCTGTATCTTTGGCATTATTCATCAGTTATTTTTCCCCCACAGAAATTGGTACCTTCACCAGTTTTCATTCCTTCATGTTGAAACGCTTCAAGACTATTTCGATATACTTTCTCTAATTTAACCAAACGTTTCTAATTTTCTGATCTATTTTGATATCTATTATTGCACGATCTGTACTTGTGCAAATCCCAACACAAGATCACCAAATCTTGCGTAACTAGAGGATATCCTATCACTATCACCTTAGTAAGAAATCCCCTCATTTTAGTGATGGAGGATTTCCACCATAGGGGAGGCTTCCCTGGTGACCTCAAGGGATCAAAGTAGCAAGTTTGTTAGCCAAGCCTACCGCCCCCTCTCTTTATCACGTAATAATAAGTCTAGGTCTACGAAACAAATGATGTATGGAATTGCTTGAGTACCTTCCTGGAACAAGAACACAAGTATAGCATATATATAATTGATTTCCAAATATAAACATGCAATCAAAACTTCATAAGAGACTAGACAATGATATTTTTCTATAGTTGGTAAAAAATTACAATAGTACAATAGTTTATAACAACAAGTGCAAGTTTGTAACAACAACAATAAATATGCCTCAAAATTGCAACACTTAACAATAGAAATTTAGCATAAACTTAGTAGATTAATATCCAATTGTTATATGCAATTTATGGGTAAGTTAGGACACCTTTAGATCAATGTATGTAACAAATAAGAGAGTATTTAGATGTTGGTAGAAAACTTTCAGAACAACAACAAGTTTGCATTCAAATTATCTCAAGTTAGTGTTAGTTAAGTTAGTACATAGCTCGAGAGATTGAGAATGAAGAGTTTGTCGATCACTTTCACCACAAGAGAGATTTAATGATTAGTTACTTAGGACTATGGAGTCTGCAAATGAAACTAACTTTGAACTTGATGTAGATGTAACCATGAGGTAGGATTAAATCTCTAATATGATAGCACATTAGCGCCTTAGATATTAATCCTTGAGGAGAGGGATCTTCTCGAGTGCAAGCACCTTTGGGCCCTAGAAACCTTTTCTCCCTTCATGTAGCTTCAACTAGGTTAAGAATCAAGAGTCTAGGGATAAAATCCTAAAGTGTTAGAACTTTAGGGATTTAAGAATCTAACCCTAGATAGGATTCCTTCACAAAATTTGGATAATATTAAACTTGTGAGCGGAGGAAGCACTTATTCTCCTCTCTTATGGTTATGTCAAGAAATATCTTAAATATGAACAAGTAAAACTTACCATGAAACATTTAATGAAATAAAGTTACATAAATTTACTTACTTCACCAAGATATGGCAAGAATAGACCCTAATTGTAGCAACAATTTCCAAAAATCAGCAAAAGACATCCATTACTTGACCTTCCAAGCATAGTGCACTTGTAGAAGAGAGAGAGAGAATCCAAGATAACATGAAAAATTCATAAGTATTTCACTCACAAAGGTGAGAGGATGTGATGATAAAATGAAACTTGGCTAGCCATATTTATATGGAAACCTTAGCCATCCAAAAGACTCCAATGAGAAGTCATGTCTCTGTTAATATTATGGTAGCTTCGGGAGGTATGAACCTCTATTATGACCTATGACGAGATTAGAATATTCTGGAAGGAAGCAAAGAAGTGAAGGAAACCCTAGACAGGTTGTCCGCTGCATAAATATATTTAATATGAATTTATTAGTACCCAGAAGGAGAAGTCGGCCCCAGTAAGCCTGACCATACTACTATAAATACAGGGTGCCAGTTCTCATTATTCACATCTCAGCAGTTGTAGAGAGAGCTAGATCTTCATAGGTGCAGTGGTAGTTTTGTGCGCAAGTCTCTGGGAAAGTGTGCGCCATCTTCTGGGAGGGAATATTTGATCAGCTTGGTTTCTATTCTTGCTTGGTGCATTAGCCTCTCTTGGCTATTGGATTCCTACCAGGATTCTCTTCTTTTTCAAGGTCAAGGTGCTCAAAGGGTGGCTTCGGCCTATGGTTGGGTGACGAGGGTATCGTCAATAGTAAAACGAGCACAATATTCTATATTCTAATAGGTTATGGGCCCACACCTCCTTCATTCAATCTAAAACGCTGGAAGGAAACATAACCGCTAGGATATTGAGCTAGCTGAGGAACTGTCGCTAGGATTACTAGCAGGAGAAGCTTTCAAAACACTGCAACTAGGGTTACTAGCAGAAGCAATTGCAGAAACCCTAAATCTCTGATCCGACACCTTTTGATATAGCATCTTGCTCAAGAAGAAGATATTCATATGCGCCCTAACTCAACGCACCTCTTGGCTTTCTCAGAATATATAAATGACGAAGTTGAAGTTTTGGATCAAGGCATGACCAGTTACCAGTCAACCGAAGACATGTGTGAAACAATCAGTCTTTTACACTACTCAGCACTTACTGGAACGATTGAAGATGACATGTGGATAATCGATAGTGGAGCTTCTAGGCACATGACAGGAGATCAAGCCAGGCTCTCAAATCTAAATGAGAAGAAGACATTGTACAAAGTGGAGCTTGGAGACAAAATCACATACCCCATCAAAGGACTTGGACAAGCCTCCGTCAAGCTAGAATTAGGTAATCATGTTCACTTAAGAAATGTTTTATATGTACCTGGTTTAGAAAATAATCTTGTATCGATATCATGTCTAGAAGACAAAGGAAACATAATAGCCTGCGTGGATGGAAAGGTGTTATCATGGCATAAGAACTCCAACATAGAGAATTCTAGGGTTATTGGAAGTCGTGAAGGAAATATGTATAGACTACTAGAAAAAAATGAAGAAGCTCTAGTACATGACGAAGTCAACCCTAATGAGATTTGGCACAGAAGGTGCACTCATATCAATTATCAAGCATTACCTTTTCTCACATAAATGGTTGAAGGAATACCAGAATTGAAATCTACACATGAAGGAATCTGCAAGGGATGTGCTCTTGGGAAGAATATCAATAAGACATTCCCAAGAAGCAACAACAGATCTAAGGAGGTCCTAGATCTAATACACTCAGATGTTTGTGGTCCAATGCCAATCAGATCGATGCAGTAGCAGGAGATCTTCCAACCGGGGAGGCTGAGAGGGTGTTGAGACGGGTTGAGCATAACTTCACTACACTCACTCGCACGGTCCCGATGGCAGAGATTGAGGACCTGCCACCGTCTATGCAGCCTCATGTAGTGGGGGCACCATGGACATGGGTCCAGTTATTTCGACGTTTAGCCAATGCTGTAGACCAGTATAACAGGGCCCATAGGCCCTGACTTTAGCTAGACATTTTGACGTGCCACGAGCACTACTTGTATATATTTTTTAAGGGCATAAGCCTTGTGACTCGTTATCGGTCCTATTTTTGAGGCTCTTGCGTTCGTCTATGTACTCTGGTTACTTTATGATATTATATATGTTTTTTTTGTCTTTTGTGTCTTATGGATCATGTGTGCAAAAATGTATTTACATTCTTATGTCAACGTTCTTTCATATGTGTGAAAGAATGTATTTACATGCTTATGTCAACGTTCTTTCATATGTTTGCAAGATGCCAATCTAAAATTTGATTATCTAGAGTATCTGTAACTTGATTTAACCTCCTAGGAACATGAAAATATGTAATATAATCAAAGTTTCATTCTAAGAGACATACCCTAAGGAATCGTCGGTGTAAAGTTGGACCATGAACCTGGTACACTCTGTTTAACTGAGACACAACTAGTTGAGTGTCAAGATAGACCCGGAGATGAGAGATACCCAATGACAAAGCGTCACGAAGTAACTCAATAACTGTGTTATACTCGACAACATTATTTGTGGTGTCACCTAAGCATATCCCTCCGGAAGATAATAACTGGCCTTAAGGTGTAAAGATTACCCAAGCAGCGGAGGCAAGCCTCCGAGTGTGCCGACTAGCCCCGTCTGCATACCCAACGAGCACTTCAGAATCAATTGACATCTGCCACAGTGATGAAAGATGATATCAATGACACGTCCATAACACTAAAATAAACTAAAAAGTAATAGTACAAAGACTATACATATGTTACAAAAAGTTACCCACAGTGACCTGCCTATGCGTAATACTTCTTGAGGTAGAGCCCATTTCTAGGCTCCGCCAAAGCATTCCCTTCAAAATCAACCAGACGATAAGCGCCCTTTTTTAAAACCTCTTTTATGATGAAAGGTCTGAATCATATGGGTTTGAATTTTCCTGCCCCTAGGGGGTCCTTATCTTGGTCGTAGACCAGGACAAGGTCGCCTTCAGAACAAACCCGAGGACGAATGGACCCATCATACTGACACTCGACCTTATGTTTGTGAGCCTCATTGGCCAGGCCCACATCATGATGATGCTCATTGAGATGCTCAAGGTATACTAATCGTTCTTCAAGTGGAGAAGTGTCTGGCAATAATTGTACTGCCAACTTTAGAGACGGGATCTGACATTCGATGGTCGAGACTGCCTCCAACCCGTAAACAAGTTGAAAAGGTGAGAATTCGATTGCAGTCTTAACAGATGTTCGGTATGCCCATAATGCCAAGTATAACATCAAATGCCAATTTGACCTGGCTGAGTTGATAGTTCGTTGTAGAATAGTATTAAGAGTTTTGTTTATAGCTTCCACCTGTCCATTGGCTTGGGGGTAGTAGGGTGATGAATGTTCTTGCCGTAACCCAAGCTTGGATGTTAATTCGGTCATCATATGGTTCTGAAAGTGACTTCCATGGTCAGTGACAATCTCTCTCGAGACGCCGAACCTTGCTATGATCTGGTTGAATAAAAGGAGAGATGCAGTCTCTCCATCATCTTTAAACGTTGGCATAACTTCAACCCACTTTGTGAAGTAGTCTACAACTACGATGATATAGTGGTTCCCCCTTGCTGAAGGAGGGTTGAAAGTAGTGTAATCAATCCCCCACTTGGTGAAGGGACCAACTGTGATGACAGGAAACATGGGAGCGGGATGCGCCCTCATCTTTCGAGAGAAGATTTGGCATGGATGGCACTTCTTGACCGATTCGATACAATCTTTGATAAGTGTCGGCCAGAAGTAATCTACTCGTAGAATCTTTTGGGCTATTACCAACCTAGAAAAATGACCGCCACAAGCTCCGGTATGGCAATCGTTAAACACGATAACTTCTTCTTCATGAGTGAGACATCGGTGTAGGATGCAGTCTACACCTCTCTAATACAATGTATCTTCGATGATGAGATAATTCTTAGCCTGATGGCGTATACGTCGACGCTCATCACGAGAAGCAGTGGTGGGGCACTTCAAAGTCTGGAGATAGATAAGTATATCTCCATACTAGGGATCTGAAGATGTGATCAAAAACATATCTCCCCGGATAGGCGATTCTTTAGGCACAACATCACCTGACTCAACCAGAAGTTCCGAAATGAGTTCTGCAAAGACCAGTGACTTTTTGGACTTTGCTGAAACGAAGTCTAAGTCAAACTCTTGGAGGATGACTATCCATCTACTGATTTTTCCGCCTATTACCCGTCGTGTCAACATGTACTGGAATGGATTCACGACAACAATGACGGTGGTCTTGCGAAACAAAACATAATGACAGAACCATTGAACATCGTGAACTATTGCCAACACAAGTTTTTCGATATGAGAATAATTAAGTTTCGGTCCTATGAGGCCTCGGCTCAGGTAATAGATCATGTATTCTGAGAACAAGTCATCTTCCTGAACTAAAACCATGCCAATGGTTGACTCTGTTGCAACCAGATATAATAAGAAATCTTTGTTATAGTTACGTGGCCAGAGCAGAAGTGCAGTTGTGAGGGCATGTTTCAATGCATCAAAAGAGTGTTGAGCCGCATCATCCCAGTAAAAGGGAATGTCTTTCTTCAGTAAGCGCATAAAACCCTTGGTGATTTTGGCATAGTTGGCGATGAAGCATCGTAAAAAGTTTGCCTTGCCTTGTAGACTCTGAAGTTGAAGGATTGTGCGTGGGGGGGGCAATTGAATTATTGCCTCAACCTTTAGAGGATCGACCATGATCCCTGTTGTTGACACTATGAAACTTAACAATCATCCTGATGTTACGCAGAAGCTACACATGTTCGGATTCAGGTGAATCCGAAAGTAGTGACAACGTTTGAAGATAAGTCGAAGGTGTGTGGGATGATCCGATCTCTTACGAGATCGCGATGCTAAATCATCTAGATAAGCTTCGACTATATGCTTGAGGTCATGAAAAGAAAAAGGCATGGCCCGCTGAAAGGTGGCTCCATCATTTTTGAGACCAAAAGGCATTTTATGATATGCGAATGTACCCCACGAGCAAATGAATGTCGTTTTGTGTTGGTCTTCGGGTTTGATTTGAATTTGGTTATATCTCGAAAAACCGTCCATGAGAGAAAATGATTCGCAACCCGGACATTCATCAATGATCTGGTCGATGAATGGTGTGGGAAAATTATCTTTGGGACATGCCTTATTCAAATCATGGAAGTCGATACATACACAAATCGTGCCTTGTTTTTTATTGACCGGCACAGGGTTTGACACCCATTGGGTCAAATGGATAGGATATATAAACCCTTCTTTTAGGAATTTCTCAACCTCAACCTTAATGGCTGCTGCTTTCTTAGGATTAACTGGACGAAGCTTCTGCCGAACCGGCTTGGCATCAAGATATGTTGTGATTTCGTGTTCAACTATTTTTGGATCGATGCCTGACATTTCCTCGTAAGACCAGGCAAAAACGTCGCAGAATTATTTGAAAAGATTTGTGTATATTTGAATCTCTTCGGGCGAGCAGTCCGCTTCGACGAAGACATTCTCCACGATGCCAGGGTTTTGGGAGATATTGATCGGTAAGGTGTCAGTGATAGTTTCCATATTACCCTCAGTAGAAACCTCATGTGTAGCTAAGGGATTAATAGGACAAGACCGATCTCCCATCATAGTCATGGTGAATTCTCCCACTTCAATTTGGCTTAACTCTGGGAGTAAGTATGATCTTTGATGAAGATCTTCCCAGGGTTTATTCAGACTAGTCATTGCTTCAATTATTGCTTCATCAAAGGGAAAGACTAAGTCTAATGAATCGGTGTGAGCGAGAGAACCTTGAGCCCAAATAGTCTCAAGAAGAGGATCTAACTCTTGTGCAGGAGCTGGATCAGTGTGGGCTGAAGTTTGCTGGACTAAAGAGTATGCTACTTCAGCTGCGGACAAAGGCATGGACATACCCGGATGCCTTGTCCCATCCATCATGGCTGATGGGGAAGGAAGCATCCATGGATCGTTGAAGTAAGTCATGTGGAACGACGAAACTTGAAAAATCCCAACCTTGTGGTGATTGGATATAAAATTGATATCGCCTTGAGGGGGCGGGTATTGAAGGTACCCATCAAAGATGGGAACAAACCAACCCCTACGTTGACGACACCTGGTTGAGGATTATCAATCATCGAGACCGTGGATGCCCCTAAAGCAAGGTCAGGTCTGGAGAAGGACAATTGGTTGATGGTCACTATCCGACCCTCGTGTCGAAACAACAAGACCCAGAAAAATATAGAAACCACAGCTTGCATGGCATAAGTCCAACTCCTTCCTAACAAGAGGTTATAGTTGAGGGGAGCATCGACTACCTCTACTTCGACACACATGGTCTTCCCTCCTAACTTCACGGGGAAAGAAGGAATGATACCATGTGGTTGGAACGAATGCCCGTTGAAAGCGGTGAGGAGAGTGGCTAACGGAGACAAAATAGGATGGCCGACGGCCTCCCAACATGCCAACGGCATAACGCATGTCAAGGCACCCTCATCAACCACCGTGTGGAAGATATTTTGAGTAAAAATTTTCATGGGATAAGCCACTACTATCTGAAACACTATGTGGTAAGGTAGACGAGGTTTTAAGTCGGTTGTATCCAGCATGATTGTACCCGGATTACAAGTCTCGGTAGATCCTAAAGTGGTTAACAAGGCTTTCCTCTAGGAAGGAAAACTTTGGAGGACCTCCAAAGAAGACATCGCACAAGGGGTTTGTGATAAATCCTCCACCACAGAGTAGTTCTAGGCGGCCCTTGCGTTTGGGTTATGATAAACTTTTTTAAATGCACCTTTGAGAATGCATGTCATTGTTTCTCCCAACGTTTTCTCAATCTGTAGAGGAAACGATGGGAGGTCAGCTTCTTTACCCTTCACAGAAGTGCTTGGTTTACTATAGTCGTGCGTTGTAGTCGATATAAAAGCATCACCCCTAACCATATATACGTTCGCAGATGAAGGGTTGTTCAGAGGTAGACAGGGTTCTTGGTTTCCCCCTTCTGTGCTTGCAGAGGCTTGGGTTAGATTTTTTCCATGTTGAAATGGGTTGGTTAACACAGTAGGCTATTGCTACATCACAAACTTTTGGGCTTCTACAAGTTGAGGACATAGCTGGGTCGAGTGGTCTTCCGCACACAAGTTGCACGGATACCTCGCCTTCCGTTTCTCAGTGTTTTCCCGGCCAGCATTATCGGTGGGTTTTTTATCTCCCTTACCCTTCTTTCGTTGTTTTTTATTTCCTTCAGGTTGTTGGGTGGCCTTTGGGTTAGTCGACTGCATTGTGTGTACTTCCTTCGTTTTGGTAGGGGGAGTAGCCAAAGTAGTGGTTTGGTTGGCCGTTGTGTGTTGTATAGATAACTGCTACAACTGCTTCATCAATTGCTCAGTGGGCTTTGTTTGTGCTGAACCAAAAATATCATCGACATATGGTTCGACTCTCTGTCTAGTTTTATCTAGTATTGAGCGTGGCGCATCTGGAAAGATGTTGTATAATAAACCGGACTGAGAATATATGAGCTCAAATTGTTGAGCTCTCATGATGGAGTCTTCTTCAGAGAATACACCTGACGTTGCGACGTCTTTAGATAACTGCGGGACCAAAGACTTAAGGAACCACTCAAACAGGAATGCTGGTGGGACTGGCACCTTAATGAGACTCTTCGGGCGTCTCCATTATCGGATGTAATCAGAGATATGGTTTGTTGTCGTCTACTCGAAATTGGCCAGCAGCTCTATGCCAACGTTGTATCTCACAGGTAACTGAAAATGGTTTAGGAAATCCATTGCCAGCTCACCGAAGGAAGAGTATCTTGAGCGATCGAGCTCAATGTACCATTTCGCAGCACTCCCAATGAGAGTACGTTGAAACAATTGCAACTGTACGGAGTCATCTTTCAATGAGTTAGATGAGCAGCAAAGATGAAAGGTAGTCACATGATCTCCTGGATCTTCGTTAGGCTTGGATTCGAACTTTGGAATGTCCAAAGGCAACTTCGTCAGCATAGGAGGCCAACGCGGATCGTGACAAATAGGGTCATTCAACAACCTTGTCAAATCAGGCAAGTGCAAAGTGGCTAGGAAGGGTAGTTTGGGTTGTTGGTGATAACCTGGGAAAAAGGGGCGTGGAGTTTGACTGGCACCAGGTTGCCAGGAAAAGTTTGGCTGTTGGCCTGGATTTTGGTAGAAACCATGGCCCTGGCCAGCATATGGATTTTGCATATGTGGAGGCATCATCGGTTGATTTCCCAAATAGGACATAGATGGTTGGGAATGCATTATATTCGAAGGACTCTCGGAAGGGTTGCCCCGTGTCGATCTCGTGGGGATAGGCATAGTAGTTTGTCTGGGGTTCCATTGATTGTGGAAATAATTACCCCAGATCGGAATTTTGAACGAGGGAACAGATCCCTGCCAAGAATTCCAAGGCCCTGCTGCGGAAGAAGTTCCTAGGTTTGCCCCCTGTGCAGGAATAGTACCCTACATAGGAGTAGATTATCCAAAACTGGGATTGCCCCCAGTCGGGAAAGCGGCTGATGAGAAGGTGTTGTTACCAAACGTTCCAGCCAAAGAAAACGGTGTCGAACCTACCGGCATACTATGCGAAGGTGGTCCTTGACTCCCCACTCCAAACAAACTATGGTGTGTAGGTTGCTCGACGGATAGCTGATGCGAGCCACCGATTGAAGGGGACGAAGGAGGGATATGACCTCCTTCGTAAGGGAAAGCATTAAAAGGAGCAGGAGTGCCCCCCATGTGACCTTGCAGACGAGCGCTAGAGCTCCCTGCCCTCAGACCTAAAGTTTGTAAAGTGGAGTAAGAAAGTATAGGACTTGTACCCGAACTAGGCATCCCGTATGAGAATAGAGGGCCTATTGCACTTGGTGTGAAAGGGGTTGTGGCCGCCGCCAAAGACAAGATTGAACCACTGTGTGATGTAGAAGCGGTCGAGACCATGGTGGCTCGGATCGATGACAGTGGGTTAGGAGGCGAAGACTCTCTTGTGGTGATGACTGTAGAAGGAATTGAAGAATTCCCACAAGAAGTAATAGTGTTTGTTTCCATTGCTATGTGCAACACTGTCTGGCGCTCGTAAAATTGAATTGGTATGATGAAAGGTGCCAAGAGCTTAGTGGTTTGGGTTTCAATCGGGCCAAGAGAGTTTTCTTCAAGGTCCAAAAAGGTTGATTCCTCCGGGTGTTGGTTGGGCACAATTTCTAGTAACCCGGTCGCTTCAAAAGACCCTTGTTGGTCTATCTTTCGCCTTAATGGTGGCAGGGGTGCCTCCAGTGTAACCGGCGACAGGTCAAGAAGCCTTCGTGACCGACGGAGCTCGAGATCCTCCACTATGTGAGAAGATCAAAGACACTCTAGGGTAGCCTAAACGTTCAAAAGTAACACACACTAAAAAAAAGTCCCTAGAAGATAAGACAGGCAAACACTAAATTAATTGAAAGAACAGTTACAACAACCAACACTAGAGAAACTTACCAGTGCAAGTGCAACTCGAAAACGGAAGCACCCTCCGGGTATACTCTGCAAAGCTTGGCCCGATGTATGTCTTAGGTACCACGATATACCCCCACAGTCACCTGTTTATGTCCCTAGAAAAGATAGGCAACTAGGTTTCCAGCGTGCGAACAGTCACCAAGTGAGTATAGTCGAAAATCGGGTAGACCACAATGAGTAGGGTATCGAACCTGAAACCTGTCAAGGGTATCGAAAGAAAGTGGTCCGGAAGACAACTGAGGACCTCGAACGGATTCGATACCCACGAAGCCCCGTGGAAAATGCAATCGACGGAATCCCAAAACAAGCCCTCTATATGTGTTCTCCACTACGATTGGTCCAGCTTTGGAGGGGTTATCTCCGCTACCTTTCTACACACGACCTCGTGTTTATCCCCTGTATTAGAGGGGGGTCCCGGATAAATTTCACGATAGTAGAATTAGACACTCCCTAACTCAGACTCTAATGTTTGATTTTAAAAGGCATTGAAGAGTTTCCTCTCCAACCTAATCCAAGGCCCTAATCCTGAACTAGTTGGTGAACCCTACAAACATAAAAGTCTAGTAAGTTTTAGATTTAGCGTTAATTTTATGGCTTTGTCTTATGTCAAGGGGTATGAAAGTGAAACTGATGATGTGTAAAAGACGAAAACAAAAAATGAAAAAAAGATGGAAACAAAAACTTTTACTTAATGCAAAATTTCAACAACTTTTCAAAATATTGTTTTTTTTTATTTTTATTTATTTTATTTTATTTTATTTTATTTTATTTTATTTATTTATTTATTTTTTCTAAGATTTTGGATAACAAACTCAAAAGAAATTTCACTTGACTACAAGCTACTTATGATCTAAGTAAACTGCAAAAACTTATGAAATAAACAACTTTTCCTTGGCTAATAATGCAGAAACACACTCTTCAACCAAACAAGAAAATGAAAAGAGATTTTTTATTTTATTTAAATGCTTGATAAAGAAAAAAGGAAAAATACCAACAAGAAAAAACCAAGAAAAAACAATTCTGGCCTAATTGCAGATCGCGAAGAATCACGTCAAAAAATCACACACTAGCAATTTAAAAAAAAAATCACTCTCACACTTGCCTAAAAACCCTAAAAAAAAATTCTTTTTGATGACAGCTTTTTAAAATGAGAAAAAGCAAGCTAAGGCTAAGAATAATCCCAAATTACTGACTACTAAGACAAAGATTCAAATACTTGAGAGGTATAACTCTCATCAAGGGAAAGGATGACTCCCTTACCCACAATAAAAACTATCTTGCCCAAGCACGCTACTGATAACCCAACATCAAGCGTGTGAATGTGAGTTGTATAGATTCAGAGGGCGTGTACACATGGGATGACCTTGTACAAGTCGCGTGTATATCTAAAATCTGAGAAAAAACAAAAACAAACAACCCAGACCAGGAAGAGACCACTGATATTGATAACCAGGATCTCCTGAAGGCTTGGACACTCTTTTTAACAGAAAAAAAAATAAACAAACCAAGAAAGGAAAAAATCATAGCGCAAAACAATCTGAGATAAGACTGCAAACAACCAAGACTCAGACAGAATTCCAGCAAACCTCTGAGAATGTCTGACTCTGACAGGGAAGAGGATGACTGCCTCAAAAATTCTCTAGGCTCTACACGCTACTGCTACTTTTTCAGCTAGCGTTCACACGCGGGCTGTAAGAGAGTAGGGCGCGGGTACACGCATGCAGACCTTATGCAAGGCGCGTGTACCTCTGTGGGTCCCGAAAAAACACAGTCAAGAAAATCATAGGAAGCTGTATGGAAAACCAAACTCTCTGCTAGCTCAGACTTTACAAAAACTAAAAAAAAAACCAGCAAGAGAAACCAGTCTTTTTCTAAAAACTACCCAAAAATTTAAAATTCCAAGAACCCTAGAGACATCCCTAGTATGGTCGCCAATTTTTTTGTGAGGGAAATCTCCTTATGGACTAGAAAATAAGGTTATGATTTGCATGCAGATATGACCAAGAGAAAAACTACTTTCTACCTTCATCCCCAGACTTAAATCCTATTTCGTTTTAGTAAAACATGGCTAGATCAACCTACCTCATTCCAGGCGTTTGATGTCGATCCCTTGTCGCACTTGATCACTTGTTCGCAATTCTCCTTTCCAATGCTGACCTACATACAAGACAAGCAACAACTACACATGCATCTTACCTATAGACTAACATGTTAGAAATTCAAATATGTACTTAACAAATTATCAATAACTCACGAATTGGGACGGGAAAAACATTTTCTTTATTACTTTGAATGAATCAACTTACAAATAATTGATACCGGCCACCGCTCCGTGAACCTGATCTTGGGCTCCTCTTCAACTGTCCTCCAATGTCTTTGCTTTGTATCTCTTCTGGCACAAGGAAGGCTAAAGGGTTGGGACAATGGGAATATGAAAATGGGCAGAGTTTCTTTGCTATATTTTTTCTTCTTCCAAATGGGACCCCTAGCCCTTCTTTTATAGGTTAGAAGAAGCTAGGTATTTGGACGAACCCTCGGCCATGCATGGCCGGGAGTTTCAGTTAAATCACCTAGAGCTCTGTGTTCCATCGGTAACTTTCCTTTTTTTGTGCTTTTGTCAGTCCACGCTAGCTGTTTGAGGTCAGCTAGCATGTACATGCATGCAATAATGGAGTAGGGAGTGTGGGCCTTTGTAAAAGAGGATTTTTAAAGAGTTGTTCAGCAATGCTTTGACAAAGAAGGGATCTGAGATGGCTTGATGCTAGGTAAGCATGTATGGTGCAATTTTGGGTTATAATAGAACCATATATTTAGACATACCCTTTGACTTAGACTGTTTACTGAAGAATTTTCCTTTACCTCTGTCAATCGATCTAGCTCTCACCATAAAATAATCCTTGGTCAATCCTTCCATGTTCTTCTACCTCATTTCCTCTTATATTAGAGATATAACAATGTCTTCAAGCATTAATGTGGTTGCATTACTCCTAATAGCCACAACTATATTATCTCATGAATTTGGAAAAGAACACAACATATTAATACATTTCTCTTGCTCAGTGATTTTAATATCTAAGAACAATAACCAACTTATCATAGTGTCAAATGCATTCAATTTCTTTTTTATTGAACTACCATCACTCATCCTTAGAATATAGAATTTCTTTTGGCGAAACAACTTCTTTACGAGGTATTTTGACTGGTACAAGCTTCCCAACTTGTCCCACGGTTTATTTACAGTGTCTTCACGTGAGATATTCATCAATACCAAATCTTTAGGACAAAGTCAGATTGAGCTCGTTACCCTTCTTTCAAGTTTCCTCCATTCTTCCTTCAACATACACATTGAAATTGTTTCGGGACTCACAACTACCCATTGTTCTTGATCTGCAAGGAGATATTCCATTTTAAGCATTAACAACTCAAAAATTTAGCCATTAAATCTTTCGATCTCTATCCTCAAACTACTTTCCATTCTTTTAAGCACAAATTAAATATTACTTCCTTACAACTCCCACTGGACCTAAGTTTAGCTCAGATCCAAGATCTACTTTACCTTGCTATGATACAAATTGTATAGAGAAACAAAATGAGATATGATACCACTTGCATATAAAATAACACTCGCACTAAACCAACCAAGAAACATAAGACATAATTAAATAGAAATAATCAATGACAATCACAGAGTACACATAGATTTTTCTCTGGAAACTCTTAACCAGGAAAACCAACATTCCTTGAGTGAGTCCCAGTCCTTGTTGTCTTATTCATTTATAGAATAAAGAGTTACATGAATAACCTTGGTCTACACCTAAGACACAATTGTCATCCCTCTCTCTGTATTTTACACAAGAACAACCATGTATCCAATTCGACTTACATCTACATGATTGTTACATACTTCTCATCCGAGATATTCAAATCACTAAGAATAACAATAACCTCCTACAATATTACATGATGCCATATTTATAGGCTTTGCTGCATGCAAAACCCTAATTCATGGCACCCAAAAATGGTTATATATACATGGAGATGATTTTCTTCAATCCCACAAATCTCATGATTCTGTTATAATCAACTACCCAATCGACCTTCAGTCGAATCTTCCAGTGGGCTACCAATTGACCTTTAGTTAACCTCCAATTGAATACCACTTGAACTTCTTTCGACCTCCAGTCGGCTTGAGTTGTCAACCTGACCTCTGACTTGACCCGACCATAGACTTGACTTATCCATCAAATCAAACATTCATGTAGTCAATGCACCTCGACCATCCAATTGATTGATTATGTTTTCACCGCAAAGAATATAACAACCCAACACTTGATCTGTCACCCATGATCTTAAACACAGTTTTGGCCTAATAAAACCATAGTGACTTCTAACATTTATAAGCTTGAGTCTTTTTGGGAATCATTTGGACAATCCTCCCTTACAAGTGCTTATGATTTACCTTGAAGCAACTTGTGACTACTCTCTCTATGTTAGATATCGACATGTGAGAACTCTCAAAAGAGTCCCTCTCTCTTTCTCTCTACACAGACACAAATACTAGTTTTTGAGTGTGATAAATGGAATCCATGTGCACTTGTATGATCTTGATCTTAATCCTAAAACACATAAACCAAATTTTATAACTATAAATAAGAGGTTGATTGATGGATAGGATTATCTTGGCTAGCCCATGAAATAATAGGACGAAATAATTTGGTTCTCAATTCCTCTTCTTTGAGAAACTCTACTTTCTAAAAGGTTGACATAACCTTTCTTGCTCTTTGTTTATAGTCATCTTTGGCTCCGTTTATTTGTTATAGGTCATTATCCTTTAAGACTTGAGAGAGTTTGAAAAAACACTAGCACTCGAGGAACCCAGGTGAAGGGGTCAATGAAAATACAAATAAGTATAGTTTTTTGATAGAACACTTCTCATTTCAATAAATTTAGATATCTCTTCCTCCCCAAAAATGGTGTAAATATTTTTTTTTTGTTTGCTAGCATGTTCATTACTTGCAAGACTAGCATGTGGTCTAAGAAACTGCAACCTAGGGGCATCTAAGTTGTCAAAATCACTAAGCGATTGCACTCGGCCTATACCACACCAACCCTTAAGATGGATGAATTTTTTGAGTGTCTCCTCCCCACTACTATCAGTTTCAAACCTTTATTTCACTACATAATGAAACCCTCAAAATCCAACCATGCTAATAGAAATTGACTATGATATAAATCTTCTTGAAATGCTATACTTCAAATTATAAAATTAGATAAAAAAAATTCTTAATAATTATCAATTAATTAATGCAATTTGAATTTGTTTTTATTATATAAAATCTTATCAAAAGAAAAAAAAAAATTATTTTTATTTTTATTTTTATTTTTATTTTTTCTACCCAACTATTAAGGTAGAAGACCTTGATAAGTATTCTTTTCTCTTTTACTTTGCATTTCCATTTCTCTCTTAAAAACATTAATTAGGAAAGGAATGTTAGGTATGGGATCGTAAACATTAGCCCAAACTATTTTCTTTATGGCAATAACCTAAGCCAAGAAATTGAAGGAAGTTAAATTTATTTGAATAATATAATACTTATGTTTTAGTTTTTTTACTTTTAAGTTAATATATTAGACAATAAAACAATAAATTTTGAATGTATAACATTTGTATAACTGCTTAAAATCTCTTATCAATTGAATATACAGGTTTACACTAACTACTTTGCAGCCTTGGAATGGAGGCCACTTTTTACATGAACTATTGAATTTATTTTAAATTTAAATTTATTACTTAATAAATAGAGTTATTAAATTTTTTAATCTATTTTTTTATTATTTAAGATGGATTTAAATTAAAATTAAAAAAAAATTAACAATATTTATATATAAATAGGTATTAAATCTTTTTTAATGTAGTTTTTTATTATTTAAAATAAATTTAAATTAA
>ML781701.1:1502006-1513559 GCA_009831015.1 Picea engelmannii | reverse complement strand
CTTCTCTATTCTTTCCAGACTCTGCATGAATCTTAAGTTTAATTTCCCTTGCCGATCTCTGACTTTCATGAGCTTTCGACTATCAGCTCGGTGTTCCTTAGCCTCTCTTTGTAACCCTTCAATGATTTTCATCATATGTCCTTGCTTATCCATCTCTTTTCCATGCCCATTAGAGTGCAATCCCTCGACTCCTTGGTTAACATCCTTCCCTTCGTGTTCATCTTCCATTTCAGGGATAATTGGCATTCTTCCCCACTCCATACTTGGTGTTGATTGTCTAGAGTTTTGGCCTCTGTTGTATTCGGAACACACACTGTGCAATCCAATTCAAAATTGTCAGGCCATTAAACTTCATGAATATCCCACAATATTCATAATTAATACGAACAAGAACGAAAGTTATTTCAGCTTCACAAGTTTTCTGAGTTCTGTATGGCTCTGTGTTTTTCGGGTGACCGAAACTTCCATTTCAGTTATTTCAGGACTTCCAGTTTCAGAGTTTCGCAACTCCTGATGTCAAGGTTTACTATCCTCTCGGATTCCCAATCTCCAATGACCCATTTTACGTGCTATCCCTCCTGAGCCTAGCCCTTGACTCATATGACCATGCGCCATGACCGTGGTCATTTCCCTCTCGTGACTACCCCTTTCGGAGTTTCGGCACTTGCGTTGTCAACAGGCACATGTCCTCGCAACCCCCGATTCTCCGATCTCCGATATGCCTTAGTCCTCCAAACTCATCCCTGGCCTATGTGACCACTGACTCGTGACCCTGGCCTTATCCCTTATCGGGGTTCGGGGTTTCGTAAATATAAATGCACCAAAATGCTTGACATCGGAATCCCCAATTTCCCGATTTCCGATGGGATCCGTCCGTGCTAGCCCTCCGGGCTATAGCCTCACCATACAACCACACTATATGACCTTAATCAAACCACTCATCGGGGTTTCGGTGATTTCAATATCATGCTCATACGCTCACGGGATCTCCGATGGGTCCCAGTCGTTGACTTGTCAACAATCCTTTCTCATGTTGCTATAAACCTGCCACCTGTCCTCTTGACAGTCGATGTGGCCCCACACACCTAAGCCTTATTGGGAAATCGCGTATCGCGATTTTCCCGTGCTCGAAACCTTGCCTCCAGATTCTTCGATATCCGATGCCCGATATCCGACGCGCCTTTCGCTGTAACACTTCGCGGTCAAGTCAGGTCCATGTGACCTGCATTCATATGACCACAGCCATACGCTTTTGTCAATTTTTTGGGGTTCGGGGTTTCAAAGTGTATGACTCACTCGTCACCGGGGTTCCCGATTTCCCGATTTCTGAATTCTCAAATCCCGATTTCCGATGAATGGCCTTTGTATCGGGACTTTCCCGATGAACCTCAATCACCGGTGGATTTACTCCTTGTCGGGACCTTCCCCAATGGTGCAGATCTCTGCCACGTGTCCACTAAGTGAACGGTCCGGATCTTGTCGCAAATTCGCGGATCGCGATTTCGTGTGACAAGATCTCTACGTGCTCGAGAACTCCGATTCTCCGAGTTCCGACTCTCTCCAGGATTCTGACACGTGTCCTTTCGAGATTTACGGCTATGATTCCTCCTCGGGTTTTCGAGAATCACAGGATCTCGATTCTCTTGAGTTCTAATATCCCGACGCCTCTTCGGGATTTCTCCTCTACCCATGAGGACTTAAGTCCTGCGCAACTTCTGTCAACTCGAACGGTTGACGGGTAATCCCACAGGGATCTTACGACTCATGATCCTCCCGAGTTAAACTCCTGTGCAGCATTCGAAAGTTTTAAATCTTGTGCACGTTCTCCTGATCTGACGGTTACAAGGGTTTGCCTTCCCTCTCGAACAGATCCGACGGTTCTCACACCATCAGTGTAGAAACTTGTCTTCCTGTGGTCGTAGACCATACCAGTTGTAGTTTCACAGCACCGCTAAACCTCCTGAGCTTATAAACATGGTCAAGCAACTACTTGACGTACTGGAACAAACCAACATCCGAAATTGGCCATTCCAGGCCCAATTTCCCTTCACATTTTTGGTCCAAAGACCGCTCTACTGGCCCATCTAGGTTCAGTGTCGAAACCTTTGCTCTGATACCATTTTGTAGCGTACCCTTCACTACCCCGGTTTTCCCAACCTCTCAGTTTACCATTCTGTACATGGAATTATAAGCAAATGCATTTAACACAGTAAAACACACTTAAGATACAGAGAGCAACATATCTGGGTACTGCTATAATTAACATTCCATAGCATTCATCATTAATTCAATTACACAGCGGAAAACATGATACAAAACATCACAATCATGTTCAAATGTGATAAACCATAATTCAATACTTATCTTTTATTGGCTGTAGAATTACACCAACCAAGTGCAGGCCTTCCACGAACCTCCCAGCCTTAGACCACACTGTTCATCAACTCAACAGTAGGTCACCCCCGAGATGGGACTGAGCTCCACCCCAAGGCAAGGAATCCTAGGCTAGGCTGAGGTTACGGGGAAGATAGCACACACACATTCACCAGGGAGAAGCTCTCCCAGGAATCTCCCACGCTCACTGCCCACAGACTCTCATTCCCCACATGCCTATTCCACCCCAGGAGAGTGCACCTTCTCTGTCACCTAGACAGTCCTTTGGCTGCCAGTCTCCCTTACCTTGGGTTACAGGAACAGGCTGGACCGGAATTCTCCGGGCTCTATGGCAGCTACAGGGTTCCTTCCAAGAGTCCTCTTCTCCCTCTGTGCACTCCCTCACCTGGAGGAGTCGCTCACAGGCCAACAAGCCTCACGCATTCCAGTACTGCGCAGTTCCAACAATCCATAGGAAACACAGACAAATGCTTCCAACAACGGCTCGACAATCACAGGATGATTTCACGGTGATGATTTCGGAGAAGGCTTCACGCACAGGCTAGCTCAGTTTTCCCAAACAATCACAGGATGCTTTCACTTGCATCCAGCACAGGGAATTCTGGTTCAGGAATGCGTTTCCGGGTTGCCTAGAACAGACACCGACTCATGGCTCTGGATAGGGTATTACACGGTTTTCCTCAGGCAAACACAGCTAACGGTTTCAGAGATGAATCAGGATATCCGGCAGAGGTCGTACGAGTTCCACGCACAGAGGTTCGGTTCAGAATGGAGGAGCGTCCCCCACCCACGGTTCAGTTCAAGGCTTATATTTGCATGCACCAGGGTTGACACTTGTCACCCTGGGAACTGCATGCGTTCCATCCGTACGCCTTTCTCCCACCACTTGGGGAATCACGGGTCCTGCAAAAAAGGACTTAGGATAAAAGAATGTGCGCATGGATTTTTAGGAACAATAATAAAATATTATTCCAGGCCTAAGCCCCCTAGGCTTAGCCCCTAGGCTCCTCACTCAGCCCCTTTCCCACCTTCCAGCCCTTGATCCCTTGCCCATTCTGTGGACGCTCAGTCCCCCATCACTCTTTCATCGTGGTCGGTCTGCACTGGTGGTATTTATATTTTATTAATTGACCTGCATACATACAAGTACATCAACAGGCTCCTAGCCTTCAACACTTAGGCTCCCTGGCCTAACAAAACTCATAAGCCTACAACTTATACAAAACTTGGCTCACCGACCTATAGAACATATTTACAATTCTTTGCATATAACATGATCTATAACGGGGCTCGGCCTTGGGGACACTACAATCGGAAGCGTAAGTGACATTCAACCATTTCATTTAAAAACAATGCAAACAACTCGGTTATATTCTTTCTAACTAGCCTAAAATCTTGAAAATTCAAACAAATCTAAAACTCACAGAGAGATCCCTCTCTGAAACTGGTAGGGCTAGCTCCCAGTTTCGAACTGGTTGGTTAAGGTTACCGATGATAAATTTCTTCTTACCTCACAACAACCTCTATGAATTTACAGAGTGATAACATAAATGGCGACCATACTGGGGAAGAACTGAACAAACTTTCCACCCCTTGTTTTCTTTCCCCTAGAACAAAGACGACTTTATTTCTAGAAGAAATGAAAACCCTAAATTTTATCTAGAAATAATGTTGAGAGGTTGTTAAATTTTGTATATAAATAGTTAAAATCTCCAAAGGAAGAATAAAATCAACAGTTCTAGCTCCCAAAAGAATTTCTACCAGATCTCATCCTGACCCAGAACCTGCAATAGTAATAGCTAACCCCGAAAGACTACTCGGGAAGAAAAATACTGTAGAAATTTTGAGGAGTAACAACCCACTTCCAAAGTCTTTTTCCATCCCAGAAAAGTTAGTTGTTCTTCCAGACCTTGAGCCTGAAATACCCTTTCGAACAAGTCTTTTCAAGACAAAATCCAACAACTTTGTCAGTAAAACGGTCTTAGACCAAATCGTTTTTCAGCCCAGGACCCCTGAGATACTTTCTCCTAGAGCTGAAGTTGATCAACGTTTTCACCCCGAGACTGATAAGCTCGAAGACCTAGTCACGAATCTTGGTCAAGCCTTAGACAAGATTCATCTTCAACAGTCCATCGAACTTCCTTATTTAACTATTGTTGTAGTTTCTGCTAAAACTAAACCAGGTCACTCCATTCCTCCAAGCCCTTCGTCCTCTATATCTTCAGGCATTTCCTCTCCTGTCACACAGGTTGTTGTTCAGCCTCCTCCACCAATCATGGCGACAAGATATGCTCCATTGGTATTGGTTGCTCCTTTACATGACATGCCCCAAGATTATCAAAATAGACTCCCACAGTTTGATAGTACTAGTCCCTTAAATGCACAACAACATATTGACAAAATGAATGATTACTTTGACCTGTAGGAAGTAGACGAAGCTAATGTGCAGATGAGATTATTTTCACAAAGCCTAACTGGAGAAGTGAAAAAGTGGTTCAAAACTTTACGTGTTGCTACCATTACTGATATTGCTGGCTTTCATCAGACTTTCCTTGACCTGTGGGAGGTAAAGAAAAATCCTCTCCATATTCTATCAGAGTATGAGAACATCAGAACAAACCAAGGAGAGACAGTGCAAGATTACTGCACTCGTTTCAACAATCTATACAATGCTATCCTGACTGAAATCAAACCACCACAAGGTTTGGCATTAATAAAGTTCCCTGATGGTTTTGACGCCAACATGTCATATCAATTAATGGAATGAAATGAAGCAACTCTGGAAGACATGCAAAGAAGTGTCGTCAGTGTAGAAGAAAATATTTTGGCCAGAAGGGTTGGGCAGAGAACAGAAAAGAGGGTCACCATCAAAGAAGAACCTTCTACTTCCTCATCAGATGCCAAATTAGATTCTCTCGCCAGAGCTATGGACACAAAGATGGAGACACTCACCATAAATGACAGGAACCCACCTAGGGAGAACCAAGCTACCCCTCAAAATAGAAACCCAAACTTTAGAAGAAATCCACCTCAGATTAGACAGAGAGATCCTAAAGATCAACGGGAACAAAGGGGGCCTGATCAGCAGATTAGACCACCTCTCCAAGAAAAATATGTTGGTGATGGGGAGGAAGTAATTGAGGATTTTGATGATACTCATATAAATCTAATGGGTGATCATGATCACGATCATGAATCTATTTTCCTCACCCAGGAAGAACATGAAATCTTTCTCTTTTCACAAACAGAGGTAAATGAGGAAGCTAAGAAAACAGAACAGCAAGCCTTTGAGAATGCTATAATGGAGCTTCATAGGCAGTATAACTTGAGGAGTAAGAAGACTAATGAGAATTCTCTGAAGAAGGCTATTGAAACCAGGAAAACCTCAGAAAACCTTCCCAAGAAATCCCCTGGGCGGAATGACGCTGAATCTCTTGCGAAAAAAACTGCATAAATTCTTAAGAGAACAAGTTGGACAGAATCTTCATCAACCATTCAAATAGGTGCACCTGTCCACAGAGTTTCTATCGATAAATCAAAAGTACATGGTTTAAACAAAACCACTACTCCTTTCAGCCTTGAAGGGGAACTAGAAAAATTGAAGATTCATATTCCCCTCTTCGAGCTAATGAACAAGAACGCTTACAGGTCTCAGGTGATAAAAATTTTAAGCATCGAACCCGATATAGGTACCAAATCCTTGAATGTTGGATCTATACACCACTCTGACACAATAAACCTTGCCGATGATCGACCTAAGCTCCTGTTTGGTCTTGAAGTTGATGGTCAAACTGATAATGGTGTCGTGGCCCCTTTTTACATCAGCCTAAATATCCATGATCTGACATTACACAACGCTATGCTAGATTCAAGTGCCTCTCACAACCTAAAGCCCAAAGCCATGATAGAAAAGTTGGGACTCGAGGTCACCAGACCCTACAAAGATTTGCATTCTTTCGACTCCAGCAAGGTCAAATGTATAGGCCTGATTAAAGACTTATTCATCACCTTGGCTCAAATCACGATGAAAAGTTTGGTGATGGACATCATCGCGGCAGATATTCCCCCCAAGTATGGTATGTTTCTATCAAGGTCTTGGGGAGCTAAATTGAGAGGAACCATGCAGCTAGATATGTCCTACGCCACCATTCTGGTTTTCGGTCAATAGAGAAGACTTTACAGGGAAACACTGATGAAGTATATGGTCAGTAGTCAAGAAAAGCCACACAATTACCCACTATATTCCACACACTCTCACCTGGATTCTTTTATTCTATATAACAATGGTGATCTTGAAGAAAAAATCACACAACTAGAGGATGATGCACCTGATCCAAAGGATGATAAAGAAGTTGTCGAAGTAAGAAACCCCATGATTGAAGAAAATGAGGAATTGCCAACAGACTTCTGGAGCATGGACTTCGATGGTGTTGTGAGTAAAGAAGGAGCTGGAGCCAGAGTGTGGATGCATAACCATAGATCAAAGTACTCCGAGAATCATTCATATAAACTGAACTTTCAATGTACTAACAACATAGCTGAGTACGAGGCTTTAATGCTCGGCCTGAAATTATTCAAGAAAGTTGGTGCTAAGAAGATAATGGTAAGGGGTGATTTTGAATTGATTATCAAGAAAATGAAAGGTGAGTATGTAGCAAAACATCCCAGACTTAGAGCCTATAGTAATGTTGTTTTAGATGCTCTTCAATTCTTTACTGAGATTGACTTGCAGGTGATGCCTAGGGGACAAAATATACTCGCAGATGAACTGGCTACGTCAGCAACTACCTGTAAAATCCCTTTTCGTCCCACTTGTAGGTACACAATGGAGGTGAAGTGTAGACCCACCGTTCCTGACAACATCAGATATTGGCAGGTATTTGGAAATGATGATCAATTTGAATACTTTCTGCAATGTAAAAATGATTTTGAATGTACAAACATAGATTTAAAAAATGGTGACGAATTTGTAAATAAATCTTTTTTTTAGAATGGCAGTGTAAATACAATAGATGTTGAAGAATTCAATGAAAATGATGTAGATTCTGATATCCTGCAGTTGAAAAATAATGTGTTACCTAGAGGTTTAGTTCCATTGGAAGAATTGTTTGATTTTAACGATGTGGCTAAAAAACCAAAAATTGAAGCTAGCGGTAAAGAGGTTGAAGATTGCAACATAGGAACAGAAGAAAACCCCAAAATGATAAAATTGTGTAAATCCTTGCCGCCAGAGCAAAAAAGCAAATACATTGAACTTTTTAAAGAATATATAGATGTTTTTTCTTTGGGCTATGAGGACTTAAAATCCTATGACACAAGTATCATACAACACTAGATTCCCATAAAAGAAGAACACAAACCTTTCAGACAGAAACTTAGGAGAATTAATCCCAAGTTGCTTCCCCTAATAGAGAAAGAAATCAAAAAGATGTATGATGCCAAGATTATAGTCCCCTTGAGATTTTCCAAATGGGTTTCTAATCTAGTTCCAAACAGGAAGAAAAATGGCGAGATCAGACTCTGTATAGATTTCAGAAATCTGAACAAAGTCTCCCTCAAAGACAATTAACCGTTACCCAAAATGGACCATATTGGACCAAAAGGTGGTCAGATCTAGTAGGATCTCCTTACTAGATGGTTTCTCTGGTTACAACCAAGTTCTGGTCCATCCATAAGATCAAGAGAAGACATATTTTACCACACCTTGGGGAACCTTCATGTATGTGAAGATAACTTTTGGTCTGATGAACGCTGGGGCTACTTTCCAAAGAGCAATGTATATTGCCTTTATGGATGAGACTGGGAGATTTATAGTCATTTATCTCGATGATGTAACTGTTGACTCCAAATCCGACGAAGAACATTTTCTCCAACTCAGACGTGTGTTTGAGAAGTGCAAGAAATTTGGGATTTCATTGAATCCTAAGAAAATCCTTTTCAGGTTAGAGGAAGACAAGCTACTGGGACACATAATCTCAAAATATAGAATTAAAATAGATCCCAGCATGATAGAAGATATCCATAAGGTGGAACACCCTAGGAACATCAAAGAACTACAATCTTTCATTGGAAAAATAAATTTCCTCAGAAGATTCATACCAAACTTGTCTTAACTTCTTAGGAATATCACCAATATGTTGAAAAAGGACACAAAAATCAAATGGAACGCCGAGTCCAAATAGTCATTTGAGCAGGTGAAACATGCTCTCACCCAAGCCCCAATTCTGATTACCCCAGACTATACCAAAGACTTTTATCTTTTCTCCTTCACATCTGAGCACACTATAGCAGCGATATTAATACAGAAAAAAAATTAAGGGTACGAGAAACCCATATCTTTTTTTATCAAAGCTTTAAGAGACACAACGTTGAATTATAACATTATGGAGAAACAAGCCTTCACCCTGGTAAAGGATATAAAAGATTTTAGGGTCTATATTCTCCACTCTCATACAATTGCATATGTCCCAAACATAGTGGTTAAAGATATCATGACCCAGGATAATCTTGATGGCAGAAGAGGAAAATGGATTGCGGTTATTCTGGAATACGACATTGAAATAAAACCTACTAAATTGATCAAAGGACAGGGTTTGGCCAAACTAATGGCTGAGTCTAATTTTCATTCTTTAGATATTAACTTTTTGGCTGCAGTAGATGGATTGGAAGAGCAGGTGACTCCAAACATAAAAGAGGCATTCTTAAATTCCCCTTGGTACACAGACCTCATTTTTGTACTCCAGAATTTATAGGCTCCTCAAGGTTTGACTAAGACCAAAGCTAGATTTATTAAATTGAAAGAACATAAAACCTATGCGATGGATCCGAAAGCACTCTCTGAACAAAACAATAATCGCAAAAGTCTTAGAACAGAAATTGAAAGAATTGAAATTTTGTATTTTGGAAGGCAAACTCTATTGGAAATATCCTAGTGGTATCTTGCTTAATTGCTTGTTAAAAGATGAAGCTAACAAGGTTCTTCAAGATTTTCATGCAGGAGACTGTGGTGGGCACCTGAGCTGGAAGACCACAGCTAACAAGATTCTGAGAGATGGCTTTTACTGGCCTACTCTATTTTCTGATGTTCACCAGAAGGTTACTTCTTGCCACAAGTGTCATATTTTTGAAGTTAAAAGGAAGCTTCTTCCACTCCCAATGAAACCCATCTCTGTTGAATTTCCTTTCCAACAATGGGGGCTAGACTTCATTGGTGAAATACATCCTCCCTCTTCAAGCCAACATAACTGGATCCTCACGGCCATAGACTACTTCACCAAGTGGATCGAGGTTGTACCATGCAAGCAAGCTACCACCTCTATCATCATCAAGTTTTTAGAAACTAACATCTTGTCTCGTTTTGGATGCCCCAGAAAAATTATAGCTGACAATGCAGTGGCTTTCAGATCCAAAAGGATCATAGATTTTTGTAATCAATATCATATTACTTTGGGACACTCGACGACTTATTATCCACAGGGAAATGGGCTAGCTGAGTCTTCTAACAAACGTCTGGTGAACATTCTCAGAAAGACACTATAGGAAAAAAAGAAATCGTGGCATAATAAGTTGGTTTTCACACTTTGGGTTGATAGAATAAGCACCAAAATATCGATTGGTATGTCTCCATACTAGTTGGTGTATGGCACCGAGGCAATTTTTCCCCTTTCATTAGGAGTTCTGGTCATGAAACTATTGCAGGAAACACAAGAAGAACCAAATGATGTCCAACGAAGAATAAATCAAATGATCCACCTAATGCAATCCAGAGAAGAAGTTTACAACAGAACTCAAATGATCTAGGAAAACATTAAAAATATTTATGACAAGAGAACCAAAGAGGATAGCTTTGAATTGGGTGATCTAGTTTTGAGATGGGACTCCAGAAATGAAGATAAAGGTAAACATGTAAAGTTCAATAGCTTGTGAAAGAGACCTTACACTATTCAGGCCTTCATAGGAAATAATTCTTTTCTACTTGCTAATAGTGATGGATTAGACCTGCTAGGGGGACCTATAAATGGCAAGATGTTGAAGCATTACTCGCCACCTCAGTAGAGAGATCACCATTCCATTCCATTGTACATATCAGTTCTTTTACGAGTATTTTAGGTGTAGGTGTTTTTTTTCAGGTGTTTTAAGCTCGCAGAGAAGGCCCTAAGACATTGAATAATACCATTAAAATTTCAAAATAAAGTAAGTCAGATAGCAGAAGAAACTCTAGAGGAAGTTTTTCAAGACAACAAGAAACAAGATTCTTGGCATCTCACAAGGAGGATACCATCCCCAGGTGGAGCCACTGTTATAACCCTATAATTTATAGGATCAACTATTGATTACAATTTTGTCCCTTTAGTGTTTTCGACTTGCAGATATTGTTGCATTCTAAAAAAGAAAAGAAAAGAGAAAATAAAAGAAAATAAAATAGAAAAGAAAAGAGAAAAGAAAAGAAAAGAAATGAGAAAAATAAAAGAGGGAAAAAAACAAAAGAAAATGGATAAAAGCCCCATGAAATGACAATGACTTGATCCATACAATTTAAACATGGCCAAGTCTTTTAAATTTAAGTATCTAGAATTAGTGAATAAGCTTTGCTAAACTGTCTAATCTTAGCCAAGTAATTAGGTTAGTTAGTGAATAAATTTGACCAAACAGTCTAATCTTGGTCAAATAGCCCCTAGGTAGAGTATTTTCTTAGTCCAACAGTCTAAGTTGGGCTAAAGGTGCAAATGAGTAGGTTAGGACATAGGTTAGACAACTTCCTTTCAATAAAATATGTAAGACGATCGATGCAAAATGCATGATTTTTTATGATGAAATGTTTTTATAACCCCATGGTGATAAAAAGAAAAAGAAGCAGTGCACAAAACCCATAAAAAGTCATTAAGCCTCAGTTCTGCATCATATATTGAATTGTGCCCTGGAGATTAAAGATCGGGCCTAGATCTATGATTGAGCTGTGGGCACCCAGATCTACGGATCATAAAAGAGTCCGGACCCTCCCCCCCAATTGTTAAACCTTTAATGAAGGGGGGCGGGGGCGTCCGAAAAGGTAATTAAAAGGTGCGCTCAGATCTACGGTTCCCCCACCAGCACGCAAATGGACGGCTCTGAAAAGATTATGGACCCCCCCCCCGATCGTTCGACCTTTAACGATGGGGG
>ML781701.1:1486014-1501956 GCA_009831015.1 Picea engelmannii | reverse complement strand
CCAAAAATTTACCGCCTACCATTTTTACAACTCACCACCACCATCCCGAGGTATCACATCCCACAACCATCCTCTGCAAGTTCCATGTCATGACCCCATCAACACATCCCATCCATCTAACCATTACAGTCAGGCGGGCCCCATCCTAATGTGATATCACCTCATTGCATCCTAACTTCCCCTCTCCAAAAATTTACCGCCTACCATTTTTACAACTCACCACCACCATCCCGAGGTATCACATCCCACAACCATCCTCTGCAAGTTCCATGTCATGACCCCATCAACACATCCCATCCATCTAACCATTACAGGTCATATCTTTCTCGTTCACCCCTCAATCACCAGTCTACACGTCGACCAGAGACACACATCAGACGTCTTTCATCCTTCCCTCTCACGCTCTAAATGACTCGTTGGCCATTTATGATTGACCACATACTCATTGTTTCTTTGACTTGTCCTTTTTCGCCCAACGAATACCTGCTCACTCAAATTCAACCCCATTTCGGTCAGTTCCCAGTCCATTCACACTCCCTGCGTATCAGAGACTCATTTTTCTTCGCCTCTGCAACACCTCATCTAACCAGAGTTTTTCTCCTACTAACATGTGTTCAGTGTGTAGGTATCGTTGGAAATCAATGGCGCCCAAAAGAAAAAATTCAAATGCGGAGGAAAATCCTTTTCTCCCACCTCCGATAGATCTCGATCGGATCCCGTTAGCAGACAAAGACTACTTGATTTCAGAAACCAAGTCCGATTTTCATTTTTCCGAGCTACATTCATGGTTTAAATACACCTTCATCGATCATAGCGATGAAATTGGGCTCTGGAAGTCAAACTTCCCCCTGTATCTTTTTCCCCAGATCTATCATTTCCCTGAATTCAATCTCAAATGCCAAGCGCACTACCTCCCTGATTAGAAAACCATAGTGTCTTCAACCGGAGAAACCTTTTTCCTAATTACACCAGAGGCCATCGATCAAATGATGCAGGTACCTAGAGCCGAACCCCATTCTCCCCTTACACTTGAGATTTTGATAGAAATGTATCAGAACTTATCATTTCCCAAAGAACACAAATCTTTAAGGTTTTCCTCCCTCAAGACCCTCAATTCCCTAAAAAGAATCCTCCCTACTATTCTTCCATATTTTCCAAAAGGGGAGACCAGATTATCTCCACAATGTGTTGCTTGCTCAGTTACTTCTCAGACGAGTGGGTGGATGAACCTATCTTAGGTTTCCTGTCCATTTTCTCTACTGAAGAGAAAGTCGCCACCCATTTCGACTACAACGGTTTCTTGGCTGAGAACCTGCACAACTAGCTGGCAAATTTCCCTACAGAAGGCATGTTCCGATATTCTTCAATACTGGCCTACATGTTCATGTTCTATCAAGCAGGAAAATTTTCCTTTCACATGAAGAAGATGGACAAGGAAGGAAAACCTCAAGTAGTCACTTTATGGATGTCACTGCTCAGGAGAAACTCCACTGAGTTCACTTTTAACCAATTCATTGAGTTGTTTTATCACCCATTTTTAGGCATGCTTAGTGGGAGACCTGAGCAGAGGATAAACAAGGAGATCCATAGTGTTCTGGACCTTTTGGATCTCGCAAAGACTGGGGACTAGTTTCTATACCATAATCACAGAGAAATCAGATTATATGGGTGTGAACTGGCTCCATACAAGTTTCCCAAGTATGTTCTTGTTTGAATATTCGCACTAGAGTATATTTGTTAGATGATAAACTTAGATGACATCCATTTTGTGTCTCTGAAGAAAAAATAACAGATGAGGATCAAAGGGAAAATGGGACCATTTATCTACAGCAGTCGAGCTGCTGGGGAAGAGGCAGATAAATTATTGAAGGAAATGAAATTCAACACCAGTTTTATTTGGCGATATGACCCCAGTGGGATCATTGTAGAGATGAGATCCAAGAACAAAAGTTCACCTTATGCCCACACCCTCAAACCAGAAATTGAAAAGTATGTGAACCAGACAAAGTGGGAAGCAAACACTCTGGTAGATACAGAGCCACAGGAATCTCCTTCAGTCTCTTTTTCACTAACTACCACTCCATAGGTACCCAAGGAAAAAAGGCCAAGAAAGGATGATTCACCTTCAATCACTTAAGTATCAGCAAAACATTTTCAGGTATACAACAAGAAACACAAAACCAGTCATGCTTCTCACATGTCTGGTGAGGAAGAGCCCTACTCTGCCACAATGATTGAAAGAAGACAACATGTGGTGTCAACTTCTTCTTCAAAGAAGAAAACAGAGATAGTTGTGACCACCCAAACTCCACAAGGATCTATACCTCTAAGAATTTTTGAAAAATATGAAATGATTAAAAATAAGAACTAGATGTTGACCAACAACACCTACTCTCAGTTTTGGAATCAAACTTCCACAGCACAACATCGATTGTTTTCAGCCTTTGACACAGAGAAAGGAAGAATGCATCTGGAATTTTTGCAAGCACAGGTGTCTCAACCCAAAGAGATCATTGATTATAAGAGGTCAAATATTGTTTTTGACACCCAACAAGTCCATCCAGCTGACCAAATGGACTTGCATAGATAGGCTGGAGAAATGGTTTTCTCCACATTGGCACATGCTTTCTCTACAGTAGCAAAGTTACAGGTGTCTTTAAGTAGACCCAATTGAAGTTGGAAAAGATATCCTCTTTTGCAAAGGATAACATAATAAAATCCTTATAGGAGTTGGTGCTCAAGATTGGGTATGATCCCTCGAATCTAAAAGTAGCTGAGGAAATGGTGAAGAAAAAGAATGATGACATTGCATCTTTGGGAAAACAACTGAAATTTCCACCAATAGAGGATTCACAAGCTAATGAAATATCCGAGGCAGAAAATGAGAAAGAAGAATTGTTGAAACTTATCATGCAACAGAACGCACATCTCAGGGAAATGGAGGCAGAGTTGGAAAAGTTATTGAAAGAGAAGGAACAATCAACCCCGATGGGAGTCATTCCATTGAGTGTAGTTCCCATCGCAGAAGTCAATACAGTAGCTATGCCAACAACCACTACAACGGAAATTCCATCAGCAGCTCCATTGACAGCACTAGAAAAAACTGTGGAGCTAGCAAAGTCCATGGAGGAAATGACTCTGCAAGGAATAGAGATCAATAGGCTGAAAATGGAGATTAAAAGTCTATAGGAACTCAAGTCTTCTTTCCAAAAAAGATACAATATTGAGGGACAAGTATCAGAGAAACTCAAGCAAGAAATACAACAGCTTTAGAAATAAATAGTGGCAGGAAAGATATTAGCTGAGGCTAAGGAAAATATCTGGACAGATATCTCAAAATCCATAAATGAAATGTGGCCCATGGTGCAAATCATGTTCGAGCAACATGATCTAGTGTTAAAGAGTAGGCATGCCATTGACAAGATAAGAACAAAGCTGGGTGAGATGCCCTCGATAGCCAACGAGACCATCAAGTTTTTGAATTCAAAAACCAAGGAAGGTCTTGAGGACCTAAAAGTTGAAGACAAAACATAAACTATCCTTGAAGTCAAAAGAGTGTTGACCATGAGAGGATTAATGTTGCATTTGGAGGAGAAATCTCAGAACATGGACATTGGGGTTCAGATATTTTTTAGCAAGATTGAATCCTTACAGAAAAAGGGTCTTCCTGATCTACATGTCCTAAATGATAAATTGATGACTTTTTCTGATTACAAGCAAAAGATCGCTACCATGGCCAAAGACAGTTCCAAGTTTTTAGGGATAGAAGGAAGCATCACGGGCAAAGCGTTCTTGGAGACTCTGAAGCATGACCTTAGCATACAACATGAATCAAGTACATCTTCCTCATCAAGCCGACTTTTGCTAGGTACACTGAGATGGGTGAAGTCTACTGCCAGTTGTTGAAAGTTACCATCCCAAGCACACAAAGATGGAGGAGAGGCCATTGGCACATTCTCTTCACTAGTAGAAAGCATTGATTACACTCCAATCTCACCTGTAGCTGATCACGAAGTGGAGTCCAACCATCTGGAGATAGCAGCATTTGAGAAACATACCAAAGGAGTCAGTATGAGAATGCTATCAAAGTTCGGATACCGAAGGGGACAAGGCCTTGGAAAATATGGCCAAGGCAGAGCCGAGCCGATTGAGGTGCATGAGCATCCATTCCGGGGAGGATTGGGATACGCACGAGGATCTTCTGAGGACGAGAGTCTAGTGATTCGCTGCACACACCATCAAAAGTTAGGACACGATGTTGACCATTGTTGGAAGTGACATCTAGAATTGACACTAGAATGGTTTCAGACTCGGCAAGGCAAATAGGCAACTCGAGCCAGCAGTGATGCAAACAATGAGTCGCTAAAGAAAGGTAAACAAGTTGTAAGGTATAAATCACCTTCGCCCACCTTTATTGATGAGCATGCTAGAGTCATGAACCTTATCAGGAAAATGATTCAATGGACGTTTTGTAGCAGCAATAACCATTGTGTTGCAGATTGTTGGAAATAAAAAGTATATGGAAGAAAGATCATGGCGACAAGAAGTACGCCAAGATGCAATGACACAACATTGCAGATCAAAAAGAATCTGGGAGCAAAGTCAGTGCAACCATGGCAAGAGTTAGAGAAATCCAAGGGGAATTCGACTCAGTTAGGGCATGATTCCATCAAGTTTCTTCGAGCAAGAAACACTTGATCACATTGTCAGAAGAGCGGACATTGTGAGGATAGCTGTTGTAGGTTGCATCCAGAGTTGCCACGCTCAACAAAGCCTAAAGGGCACGAGAAAAAGACGGATGCTGCAAAGGAACAGAAGGATGTTGCCGAGGAGAAGAAGGATGTTGCAAGAGTACAGCCGGTGGATGTTGCGGAGAAGCAGAGGAACGACCACGACACTTCGTTGGCAGGAGATGTGTCGTCTGACTATAACTGGGCAGATTTTATGCCCTATATGTAAATTGAGTCAGTGTCATTGTCATTGATGTAATAAAAGTGATTTGATTTATGAAATCACTTATTGAGTCTAGTTAATGTTAATTATAGGTTGTTTGTCATTAGTTTATTGATGTAAGGATAGATTCAATTGATGTAATAAACCTTTTGTGGTCCAAGAGGTCCTTAGTGGGAAGTCGTGATCCAGATTTGGATCCAGGAGCTTGATAGGGCTCAGAAAAGACTAAAACTCAATGTTATCAGAATGACATCAAAATGGACTTGTGCGATGGCCTCGTCAATACGAACCCAACGTAACTTAAACGGGCTCAAACGAATGTCGTATGCTCCTGATATTGCGATCTGAAGTTCTGGTCAAACTGGCAAAAAGTCAAAGTCAAAGTCAACAGTCCGTACTACTAACGTCAGCAAGACAAGTGGAAGATGACATCAACATGACGTCAGTAGGACACGTGGTAGCACCAGGATGTGCCACATGGCAGTCATATTTGGCATTTTTAAGGGCTAATTTTGACCAATAAAAATTGGACACATGGCAGTCTGTACAACATGACACATGGCAGGTATGGTGATGACGTGGCAGGTGTGCTTACATGGCCAATTTCTGATAGGGAAGGTACGGAGCCGACACATGGGTGAATCATTGATTGACAAGTGACATCATTCTAGTGAATAAGGAGGTGCCACATGGCCCAGACTTGGGCTACCACGTGGCACCAGGTGGTTGGCTCGTTTTGTGTATGTTATAAAAATTATGGTCTCCACGAGTTTTGAACTCGTGACCTCCAAAAAGAGGCTATGCCTTGGGAGTATGTTGTATGCCAATGCACCACCATACGACTTATTACTACAAGTCTACAAACTTTTATTTAAAGTGTTGAAAAGTGTTGAATGGGGGTGAAAAGAGTTGGGGCTAAGCCCCAACCCACGGATTTGTGCACTCCCATATGTCTACGCCTCCACAAATGAATGCGCGGGAAGCTTCCACCCAAGGGATAAGCCATGAGCGTGGGGGCCATGGGATATAGTTCAGATCCTTACCACATGCACAGAGTTCTATTATGTGGGTGTGGGAGTTAAGGCTATAACTTAGCCTTTGGATTTGAGAGCTTAACCATATGACCAGATATTCGAGCTAAAAGGGCTAGTGCACATTCCTTTGGGCTGGCACTTGGACATATTAATAGCATGTGACCAAGTATTAAGGGGCTGCACACCTATTATGGGAGCTTATGCCCATATTTTGTTAAAAAATGGGTTTTACACTATAGTTTAGTGATTTTCTCACTAATTTTTGGGCAGTTTTGGTTATTTTTCCATATCTTGGTGGATATTGGGCCAAATGGAGTGCCAGGAAAAGTGGGATGTTGGGATTTGATCCCTCTACCTCATGGCTATATAAACCAAGACATTGTGAGGTTTTACACAAGAAAGAAGTAGTAAAGAAGCTTGAAGCCAAGGTCAAGTAGTCTTGAGCATTGCAAAGTAGCTGAGCTTTGGAGGCAGTTTCCAGGAGTTCTATTAGTCCATTTTGAGTGCCATCTGTTGCGTCAGGTTTTTGAGACAGAGAAAAATACAGTTAGTGAGTGAGAGCCTTGCATGATGTAATTTGAATGCATATTGTAAAGCATTGAATATTGAATAGAGAAAGCCTCCCTCACTGAAGACAAAGGCCCAGAGACGTAGGCGAGATTGTCAAACTTCGTTATCAACTTCTTATGTTCAATTTGTTGATGGTTTTCATTCTTGTGTTATATGTTATTTCTCTTAATTATTCAAGTCTTTGTTGTTGTCATATTCACATGCACCGTCAGAAAAAGGTCTTGATTAAATTGAGGTTATAGTGTGTAATTTCTAAGCGTTCGATATTTCGGATCAGGAAGCGTAAGTGATATTCAACCATTTCATTTAAAAACAATGCAAACAACTCGGTTATATTCTTTCTAACTAGCCTAAAATCTTGAAAATTCAAACAAATCTAAAACTCACAAAGAGATCCCTCTTTGAAACTGGTAGGGCTAGCTCCTAGATTCAAAGTGGTTGGTTAAGGTTACCTCTGATAAATTTCTTCTTACCTCACAACAACCTCTGGGAATTTACAGAGTGATAACAGGACTGTAATATTTTTTTCAACCACCTGAGCCTTTGAGACACCTGACAAGTATGAGATAATTGATGATAGATTTTTTCTGTAGACAACTTCAAAATGAGTCATGCGAGTAGTTGTTTGATAAGATTTGTTGTACCACCATTCAACTAGGGGTAACCATTGAGCCCATTGGTTTTGTTTGTCACATAAAAAAAACCGAAAATATGTTTCCAAACACTTGTTGATAAATTTTGTTTGGCCATTAGTCTGGGAACGATAGGTGGTGCTGAGATGCAATTGGGTTCATTGGAACCTGGACAATTCTTTCCAAAAATTGTTGGTGAAAGTTGGGTCTCTGTCAGAAACAATAGAATGAGGCATGCCATGAATTTTGAAGATATTGTTCATGAAAAATTGAGCCAATATGGATGTTGTAAATGGGTGTTAAAGAGAACATAAATGAGCATATCTCAAAATACGATCGATTACCACCATGATGACTGAATTATTTCCCAATTTAAGTAAGAGAACAATGAAATTCATAGAAATATCCCTCCACATGTTTCTTCCTTGTTGCGTTGACAGACATAACATTCAACCAAAAAGGTGCGAACATCCTATTTCATACCATCCCCAAAAAAAAAACGTTTGACCATTTCATAGGTTTTGGTAAACCTTGAATGCGCAGTTGTGGGTGAAGCATGAAGCTCAAAAAGCACCGTGGATTTAAGTCGCAATTGTTTTCTTAAATATAGATGACCCCCTTTTAGCGAAGATCTTCATTGTGCTAAGAGTACCCTGGAGAAACTGGAGACTGGTGTTGCAATTGTTGGATCGAGCGAGAAATTTTGGGGTCTTGTAGGCATTCCTGACGAACATCTTGGAGCCATTCTGGTATAATGAAGGAGAGGAAAAAGAGGGACCCTTCTTTTTCATGTTGGAAATTTGGTTTTCATTGATGTCAACCTCGATAAATAGGTGAAGTATCATTGATTGATTGGTTTGAGAAGCATTGTCAATATTGGACATATTGTTATGAAGGTGACTTGAATGTCAAGCATTGTCAATATTGGACTTAATGTTGTGAAGGTGACTTTAATATAAATTGAAAGATAATATTCACTAATATATTGTATGAGCTTGAGACACATCTTATATTGTATAAGGTTGAAATTGAGTCATTAACATCTATGCACAAAAGAAGAAACTGTGAAGAAACTATCCAAATAAAAAGGGTAAATGGATAATATAAATCACAAAAAAGAAGTTAATAAGACATGGTTCATTAAAAGTGATTTATAAAATATCAATTGAAGAAGACTCCAGAGATGAGATCAAATGTCAATGGTGGATGTTTGGTGAGGAAGCATTGACACCATCGAGTGACAAGTCGAGTCGATTAAAAAAAAAATAGATCGATTATCTGGAAGTCGATCGACTGCAAGACGATTTGAAGACAGGTCATCTGAATGCAAGATTGCAGATTGATGGAAGTTGGATAATACAAGTCGATCGATTTTAAGATGAGTCAAAGACAAGTCGACCAACTGAAGGTCGAAGTCGAAGGAAAATTGAGTCAGGAAATACAGGTCGTCCAAAGCAAGTCAAGACAACCAAATTCAAATTTCTCAGGTTGATTTTCTTCCAAGTCGAGTCGATCCATGAAAGAAGTAACCTAAATATCTAAGTCAAAGAAAACTTAAATACAAGTTGGGTTGAGGCTGAAACAACATGGGTCGACTAGAATTGAAATACTCAAGTCGAAATTTCTCCTAGTTGATTTGACCAAAAAAATGTTTATTGGTTGAATGAGGAAGCAAATATGAAAAAGGGTGATACCAAGTCAAATCTTTAGTGACTAGAAGTTGATAGGGAACCGATTTTAATATAACCATAAAGTAAAATTTTTATAATTTGAGTTTAAATAATCACCAACAAAGGAGATATGTAGAGGTCGATTTAGACATTCACGGAAATGAATATGTACTGAAGTTGATCTAGCATCTGAGGACGAAAGGAAAATCTAGGCAAGTTTCCTTCAAAGAACTACCTATACTGGCCACCACACACACTTTCTAGGGAAATTTCTCACGATTCGGTTAATTGGGAAGGCTCTTCAAAAATCCCATGTCATAGAATTTTAAAATTCATTTCCATCACACCATAATATTCATATGAAGATCGTTGTCTAAATTGGTGTACGAAAATCAATTAATAAAAGTTACCATTTGTGTTAATTAAATGAAGGGGTGCAATGTTTCATTTCAAAAGAACACATTGTTTCAAGGTGGAACCCTTTGGAGAAATATATAAGTAAAGGAATATGAAGGGAAGAAGGTGTCTTGGTGGATATATATATATATATATATATATATATATATATATATATATATATATATAATGGTTTGAATGAAAGTTCATTCTATGAGGTTGGTGCATATTTACAAGTTGAGCCTTGTCATGAGGATTGGATTCCTCACATCTCAATTGGATATAAGATCAAAAAGACGGTTCTTGTTATGAGGGTCGGATTCCTCATTTGTCAATTGGATTGGAGAAGTACAAGATGGGTCTTGTATCGGAGAGTTAGATCTCTCATATTCAGTTAAAGTTGAATATATTAAAGGATTGATTTTATGTATTAATTCAAGTTAAATAAATAAAATATTTTTATTTTATCTACTTCATACAGTTTGTGTTATACATGTTTATGAATAATTAATTGAACTGCATATATACTATTCAGTTAATTTAGTTAATCTATGAAAGTGTGAAGTAGCCAAAAGTTCCAGAAATTGATTCTTCCCCCCTTCTCAGTGTCAGAGTGTGTTTTCAACACTTCATACTTACTAGAAAGAGCATCACCAACCACATTTTCTTTTCCCTTCTTGTAAATGATCTCATAATCATATCCAAATAACTTGGTCACCCATTTTTGTTGCTCCATGGATGAAATTCATTGTTCTAGAAAATACTTGAGGCTCTAATGATCAGTTTTAATTTGGAAGTGTTTCCCAAATAGATAAGGATGTCATAGATCCGTGACATGTAAAACAAACAACATTTCCTTTTCATAGATTGATTGGTCCAATTGTCTCTCCGAAAGTTTCTTTCTAGTGAAGGCCAAAGATTGACCATCTTGCATGGGGACTGCCCCAATTCCTTTCCATGAAGCATCACATTCCATGACAAAATTCTTTGTGAAGTCAGGGAGGCCTAGGACGAGAGTCCTGCACATGTCTTGTTTCAAGGTGTGGAAGGATTCACCAGCTTCTAAAGTCCAAGTGAAAGCATTCTTTTTAAAGAGAGCAATGAGAGGTGCTGAAATTTTTCCATAATTATGAACAAACTTGTGATAAGTGAAAATCGGAAAACAACACAATATATTAAGAGTTTTAGGGCGAGGCCAATCTTTCATAGCTTCAATTTTATTAGGATCCACCCATACACCATCGTTTCCAATAATATGACCCAAGTACTCCACTTCCGAGGCTCCAAAGGCACATTTAAATTGTTTGAGGAAAAGTTGGTGCTGAGAGATTATATGGAGAACTTGATCCACATGTGGGAGATGGGTGGTCCAAGTTTTACTCGATATCATCAAAGCAAATTAAGATAAAGGGATGGAGAAAAGGACAGAAGACATGATTCATGAGACTTTGGAAAGTGGAGGGAGAATTATACACAAGCTAAAGGACATTACCAAGAAATCATAGTGACGCTCATGAGTTCTAAATGTAGTCTTGGGAATTTCTTCCCCTTTCATACATATTTGGTGGTAGCCAGAACTGAGATCAAGTATAGTAAAGTACTGAGCACCACTCAATTCTTCCAATAGATCATCAATGATAAGAAAGAGAAATTTGTCCTTGATGGCATGTTTGATGAGGGCACGGTAGTCTACACACATGCACCAAGTGCCTTCTTTCTTGAGTACCATGACCACATGAGAAGAAAAGGGGCTGGTACTAGGACGAATAACACCCACTTCGAGAAATTATTAAACAATTTTATCAGTTTAATTATTATGGGAGAAGGGATGCTGATAAAGGAGAACATTGGGAGGAATACTACCTGAGACTAGAGGAATGAAATGATCATGAACATTGTTGTTCCTGAGATTAAACTTAAGGCTCAAAGGGTACTGTTAGGCATCCAAAATGTTTAAAGACAGTGTTTTAAAAGAGTTATTTTTCTCCCTTTAGTTATATAAGAAATGATCCTTAAATGAAATTAATAATAGGACAATACAGAGGCTGTGTTTCGTTGTCTGAGTCACAATTATAATATCAAATGGTGTGCGAGAAACTTACAAAACTGTTAAACAAAGCTAGGCATCAATGGCATATGACTCTCACTTCGTTTGTGGTAGAAGAAAGTAAAGAGTGCACCCTTGAACATGATATGAGATGCAGTAATTCAAATAGCTTGCAGGTCTTGTATTACTTACAGTAAATACAGAGGAAACACTGCTTACTTAATGAATTGCTGATATAATGTGATTACAGTAGTTTTGATACTAAATTGCAATCAATCACTTATCAAATAATTACATAATAAAATTTGGAGATGTGGAAACATAGAAGAATCACATAAGTCAAATTGAACAGAATTTGAAATCTTTGTTTGCACTTGTATTAATACTCAAAAAGGAGAGTTTCTTCTATTACATACGGCAAGAAGCAACCTTGAATAGATATTGAATCTATGTATTTATAGAAAAACTGTCACAACACAAACGATTGGACTTCTTACAATAAAAATAACATATATCTGAATAAGACAACAGTATGTTAAATCTGATGAGCTACACCGACGTTCTCCTTTGTCTCTTTGTCTACTGGGGAAAAACACCTCTTTTCTTTAGTCCTTTAGGTTGGATACAACTGTCATTCAGACTCCTTAGTAATTCAACATACTGTCCTCACCATTTTCAAATGTTGACATATGTCCCTCAAGATACGCTCAGCAATGCAATGAGACACAGTCGGGATTAGGGAGGAATGACAACCAGATGAGTAGCACTACATGGCTCGTCAAGAAATGTATAACGGGCATAAGAAGCAACCGTTAGTGGGAAGAATGGAAATGGAACAGGTGTATGATGATGAATAAGGGATAAGTGAAGATTAGAATGTGAATGAATGAGATAAATGACTTAAGGAAGGTGGAAGGTAGGGAGGGTAGAAAGAAAGGGCAATGTGCAAGTTTCCTTATTTTCTTCTAGACATGCTTGCTTTCCCATGTTCAACACATTGGTTGCACCTATTCAATAATTCCACTACGAACTTAGAGGGCTCGATCATTTCATTTATCTCAAAGATGAATAATCTCCTCTCTCCCTGAGGCAACTTTTCTTGGATCCTTTTTATTTCTTGAGTTGTGGCTTGGACTTACTAGCCACTTATTTTTCTTAAGAAGATCAATTTTCTCCATTTCCTGAATGATTGTTAGAGTTCCTTCCTTTCTCTTTTTGGAGTTATGTTGATTCATTTCAATATCAATTTGCCCCAAGGATTTTAAAATACTACTTTCTTCGAAATTGATCAGCCTCTTGTTCAATGATGATAATGCCTCCTGGAAAGCATCTTTTACTTCCTTGGCTAATCTTTTTCTCTCTACCAAATTCTTTTCCCAGACCTTTAGGGCCATATCACCTTGTAATTGTTCAGAGGGAGAGAGCAAGGGAAAATCAGGGACATCATCTTTATGCGTCAATATGATGTCTTCTTGAAACCTAGCTCAGGATGAGAGAGATTATATTTCCTTAATATAGATGTCCTTTAGAGAAAGGTCTACTTCCTGGTAGCACTTCTGGATGGCATCGACTTTGATGAAAAGGTCTTGCTCGGCCATTTCCATCTTTTCATTTATTTTTAGTGATTGAGTTCGAAAGGATGAGATATCTACTGGGGTACCCTCGGTCATATCCAATATAGCTTGCAATTCCTCTATTAATTCATCATGTTGAATGACCAATCCCCGGTCGATCTGCGAACTTTGATGGAGCTCCTCGAGGTTAGCTTCCAGCTGTTAGATTTGTTCTTGATCATGAGCTCTGATCTTCTTGAAGTCTCGGTTCATCCTATTTCTAATAGTCTGTTACATGGCATATATTTGACTTTGCAATTTTTCCACCAATAAGCTCTTATGTCGTAGTTGCTCGATCAAATTGTCCAGAGACCATTGATTTGCAGTGGAAAAGCGCCCAATGAACCTGCGACTGTTGGAAATGTTTAACAGGTAGCATATGCTTGTCATTGATGGAAAGTACAACAATGAAGATGGCATGAATTCAGGAAGAATGTAACAGATGGGCACCAGAAGTATTTTGGGAAGAACCTGCAGAGAAACCTCGATAAGATCAGAAGAGATAGTGCAGAGGATGTTTGGTATGTTTTACAGGCAGTGTAAGCTTGTCATTGATGGAAAGTACAACAATGAAGATGGCAGGATGAGAGTGTGCATCGATGGAAAAATAGGAACAATGTAAGCTCATGAGGAATTAGTGCAGAGTCGAATGCAGTGCATAGGTTTGCACCAAGGATGAGGTTAACTCATGACTAAAGCTCAAGGGAGATAGCATACTTAGGATCACAGGCGGATCAAAGGTCGAGGCCTTTGACACTTAGAAATTCTTCCAAGTAAGAAGGATGTGTAAGCTTGGAGGAGAAGTGTCGGTGATCATTGGATCCCATCCCGAATTCTCGATGACCGTCAGATCTCAATGTAGATAAGACGAGTGCGCAGATATGGAGGATAGATCTCGGGCATTAGATCCGAGCACAGGGTCTGACCATTGTTGGATCGAGGAGAACCTGCATGTTCTTTAAAGTGCAAGGAGTAGAGGGCTCACAAATATCGACAGCATGAGGGCCATCAGATATGAATAAAGACAAGAAGAGCACGTTGAAGAGGAGGATAGATCTCAGGCGTCAGATCTGAGCACCAGGTACGACCACCGTTGGATCGAGGAAAACCTGCACTATCTTTAAAAGTGCAAGGAGTAGAGGGCTCACAAATCCCGAAAGTAGGAGGACCGTCCATCTCAGGGGGTGATCTGGACCATTGACCCGACTCCCTGTCGGGGTTTCGAGGATCGAGTGTTGGAGATGTCAAAGAATATTGACATCAAGAATCCTGAAATCGCGATGTGTGAAATCCCGACTGAATCTGAACTATCAGATCAAGATGTGATATGGACCATTGACCCGACTCCCTGTCGGGGTTTCGAGGATCGAGTGTTGGAGATGTCAAAGAATATTGACATCAAGAATCCTGAAATCGCGATGTGTGAAATCCCGACTGAACCTGAACCGTCAGATCAAGATGTGATCTAGACCGTCGACCCGACTCACGTCAGCAGACTACGTCATCTAGGAACACGTGGCACAACCAGGTAATGACAAGTGTCAGACTGATTCAACATTTTAGGCACATGTAAGTCACGAATCAGAGTGACACGTGGCAGTATTCAACATGTGTCAATCCACGTGTGACGTCAGCAGATGGAAACCATGTTGGAGTTTCGAGGATCGCGAGTTGGAAATGTCAAAGAAACAATGCAATAGGAATCCTGATTTCGCGATATGCAAAATCGCGACTTAAATCGCAGTTGTCGAATCAAGATCAAATTTGGACCATTGATTGCAATCCTTGTCGGAGTTTCGGGGATCGAGAGTTGGACATGTCAAAGATTATTGACATCAGGAATCCCGATATCGCGATATGTGAAATCGCGATGTGATCTGAGCCGTCAGATTAAGGTTGAATCTGGATCGTTGATTCCAGTCCTTGTCGAAGTTTCGGGGATCGAGAGTTGGACATGTCAAAGATTATTGACATCAGGAATCCCGATATCACCATAGGTGAAATCGCGATGTAATCTGAACCGTCGGATCAAGTGTTGATCGGAGGGCTACTAATGCACGGCACAGTGAAAATACCAGAAACCATTGATGGTGTCTGCTAGAGAATTTGAAGAGACCCCTGTGTGATCGCCAGAGGAGATGAAGAGTCTCCAAGCTTCGTCCAATTGAAGGAAGACTATTCTTATAAGGGATTGACAGATGGATGAGCGTGGAAGCCTGTAACTAAAACAGAGAAGGTGAGCTCGACTGTCCCAGAGAAGACGAAGAGTCTCAACTGCTAGAGAGGCTGAGGAATCTCAACATAACATCCGGTGATGCTGAACGCATTGGAAAATGGCCAGAGAAGCTGAAGGGTCACGATGATGATCAAACAGAGCAATCGAGAGGTGGAGGATAGCAGCGCAGATTCAACATGCATAGGCATTGCAAACATTGCATGCACAAGGTGCACAGAAGCTATAAATACATGATACAGAAAAGAGATGGGGTTGTTGTTGCTGTTGGAGTTGCTGTGGTCGTTGTGTAGAAGGATTGAAGTGTGAGCAAGGAGGCAGAGCACAGAATTAGAAATGCACAGAAGAGGAACTGTGCAATGAATTGACATGGCGCACAGAGCATAAAAAGTAGAAGAACAGACAGCGCAAGTCATGTGTGCAGGAAGGCAATGAGGCAGACAAGGTAACAAAATGTAGCAGAACAATGATGAGTCTGGTAAGCCATTGTTGAACATCTTATCATTGTAATAAGTTTCAGTAGAAAAGATTTATATTTCAGGGTGGTTGGGAGGTGCTCAGGAGGATTGTTGTCCTCAGAGGTTCAAGTGGGTGCTTGAACACAGGGAGTTGTAGCTTCCATCTGGTTGTAGCCAAAGAAACCAGGGTGGAAGGGTGGTGCAAGGGAGAACTCTTGTTCTCTGTTATACAGGTTGGTGCCTGTATGATTGGAAGTTGGTGCTTCCATCCAGTTGGTGTTGGAAACACTCAGGGAGTTGGTGCTTCCTTCTAGTTGGTGCTAGAGAAACCAGGGA